>VDFB02379711.1:157580866-157993259 GCA_007258455.2 Sequoia sempervirens | reverse complement strand
GTCATCCAACTTATCCTCCTCACGCATGACCTCCTCCTCTCCAATGGCCTCCTCTTTAGAGGCCTCCTCCCTAACAACCTCCTCCCTAATGACCTCCTCAGTGATGGCCTCCACCCTTCCACCTGCCTCCAAAATGGGTATGTCCTCTCCCTCCCTCTCACCCTCATGAATGGGTGACTAATCTCTGCCCCAACCCCTAATACCTCATCAACCTCATTGACCACCCCTCCACCTCTTCCTCTCCCATCATCTCCATCACCTCTACCACCTTTACCATGTCTACCACCTCCCCTACCACCATGCCAACAATGTGGGCTTGTCCCTTGACACTCTACAGGTGTTAGTTGATTAAAATCTATTAAAGGCATAGGCCTATGTTGTTCCCACCAGGCATCACACTCTATTTTCATCCCAAAATTTGCAACTCCACTCCTCCATCCTTACTATACTAGCTACAATGCATCTATATCTGCCTCCATTATTGCTACATGAATCTATGGCCCCATAGAGGAACCTCCCTAGAAGATCAAGAAAAATCAACTTGGCCCCATGACACATCCTGTACCTCACCAAAATACCATAGTACTTTGTCTAGCATGTGTCTCTCAATGATATGAACTCTAGAAATAGTCCTCCTGATCAAATATCATGTCTATCGGCAAAAAGGAAAGTGTCGATGCTTGTCCTACCACTGTGCACAGTCCATGTATGGCCTCCATTTAAACTGAAAAGGAGTGTCAATTGTGTGCCTCCAATATATTGTGTCTCTAACATGAGTCTATGTGATGGTCTCAACATATTGAAATACATAAGGAGATCAATCATCAAGCTCATATACGACCAGTGGACAGAAAACAACAATGTGATCCCATGTCCATATCATCAATAATGTGATCCCACAAACTCAGCGACTGTACCTCCTTGTAAGCTATGTCATCCCACCCAAGGCCAATATGGTTGATGGGGTTTGTGGGGAACTACTATAGAAATTTGAGGTCCTCATGAGTCCCCTATCTATACTCGTCTTGTTCAACTACTTAGATGTTACATCATTAATGAAGCTTCCAATATTCTCTCATCACTAACTCACTTCCCTAGAAAGCGTCGCTAGAAGACAAGGGCCCCATGCATGTACAACCTATCTCTCCAACATCCATACCAACATCCCCCCTACCCATAGGAAACCCATGCCCTTGATAGTCTAGTAGCACAATCCCACCAATCAACATACATAATAAATATTCCATCCACTCATATTTATTTGCTAGTACATGCCATATGATCTCATTAAGCTTGATACTGAGCTATCTGATGTCCTCATGCTCATAATAATGAGTGATCTTGTTGTAACCCCTTTGGGTATCATAATAGACCCTCTCGCCCCTGATTAGTAACTAGAGTATCCTATAGACATCCTCTAATGTAACAGTTGTCTCTCCTATGGGAAAATGAAAAGAGGAAGTCTTTGAGTGTCATCACTCACAAAGTGTGGTGAGCATCCCTCATTTTTCCCGAATGGTGGGCATAAATGTCACATGATGTAGTCCATGATGCCATATAGGATGTCTCTCTACACTAGGTAGTTGGTCCTGCAATTTGCATTTCACTGACCTCAACTCTCGGGTATATATCAAATCTAAAACAATCTACAAATGCATAACAAATACCTTGTGTCAGAAACACAAAGCCAATTTTTACACAAAAAAAAGAAAATTGATAGGAAAATGTGTCGTTTTATTATCAAATGCATTACACGATGCAAATGTGTCATTTAACATTTCAAATGCATCACGAAAATTCAAATGTGTCATTTAACATTGTACACATGCATCAAAATAATATACATGTGTCACACAAAGCAGCCATGTGGGAAATCATGCATATGATTTTAAAAGATCAAATGCAGTGAATTGATATATATGAAACACTCTATGTATGAAATGCTATGCATAATAAAAAATTTAGTGCAAACATAAAGCAAATGTGTTGATCCAAATTTAAAACAAAAATTATCCCTAATGTGTTTCTACATATACGTCGTATCGTGAGAACATGCATCACATACGAAAGCATATGCATCGCATACAAATACATATGCGTTGAACCCAAAATAACACATTTTATATTAAAATTTAATGTCCTAAAAATGCATGAAAATTGAAAAGTCAAAGGTTAGTTTTGAGGTACGTACTGGGGGCCTTGCTTCAGATGGTTGTCAAAAAGTCCTGAGGTGATATCCTTGATGCTTTGTGTACAGAACAAGTGACATTTTGTTTGATGGCTCTAGTGCAAAATTAATGTTTTTCAAACTTGATGGGTGCAAATGAATTCATTTTTCACCCAATTCCTATTTATACCTAGGGTTTTGGAGGGTTTATCTCAAACTTCTATACTAGCCACACTATTTACACACTTCCGATGATCATTTCATATACCAAACCTCATCAACACTAATTTATGTCACCACCATCGAACTTCTGGCTATGAAATTACCTAATTGAGACACTTTCAAGATTTTTTTGAATTTTTTTTTAAAAAATCATTTTTCCCAAGGGGGCATACCCTTACCTATTTCACACTGGGGCATGATTGGGGCATGTTATTGTTTATTCTTCGACACAAATGTGAAAATAACATTATATCAAAGAGGGGCAAACTGTACACACTAAAAATTGTCCTAGGCATGTGACTCTAATTTTCATCATAATTCTAATCTCCATTTTCATAATTAAATAATGTTAATTGTTTAATTATTTTCTAAAGTCGTTTATCCTTTATTAATTAAATATCTTTAATTATTTAATTAATTCATTCTTACCTTTATTCTTCCTTGATTAATTAAATAAATATTATTTATTTAATTACGTTGCTAATTAAATCTATCCTCTACTAAATAATCACTTTGAATTATTTAATTAATTCCTATCACACTTTCAACTATAATTAAATAATCACTTTAATTATTTAATTATTCTTTAGTCTTTTCTATCTTTAATTAAATAAATATTTATTTATTTAATTTAATCAAATATCTTGAATGTTGAATTAAATTATTATTTAATTCATAAAAGGGTTTATCCATGGCATATTCCTCTGTGATTAGATAATCTCTTTTTTATCTAATTAGTTGTTTATCGCTTAATTCTAGATTTAATTAGATTAGTCACTTATTTGCTAATTTAATATCTGATTGCTTTTAACAAACAAACTTTCTGGGTTAATCATTCAGTTATCTAGATTTATTCTTATCTTTTACGTGTAAACTTTTATTAATTAAATAAATTTAAGTATTTAATTAATTTATTCTCATCGTCTATCTTTAACAATCTTTATCATGATATGTAAACTTTATTCTTCTAAGTTTCGGACAATCTTAACTAAAGATTAAATTATTATTCAATTTAATCTCCATCTTTTATGTTTTTTAACGCACACTAATTCAACCCTAATTAGAATTCATGTCACATATTTTAATCTCAATCATTGATTTCTTTTTCAATCTAATCATATCATTCAAAAATCATATTTACTATAAATTGGATTTATCTTCATCATTATTCCTCCTTTCAAAATCTTATCAGTTTTGGAAGAAATCAACTTTAGAATCTTCAATGTTTTCCTAATAACACTATCATGAGGCTATACTTCCACACTTAAGAGAAATCTTAAGGAAATTATCATGCAACAATGAAATGAAGAAGTGAAATCAAGGTTATTCATGGAATTACATAGATGTTTGTGAGAACGTTCTTATATTTATGCTTTATATTCCATTATTATTTGTTGTTAGAGTAGGTTTAGTTTGATTTTATGCATTGTACTACTTAACCTATGAATTTCCCCATATTACAATTACTATAAAGGGCCTCAGCACAATCACATAGGCTTAGATAAGAAGTTTCTAAGAATCACAATATCTGAGTAACACCATGCTGAAGTTTGTAGTCATTTTGCACTTTAGACTCTTAAGGGATTTTGCTAATTGAATGTAACTTAGATTGATTTGGCATGTTTGGGTATGAAAGAGAACTATTCCTAGAATAAATGTACCCACCTAGACATGTTGGAATATTTTTTTTGGTCACATGAGTTACAAAACGAAAGTTGCACTACTTTACAATTTTCAACTACTTGCATTTGACAACTATTTCTACAAGTAAAAATTCACCACCACAGGAAAACACCTCTAAGATAGGGAAAATCGATAGAGGTTATTGTAGAGGGGCCCAAAAAACTACCATAGGCTCAAACATGAATTTTCTAATAGTCATGGTATCTAACTAACATGTTGAAGTTTGCAGCCATTTTGCACTTTAAACTCTTGAGGGAATCTATTGATTGAATGTAGATATGATTGATTCAGTGTGTTTGAGTGTAAAAGAGGACCATTCATAGCATAAATATACCCACTCAGATGCATTGGAATAGTTCATTTGGTCACATGAGTTACATAACAAATGCTACAACACTTTTCCACTTTCAACTACTTGCATTTGACAACTTTTTTTGCAAGTGAAAATTCACCACCACAAGAAAACATCTCTAAGATAGAAAAAATTAAGAAAGGTTATTTTTGAGAGAGGTCCAACACAATTCCATAGGCTTAGACCATAATTTTCTAAGAATCATAGTATGTGAGTATTAGCATACTAAAGTTTATAGCCATTTTGCACTTTGGATTCTTTAGGGATTCTACTAGTTGAATGTAGCTTAGAGGGATTCAATGTGTTTGGGTGTAAAATAGGACCATGGCTAGTGTAAAAATACCCACTTGAATGTGTTGGAATAGTTGATTTGGTCACACGATTTGTAGAATAAAACTTGCACCACTTTGCAACTTTTAACTACTTGTATTTAAAAACTTTTTTCCCAAGTGAAATTTCACCACCAAGGGAAAACACCTTTGAGATAGTGAAAATTGAGAGAGATTATTGTAGAGAGGTCCAATGTAAACTCATAGGCTCAGACAAGAATTTTGTAAGTGTCAAAAATATCTGAGTAACAACATATTGAAGTTTGCAGCCATTTTGCACTTCAAACTCTTAAGGGATTCTGTCAGTTGAATGTAGCTCAGAGTGACTCAGCATGTTTGGGTGTAAAATAGGACCATGCCTAGTGTAAAAATACCCACTCAAATGCATTGAAATAGTTCATTTAGCCACACAAGTTATAGAACGAAAGTTGCACCTCTTTACAACTTTCAACTATTTACATTTGACAACCTTTTTCCAAGTGAAAATTCACCACCATTGGAAAAATTCCTCTAAGATAGATACAAATAAGTGAGGTTATTGTAGAGGGGCCCAAGTTGATTCCATAAGATTTGACAAGAAGTTTCTAACCATTATGGTATTCGGGTAACAACATATTGAAGTTTTTAGCCATTTTACACTTTGAACTCATAAGGGATTATGTTGGTTGAATGCAGCTCGGTTCAACTCGGCATGTTTGGGTGTGAAAGAGGACCATGTCTAAAATAAATCTACCCATTCAGATGCATTAGAATATTTTATTTGGTCACACGAGTTGTAGAAAGAAAGTTGTACCACTTTGCAAATTTCAACTAGCATTTGACAACTTTTTTCCTAAGTGAAAATTCACTACCATAGGAAAATGCATTCGAGATAGAAAAAATTGAGAGAGGTTATTGTAGAGGTTCCCAACATGATCTCATAAGCTTAGACAAGAAGTTTCTAAGCATCACGGTATCTTAGTAACATGTTGAAGTTTGAAGCCATTTTTGTGTTTTGGACTCTTAAGGGATTATGTTGGATAAATGTAGCTCAAAGTGATTGAACATATTTGGGTGTGAATGAGGACCATGCCTATTATAAATGTACCCACCAAGATGCATTAGAAAAGTTCGTTTGGTCACATGAGTTGTGGAATTAAAGTTGCACCACTTTGTAACTTTTAACTAGTATTTAACAACTTTTTCCTCAAGTGAAAATTTACCACCACGGAAAACGCCTCCAATATAGCAAAAACTAAGTTAGGTTATTTTAGAGGGGCCTAATGCAATCCTATAGGATCAAACAAGAAGTTTCTAAGTGTAGACACTAAAATTTGGTCTGGGCCTATAACTTTAATTTCTTCATAATTCGTATTTTTATCATCATGATTAAATAATGTGAATTATTTAATTATTTTCTAAATTCCTTTCTCATCTATAAATTAAATAACTTTAATTATTTAATTGGGTATGTGCAGGATCATCATGGAAAAAATAGGCTCTTTAGTGGCAAAAAATTCAAAAAATTTGGAGTTAGGAAACTTCACGTAAAAATTTGAATAAGTTATTCTTATTATTTCAAAAATATGTAAGAATAGAATGTATAGCAAATTGAATGTAATTTCTAAACTACTAGGTTTGTTTAAAAAAAAAAACTATTTGGTGAAAATTTGAAATTTCAATGCAGTGGTACTTAAATTTCAGGGAAAAAATAAGAAGTAGGTTTTTGTCTAACCACCCTAACCACAATAAAATGATAATATTTTTTTATAATATTTTAGACATAAGTAGAGGACCCATGTTCGGATGCGATGCATACTTTTTGTAATTTTTTTCCAACTAAATAATTAATTATGAATTTTTATTACAATTTTTTAAAATATAAAACTCTCAGATGTCCGACCAATCTTAACTTGGCTAAAACTTCATAAAATTCAATTTTTCTTTTTTTAATCCTATAGTATGCAAAGCATAGAATATGATGCATGTTTTGGATTCAAAAAATGTGATACTATTTGAAAACTATAGATGTTTTTCAATCAGCCTATCAATTAGGACTTTTTTCATAATTTGAATAGAAAATGAATAATAGTTTATATCAATGGATAGCTGAGAATCTCTTTTAAAAACCCTTTTTGTTTCATAAATTTTGGGTAAAAAAATAGTCATCAGCCACATACCCACCATATTGCCACTTTTTGGCCCATCATGATCCTGCACATACCCAATTAATTCATTAATCATCTTTTATTGAATCCTAATTAATTAAATATTTTTTTTTATTTAATCACTTCACTAATTGACTTTATCCTCTTTCTTAAACTAAATAAATTATTATTTAAATTATCCTTACCACATTTCCAACTATAATTAAATAAACACTTTAATTATTTAATTATTCTTGAAATCTTTTTTTTAGTCAATTAAATAAATCTTAATTTATTTAATTTAGTCCGCAAATTTTGAATGTTGAATTAAATAATAATTTAATTCATAAAAGGAATTATTCTTGGCATATTCTTCTATAATTGGGTAATCGCTTAGTTATCTAATTATTCACTTACCACTCAAGTTGGGATCTATTTAAATCAGTTAGTCATCTCCTGATCTAATATTTGTCTATTTTTAATGAAGAGACTTTCTAATTTAATTAGTTGGTTATCTAGTTTGATTTCTTATGCATGTAAACATTTATTAATTAAATAACTTTATTTAATTAATTCATTCATTCGTGCATTCAAATAAATAGTTTCTTTTATTCCATCTTTATCCTTTACATGCAATCATTATTCTTCTAATTTTTTAATACTTTCAACTAGAGATTAAATCATTATTTAATCTTGATTTTCACCTTTTATGTTTTATCACTCATGTCACTACTGACACTAATCTCAATGCATTTCAAATATTTTAATCTTAATCATCTATCTATCTTTCATTCTGATCCGGTCATTCGAACAATCAATTTTCTATAAATTGACCTGATCTTCATCATCGTTACCTCTCTCAAAATCTTATGACTTTTGGAACCAATCAACTGTTTAATGTTTGATATTTTGTTGAATCACTATTATAAGCTTTACTTGGATAAAGTAATATGAGGAAAATTATAATCAAACGACAAAATGGAGGACAATCGAGGTCATGCATGGAACTACATAGATATTGGGTGAGATTGTTCTATATTTATGTTTTAGCTTTCCTTTGTTATTTGTGGTTTAGCTTATTTTACATTCAAGTTTAATTGCCTTGTTACTACTTTTATGTCCTTTGTTTTCATGATGTTACATTGGTGAACCTAACATGCAGACATGCTCTTCGCAAATCCATAAAAAAATAATTCTCTTTTGCAGGTATTGTATGGTTTGTGGTATTTGATGCACAAAATGATGTAATTAACACCATGAGCCACATATGACAAGTAAAGTGATGCATCTGACAACCCGCAATGCATCTGTAGCTTTTTGTGAAACAACTGACTAGTGAAATCCATAATACATTTGTTGCCTTGCACAACTCATTTGACTAGTATAATTTCTGAGTCTAAATCCCAATTTTAAAGTTTTAATTGAGTTTTTATGACTAATTTTGAGTTTCTAGCATGTGTTTTAAGGAGTTTACATAGAGTTTGCAGGACAGTGGCTTAGAAGACAATATTTTGAAACCTTTTGTATAACGATCAACAAAGATAAATTTGAAACTACTGATGAATTATTTTGCATGAGATGTGTCGAAGACTATTTTGAAACAAGATTGACTATTTAAAATAAATAAAATTTCAATTAGTGCTTAAAAAGAACCCCATCTACCGTGTTTTGTGCATTTGTACACTCCGTGTTACCCAATCCAGTGTGTACATACACATTGGTCTTTTTCTTTTTTGAGAGAGGCTTCCCTGGGTATTTCATCACCTTAGGGTTTGACCTTGAGAACGCTTTTTGGTAGGCTATATCAAAGGGGGAAGAATGAAATTTGTACCCCAAGGAGTGGCTAGCTTCATTCAAAGCCAAGTTGTGAGATCCTCGGTCTACCAAGACTCAGTGGTGATGAGAGCAAGAGAGACCCTCCCAATCTCAAGCTATTTCATATAGGATCTCTATTCATGGATTTTCTTACTAGGCACCCTGTGTTTTATAAATCCAAATAATTCTATCTGTTGGTGTAGGAGGTCAAACCTTTGAATTCATCTCACATCCATATGGTTCTTTGTAGAGATGAGAAGTATGCCATGGGAGTTTCATGGGTACTGAAGCTTGGCTGCCATGGCGAAGTGAGTGTCGTGGAGGGGAACTAGTGGGGTCAAGCTTCTAATCATCTGCTTTGAATAAGTGTAGTTAGGGAAACTCAAGTGAGAACTTAGTAAGATACTATCACATTCCAACCTTAGGATTGTACTTGTTTTTCATCTAAATTATACTTTGTTCATGTTTGAAATACTATGTTTTCTAAGTGTATGTTATTTAGAAAAAAATGTATTAAAAATAGCAAGTCAAAAACCTTTAGTTTACTAGAAAAACACATCTGTCTACCAAAAAACCACACTTGTTAAATTGAGTCTTATTTGTCAACTAGTAAGTCACATCTTTCAAAATTGGGTCCAAATTGTCATTTACCAGAAATTGAGTTGTATCTGGTTACCAATAAGTCACATTTTTTAGAACCATTCACATGTATTTACTGCAATACTGCATCTGATATCTTGAGTCGCACATGTCAAGTCTGTAAATTGCCTTTGATACTGTAAAACTGCATTTGAAATTCTCTGTGATGCCTCTGATTAGGTGAGTCACATTTGTAGTCTAGAACAATGCATATGCCTTGTCACAGAGTCAAACTTTTGTTTACCAATATACTGTATGAGTCTAAAAACCACATCTGATTAATTTTGAGTCACATTTTTCTGATACAGAGTTGTATTTTCCTAATACACAATCGAGCTATGTTTTACTAGTACATTTTTTTAGTCTAAAAATCACAACTAATTAGTTCTAAGCCACATTTGATACAATGGGTCACATTTGTCTAATATAGAGTCACATCTACTTAATACTGACCGAGACTTAATTCACTAGTAGACCACATTTGATAAAAAACTTGCATCTTATAGATTTTGTAATGCATTTATAATCCTACAAAACACATTTTCCTAATTACCAAAAAACCAAAATTCATTTTCACAGACCAAAACTAAATAGTCATACCATTATCTGACTTATCCTTTTACATCGTTCCTTGGACATAAACCATAAATTTTGCTCATACTTTGCATGATTGTATCCTTTAGGCATCATTTAGTCATAGCGATAAGCATCCTAGTTGTAGATCTTACTTTCATCTTAGGAGTCTTTATTTCCTTGAGAAGAATCATCATTTTGGAGATCTTAGAATATGAAATTTTCATGCTTTGGATAAACCTTTTCTTCAACAAAAATTTTCATTGAACCTTTTCATCACATCTTTCTATCCTACATGTGAGTCCTTCCAACTCATTAGTCTAGATTGGGAGCTCACCTTATCTTTTGGTCCTAGTCCCACGAAGGTTCCTTATCAAAACTAAATTGAAACCTGGGTGAAAGCTTTAGGTGGTAAGTAGCCTCTTTTAGAATTTTCCAAATTTGATCACTTAGACTTTTGCATATTTAAACACTATTATCCTAGGATAACATCATTTTAGACATTCCTTATTTGTAAGAAAAACCAAAAAAAATAGTTGCATTAATTCCTTATATCTAGAAAATCCAAAAAACATAGATTAGATTCATACCATCTTTAGACTTAGTTTTTGCATCACTTGCACTTTGAGCTTACCTTACATGGTTGAAACAAGATCTAAAAGGAAAGAAAGAGAAAAGATGGCTAATCCAAACGATTTCATCAATCTGTTCTCAAACCTATTTTTAGGGACATCTTTGTTGAGACCCCACAAGACTTTGTTAGAAAAATTTGTAATTAGAGATGCAAAAGGATGCATTATAGTTGAAGACAAAGATGCTACTGCATAGGACCCTGAGTTTCCTTCCTTTGTAGATAACTATCTAGCAAATGATCCTCAATGATACTTAGCTAAATTGATAGATGAAGGTGCCAAGATATATCCTAGATTTGACATCTGTACATTGCAAACAACATCTACCCAAGGAACAAACATGACAACTACTAGTGGTACTATACCTCAAGTGACTATTGCTATACTATTTGGAGTACCTACACAAAGTTCTCAAATAATACACACATCTCCATTTGGTACATCTAGCTCGACACAGGGTCTAAATTTTACCATAGGGGTGTCATCATCCAATCCCTTGAGTCCTCTTATTGGGAAACAAACACCTAAAACATCAACTCCGATACCAAGTGTCAATGTTACTAGTATCATTCCACAGAAAACTATCCTGAGTGTCAATGTCTCTAGTACTATACAATAGATTGGGGTCTCATAGATAGGAAACATACCCTCCTTTCAATATGGAAGCTGACCCACCACTTCACAAATTCCAAACCAAAACCCCTTCTCATAGATTCTAAATCAGCATCCATTTGCACAAATACCAAATCAAAATCTATTCACATAGATTCCAAATATAAACCCATTCACTAAAATTCCAAATAAAAATCCACTTTACATACTGACATTTAACCAAAAATCATCATAAAATGTTGGATTCCAAAACATGTACATAGACCCAAACAATCCAACTAACATGCCATTAACTCAAGTTGACGTCCTGTAGACACAAATGCACACCCTTCAAACAGAGATGGATAATATGGTAGTTTCTACCAAGATAACTTTCTCAATAAAGGATTTATGCCCATTTCCCTTCAACAAATCATTATACATGACACCTTTCCCACATGGGTATGTTATACCAAGCTTTCCCAAATATAACATAAAGCATAATTCAATCAAACATATAAGGAAATTTTCCATGATGTGCATAGATGTCACATACAACCCCACCTATCTTATGAGATTCTTTCTGAGAAGTCTTATTGGAATTACATTGGAATGGTTTTCAAGTCTCTAATATGGCATAAAGTCTTGGGGTGAACTGGCTAGAAAATTTATCAAATACTTCTCCTTTAATATTGACAACAAGATCAACATAGCAACCTTGTGTCACACTACACAAGACAAAGGAGAAAATTTTATCACCTTCTTCCAGAGATGGAGAATTATAGCCATTCAATGTCCTATAGAGATACCTAAGAAACATAAGGTCACTATATTTCAAGAAAACCTCAACTCAAAATTGAGAAGTGACTTGAGAGTACATTGTTGCACATCCTTTGTAGAACTAGTGGAAAAGGGCCTTATACTAGAGAAAGGTCTCATAGACAAAGGGGAACTTAAGACACCCAAAAAAAATCCAAATGTGCAGAACATACCCAATGACAAAAAATTTTTTTTGTCTTAGAACAAAAAAGTTACCAATGATGGGGTCGTTGATACTAAAACCCTACAAGAAGGACCGATCATTACTATTAGAGACAAAACCCATCTACCAACACACTCAATGCCATCAATCAAATCCAAAACACTACCAAAAACACTTAGTGACCACAACAACAGAGGAGGTTTCCAAAACATCAGTTCACTCCCTTAGGGGAACCCATTGAATCAATCTTCAAAAAAAATCTTGCAATACAATCTCATACAACTTCAAGAGCCAAGACAATAGGATCCTGGGAAATTTAAACCATTTTGGTGGGATGACAATGCTTTTTGTGATTTCCATTAGACTAAAGGACATAGCCTACAAAATTTTTGACAATTGAAAAAAATCATATAGGATTTTGTCGAGAACAAAAATATTGAAGTCGGTGGACCAAAATAGACATCTTCAAACACTAATGACAACGTATTTTATGATCCATTACATGACCATGGGAAAGGAAAAGCCCCCAATTCAGGAAACAAGACCAATACTTCCGCCAACTATGCTAGTGTCAAGCATGATTATAGTGTCCTAATCATAAATCACATCCGCGTTGCTGATGAGCATCATGTCAATACGATTACCATAAATAGAACTCCTGAGTGTGTTGTCAACACTCATTGAACCAAGATCACCATCCAAGGCCCTCCATCAAACTAGAAACCATATAATTCCAAGCCATAGTATAACTTACTTGACCACCTAGGGAAGACCCCAGTGCAAATCTCTATCTTGGAACTATTGTGTATCTCCCCTGATCATCGATCCATTCTAGACAAGGCTTTACAAAGCACAACTATCCCAAATGACTTTGATTCCAATAATTTCAAAGAGATGGTAGGCTACTTAACAAACAATCATCATGCTACCTTCTTTGAACAAGACTATGCAATTGAGAAGACAAACCATAACAACCCTTTACACCTAGAAGTCCTTGTTCATAAAACAAAAGCTATATGAGTCTTGGTAGATGGAGGAGTAGGGTTGAATCTTTGCAGATTAAAATTGGTTAAGGATTTAGGCTTCTTAGAGGCCTATGTGGACACCTCAAAAAGCATTGTCATTAAGGCTTACGATGATGAAGAATAAAAATCAAAGTGAGTTATAACACTCCCCATCAAAATTGGTCCTGCAATTATGGAGACAAACTTCCAAGTCTTGGATCTCATCCTCCCATACAACCTTCTACTAGGTTGACCATGGATTCATGCTATGAAGGAAGTCCCTTCCACATATCATCAATGTCTAAAATTCCCCTATAATACCACTGAGATTACAATAGATGGTGACCTAGACCCTTTCCAATATTGTACTAATCTACGAGAGATACCTCAATGTCAAGTGCCTATAAACCAAGAAGCTTCATCATCCAATTCAGCTCACTATGTCAATCCATCCATTCTCTCTAAAACATCCACTCCTAAGGTCGAGATCCAAGATAAGGGTTGTGGAGAGTATCACATGAAGAAATATTATTGTGTTAGCCATCTAGTTCGTCCTAAATCATATGCTTTACTTGCAACAAATAGGAGACAATCAGTGGTCACCATACATATCACTCCAACAACAACTTTCACAAAATGGAGAGAATTGAGTAAATAAGCCATAAATGAAGATGATGTGACCTACTATACATAAAAAGAGGAAAATGAATAAACTCCTCTACTTGCTCAAATACCTATAGATCATTATGGAAAAGTTATTACCATAATGCAGAGAAAATGATACAATGGACATAGTGGCTTAGGCTTACATCAGAATGGGAGGACTGAACCTATCATTGTTTCTAAATGGCCGAAAGACCTAGGGATCTAGTTTCAACCATTCCATATTAACATTCCTAGTACCACATCACCTTTACTAGAGGAAGTAAGTGATTTTGAAATTATCGAGACATCTGATGAACCATCTGACCAACCCTACTATGTTTCCCCCGACTCTAACAAATATTAGTGGGATTCCCTATCCTCCACCTTTGTCAAGGACCTTGATAAAATGTTTGGAGAACTTGACCAAATGTTGAAATCCTTACCAAATCCATTGAATTCCTATCCACTCAAGAATTTTACAAAAGAGGAATGGTTTAAACATTACTATTGGGAATCTCTTGATCCTAACTCTTGGGAACTTAAAAAATCTACTTCAGATAACCACACCTTGACTATAGACCCACCTCACAATCCACCTATTCCCAACAAAAAGAGCAAAGAGGATTTGGTAAGAAACCTTTGTGACTATGTGAACAACTTAGATTTTACCTTGACCCCTTTTAATTTTGACACCTCTAATGATGAAATTCCCTTAGTATATCCCCAGCTCATTGATTGGGACCAACAAGACACACCCATCTTAGACATTTTTGAGAATGACGAAGCAATAGATGAGTTCTTGGGACTATGAGAAGACATACGTAGTGGTGATCATAAGTATGGATTTACCATAGAATTGGATAACATGGGATATTTTGTGGAATCGTTTCAACCCTCCAATCACAAAAATAAGAAAAAAAATGACAAAATTAAAAATGATGAGTCTCTAGGTGAAAACCAAAAGGAACCTTTAGACAATGAAAAAGTAAAAAATAAGGATGTATCCGAAGGCGAAAACCTATTTGAGGCACCTAAGGATGGGGATTTGAACATTCTCCCTATTTCTAAGGAAAATTCACGCATTCTAGTTGAAGAATCAGTGGAAATCACCATAGGCACTAAAGAGAATCCCCGACTAGTATATTTTGCAACATCGTTGATAGAAATAGAGTAGCTAGAATTTCACAACTCATTCACACAAAGACAAATAAAATTTCCTTGGTCATCTATTGACATTCCTAGGATGGATCCTAAACTTGTACTACATCATTTTCTCTTACAACTAGGTGTGAAACCAATGAAATAGAAATTGAGGAAAATGCACCCAGAAATTGCTCTTCTAGTCCAGGCTGAATTAAAGAAACTGTTGGATGTTGGCTTTATTAGATCAATTGACTATGTAGATTGGATTTCTAATTTTTTTCCAATAAAAAAACCAATAGGGGGAATCCACATCTATACATATTTCAAAGATATGAACAAATCTTGTCCTAAAGATGACTTAAATCCCCTACCGAACATTGACATGATTGTTGACTTAACAACAAGATATAGGATGTTATCCCTTATGGATGGATTTTCATGGTATAATTAGACTAGAATTGCAACTGAAGACCAACCTAAGACAACTTTTTCCATTCCATGGGGAACATATTTCTAGAATGATGTGCCCTTTGGACTCAAAAATGCTAGAGCAACATATCAACGTGTAATGACCACTATTTTTCATGACCTCATACACACTCTTATGGAGGACCATGTCGATGATCTGATAGCTTAATTAGTGACAAGGGATAATCATTTATAGGTATTAGACAATATTTTTCAAAGGATAGAAGAGTATAAGGTGAGGATAAATCCAAAGAAATGTGTATTTGGCATGAAATTAGGAAAATTTCCAGGGTATATCATTTCTAGACAAGGCATTGAAGTAGACCCAACAAAGGTGAAAGGTATGATAGACATGCCTCCACCAGCTAATCTTAGTCAACTAAGGACACTAAAAGGGAGAGTTCAATCTATCTAAAGATTCATAGTGCAGTTAGCAAATAAAACACATCCTTTTCAACATTTACTCAAAAAAGGAGTACCATTTGTATTGACAGGTAAGTACCAAGAAGCTTTTCAACTAATCAAGGATTACCTACTCACACCAGTAGTGTTAATGCCACCTATTGAGGGATGACCATTAATTCTCTACATATTAACCACCACCTTAGCACTAGGAGCATTGCTTGCATAAAATGACAATGAGGGTCATGAAAGGGTAGTATACTATATTAGCAACACTTTGGTAGGATATGAGCTCAATTATAGTACCATTGAAAGTTCTTGTCTTGCACTAGTTTTTGATACTCAAAAACTTAGGAACTACATGTTAAACCACCAAACTATGTTGGTTGCAAAGATAGATCCTTTGAAATATCTCCTTAGCAAGGAAACATTAATAGGACAATTGGCTAAATGGGTAATGGTACTAAGTGAATATGATATTTGGTACATAGAAATAAAAGATATAAAAGGACAAGTCATTGCTGATCAGTTTTCTGATGCATTGATACAAGCATATCACCCTTCAGTTGTAGATTTTTCTGATGAGTTTATATTCACCATTGACATGGGCATGACATGGAAATTATACTTTGATGGGTCCCACACAAATCATGGCTCAAGAGTTGGTATATTTTTTATCACACCATAGGGTGACTCTGTTCCTAAGTCATTCAAGATTGATTTTCCATGTACTAATCAAATAGTAGAATATGAGGCTCTTGTGATAGGATTATGCATGGTAATCAAATGGAAGATCAAGAACCTATAGGTTTATGGTGATTCTCAACTGTTAATTTGACAGGTAAATGATGACTATGAGACTAAAGATGAAAATTTGGCTCCATAAAAATGCATGGAAGATATTTTCAAAGAATATTTTGACAAGGTTGGATTTCATCAAATACCTCATGTTCTAAATAGGTCAGCAGATGCCATGGAAACTATTTCTTCACTCTTAGACATACCTAGCAACATTCCTAAATTTGAGTTTTTGGTAGAACAACTTTTGGTCCCTGCCTATGACATCCTAGATTTGGAGATGGTGTGTAGATTATTGGTCCCAATTCTCCATGGTATAAAGGAATATATGACTACCTCCATGCTGATATCATACCCCTTGACCTTTCCAACAACCAACATAGGACATTTATCCATAAGGAAGCCAAGTATTCCATCATCGGAGATACCTTATATATATGTGCCCTAGACAATGCCCTATTGAGATGTCTTGATACTGAAGAAGCATAAGCAACCTTATGTGGGGTACATAAGGGTATATGTGGGTCCCATTCTAGTAGTCCTACCTTAGCTAAGAATATTATGAGACAAGGTTATTATTGGCCTACCATGGAAAAGGATTCATATATCTTTGTCAAGAAATGTCATCGATATCAATTACATAGAGACTTGATACATGCACCAACTTAGGAGCTTTGCCCCATAACGTCACCATGGCCCTTTGCTGAGTAGGGACTTGATCTCATAGGTAAGATACATCTCACATCCTCCAATGGCCATAAGTTCATTTTCACTATGGTTGAGTACTTTACCAAGTGGATTGAAGCTATTCCTATAACCCACATCACTAGTACACAATTTTTTTAGGTTTATCCTAAACTATATCATTTTTTAGTATGGTGTCCCTCAATCAATAGTCATAGATAATGGCCATCCATTCAAGAACCAAGAATTCCATCATCTTTGTGAATAATTTCATATCCAAAACCACTTTTCCACCCCATATTACCCAAAAGGTAATGACCAAGCTGAGGCATCTAATAAAACAATCATCGGAATCCTCAAAAATACTATCAATGATGTTGGTTGTGATTAGTATTTACAACTTAATCTAGCCTTATGGGCTTACCACACAAGCATCCATACTCCCACTAGCACCACTCCATATTCCTTATTATTTGGTTCTGAGGCCATCTTTCCTATTAAGGTTGAGATTCCTTCCCTAAGGGTATCCTTGAAAGGGAATATTAACAATGAAGAGTATTGTATTTCAAGACTACATGACCTAGAACTCCAAGATGAATGAAGAAAAAAGGAAATAGGTCATCTCCAAGCATATCAAAATCATCTTCGTACCAGCTACAATAGGAAATTCTTGAATATAAATTTTGACTTTTGTGACCTAGTTTTAATGGAGAATCCAAAGAATCAAGTAGAAAGTTGAAAACTAGGAAAGTTTAAACCAAACTAGTTAGGACCTAGGTACATTGTTACAAAAGCATTTGGATTAGGAGCATATCAACTCTCTACTCCTGAAGGGGAACCATTATCAGAACCAATCAACATTCTTCATCTGAAGAAGTTCTATGCATAGCTTCTTAGGGCCTTGTCTTAATCATCAAAAATACAAAAAAATTGTTACCTAGGTGAAAACCTAGAAAACATGCATCTTGATAACATAAAAAAAATAAAAAAATAAAAAAAATAGTAAAGATAAATAAGTTATCCACTAGTGAAAACCACTTTGGTGGTGCTTTGGATAGGTACCATGGTGAAAACCTAGAAAACAAGTGCCATGTAGCCGACGCTTCGCTTATCTACCATTACATCATTCCAATTTAACTTCCCGTATACATTACTACTCACCTTTCTTATCTTATATCCCCGCATATCGCATATCTTTCCCATCCATTACTTGTACATACCATTCATAATAAATGGTTGCCTTTTCCATAGCTTGGAACAATTGACATCAAGCACACTTAGTATCCCCCATCCCATCCTATTCATAATGAATTGGTCTTATACTCGACTGGGGGAAAGAACTTGACTTATGTCATATTGGTTCTTACATTGGCTATTTTGAAGACCCAAAACCTTAAAAAAATCCAAAAAACATTACAAAATGTCCTAAAAATCCAAGCAAAAACATTAGAAAAATTCAAAAAGACAAAAAAATCAAAACATGTCAAAAATCCAAAAAATAGAGTTAGAGTCAGTCAAGAGACTTGTTTTTTTCCATTTTTGAACTACATTTCTATGACTAGATGTAGGAAAGGCCATCTATTGATGTTCCCCCAAGGAATTAGGTCAATCCTTTTAGGTTTGTTTGTATAAAATCATTAGTCAATCCATTTGTCTATATGACAAGGTCATTGGTCGTATTGAACTATGAGTTATCTGCATGTATAATGTAGGAAAGGCCATCAAATGATGAGCCCCTGAGGCCACACTAGGTCATTCCATTGGAGTTCATCACATATACTACCACACATGTCAGATATCTTCATCAAATCAAGCCTTTTTCAGTTAGTCTTGTTAGTCAAAGTCTAGTTGAACTATGAGGTATTTGTGTGTATAACATAGGAAAGGCCATCAATCGATGAGACCTTGAGGCCACACTAGGTTATTCTTTCAGGGTTTTTCGTCAAACACATTCAATTGTCAACATGTCACATGAATTTATGCATCAACAAGATGAACAAGTCACCAATGTCATCAAATCAAATCCAACAAATTTCCAAACCAACAACCAAAACAAATCAAATTATGTCTACTATAGGATGAGTCCTTCCTGAAAAATAGACATTATCAAACAATCAACCTATGTCTTATACAAGATGAGTCCTTCCTAAATACAAACACTATAAAAAAATGAACATAGCCTTACACAGGTTATCACATCAACGACATCAGACTCAACATCTTATATGATATGTGTCTTTCTAAAACTAGGATTTTTTCATGCCTTATACAAATAGTCACAAAATTTGAAACCAGACTCAACATCTTATATGGTATGTGTCCTTACTAAAATCAGGCTTTATCAATCATCTTATCAATCAAAACAATCAAACAAATTGATCAATTTTTGGAAAATATTTTATTGGCTTTTGACTTTGTGGATTATTTATCTCCTCATTTTATATGGCTTTATCTTGGAATCTTGTTACTAGATTTCTCGATGATGTCCCATGAAGGATTTAGAGGACTGATGACATCTCAGGACCCATCTTTTATTTTGTTTGATGTCTGTGGTTTTTCTTGCCAAAAAGATTGGGGAAACTTTGCCCTTAGTATGAGTCAAGACACTGCTTTTCTACAACTGTCTGTTTTTAGTAGGTGGATGACCTTGCACACCTTGATCTATCTCATATCATGGTGTTTTTCTCCATTTTTATAGTTATTTCCAATATTTAATCAAGGACTATCAGAAAGTTTCAACAAAACATCTAAGATTGCTTATACTAACATCCATGTTTTCTATTTTTTGCACTAACATTTCTTTCTTTCATTATGATGAATCTTTTGACACAAAAATATAAAGCATCATGCATATGCATTCATGTTAGAAACATCATGTAAATATCATACATTGTAAAATAATACATATATGCTTCATTTGAAACACAAAAAATATAGGCATCAATATTTAGGAATCCATGACATATCATCCATTAATCATTATTATAGATTGCAAACATGCTACATATATGCACATTTAAATTGTATATATATATATATTGCATTGCATCCACTATCATCAATCGTGATAGCATCACATGATAAGATTGTACATACATACATCATCATATAAAATAAACATCACATCATAAGCTGCATAAAACATCATAATATAAACATCATCATCCATAACATATGCATATCATATCTAGAAGATAACATATCATATAGAACACATGCATAAATAGAAGACTAAATAATAATAAATAGAACTGCATATCATATAAATTGCTGCCAAAATCACATATATATATTGCTCAAAAAAGTGTCACATCACAATTTCATAATGTATCTATCAAAATCAAGCCCGAAGGCTCTATGATCAAAATACAATGTTTATAAATCATTATCAGAACATGTCCCTAGTTGGAACTCCCACTACTCCCATGTGGAGAATGTGGAGGTGACTGATAGAAAGATCATGATGATCGATGTACAAAAGGAGGTATGTCATATGGTCCTGATCTATGAGGTCCTATGACTCCCTCTATACTCTAAGTCCTATTATCAGATTTGCTCCATGACCTGCTACTATTTACCTATGAATAGCTAGGAGCTTGTCTTTTGGGAGGCACCTTCTACTCATATAGGTCCTTGCAATATGTCTCTCGGTCACCAACTCTAACCAACTCCTAAGCCATAGCCTCAGCTGGTCCTGTGTAGAGAGTCCTCAACTCAATGAATCTCTACTTTGGCTCTTGTCTCTGAGGTATGGCTTGATCTTTGTCCATATAAGCTCTATCCCTCTCAATCAAAAGTGAATCCCACTCTACCATCAAGGCCCTCATCCACTCATCTAGAGACTCTACTTTAGCCCATATATTTGCTACCTGCTAATTGATAGGACCTCTATACTCTTGTGGTTTTTGATCTCTTGCATAATCATCCCAATCCTCCATAATCCTATTATAGAACTCCCTCTCTTGATCTCCCATCTCCTCCTCATCATCATCATCCTTGTATCTAGCAAGCATACCAATATCATCTATCTCCTCCTCCCTAACTGCCTCCTCTTCTACATGCTCCTTAGCAATATCCTCCTCTACTATATGCTCCTCTCCACCAACCCCACCACCAATATCCTCCTCTCCTCTGCTAACCTCTAGCATGGGCACATCATTTCCCTCCCCCTCCTCCTCCCATACACGTGACAAATGTGTACCTCAACCTCTGTGACCTCGTCAACCACTACCACCACCCCTATGCCCTCCTCCTTTGCCATCTCTACCATCACCTCTCCCACCTCTACCACCACACCTACCTTGAGGTCCTATACTATGCCTCTCCATAGGTGCATCCTACTCTGGATTAGTAAAAGGCACTAGCTTGTGACTCACCCACCAAGTATCATATGCAACCATCATCCCTAGATTTGCTACTCTATCTCTCCATCCCCACTGAATAAGCTATAGTGCATCAATATCATGCAATATAAGCTTATAGTGCATCAATATCAACCTTCTCATTACTATGGGACTAAAGATGAAAACTTGGCTCCATACAAATGCATGACAGATAGTTTCAAAGAATATTTTGACAAGGTTGACTTTCATCAAATACCTCATGTTCTAAACAAGGCAACAGATGCCATGGAAACTATTGCTTCACTCTTGGACATACCTAGCAACATGCCTAAATTCGTAGTTTGGGTAGAACAACTTTTGGTCCCTGCCTGTGACATCCCAAATTCAGAGATGGTGTGTGAGATTGTTGTTCCCAGTTCCCCATGGTATAAAGACATATATGACTACCTCCATGCCAAGATCATAGCCCCTAACCTTTCCAACAACCAACGTTGGACATTTATCTATAAGGAAGCCAAGTATACCATCATTGGAGACACCCTTTATGGACATGCCCTAGAGAATACCCTATTGAGATGTCTCAATACTAAAGAATCACAAGCAACCTTGTGTGGAGTACATGAGGGTATGTGTGGATCCCATTCTAGTGGTCCTACCTTAGCCAAAAATATTATGAGACTAGGTTATTATTAGCCTACAATGGAAAATGACTCATATATCTTTGACAAGAAATGTCATCAATGTCAGGTACACAGAGACTTGATACATGCACCAACATAGGAGCTCCATCCAATGGCATCACCATGGCCCTTTTCCCAATGGGGACTTGATCTCATAGGTAAGATACGTCCCACATCCTCCAATGACCATAAGTTCATTATTACTGCCACTGAGTACTTTACCAAGTGGATTGAAGCTACTCCCATGACCTACATCAATGACACACAACTTTCTAGGTTTATCCTAAACTATATCATTTTTCAGTACAATGTCCGTCAATCCATAATCACTGATAATAGTCATCCATTCAGGAACCAAGAATTTTATCATCTTTGTGAATAATTCCATATCCAACACCACTTTTCCACCCCATATTACCCATAAGGTAATGCCCAAGCTAAGGGATCTAATAAAACAATCATCAAAATCCTCAAAAATACTATTAATGATGTTGGTTTTGATTGGCATTTACAGCTTAATCCAGCCTTATGGGCTTACCACACAAGCATCCATACTCCCACTGAAACCACTCAATATTCCTTAGTATTTGGTTCTGAGGCCATCTTTCCTATTCAGGTTGAGATTCCTTCCCTAAGGGTATCCTTGAAAGGGCACATTGACAATGAAGAGTACTATGTTTCAAGACTACATGAGCTAGAAATCCTAGATGAATGAAGACAAAAGGAAAATAGGTCATCTCCAAGCATATCAAAATCATCTTCGCATTCAACTACAATTAGGAAATTCTGAATATAAATTTTGACATTGGTGAGCTGGTTTTAATGGAGAATCCAAAGAATCAAGTAGAAAGTTGAAAACTAGGAAAGTTTAAACCAAACTAGTTAGGACCTAGGTACATTGTTACAAAAGCATTTGGATTAGGAGCATATCAACTCTCTACTCCTGAAGGGGAACCATTATCAGAACCAATCAACATTCTTCATCTGAAGAAGTTCTATGCATAGCTTCTTAGGGCCTTGTCTTAATCATCAAAAATACAAAAAAATTGTTACCTAGGTGAAAACCTAGAAAACATGCATCTTGATAACATAAAAAAAATAAAAAAATAAAAAAAATAGTAAAGATAAATAAGTTATCCACTAGTGAAAACCACTTTGGTGGTGCTTTGGATAGGTACCATGGTGAAAACCTAGAAAACAAGTGCCATGTGTAGTCGAATCTGCTCATTTGTCTACCATCATTCCAATCTAACTTCCCTGTACATACTACCTTTCTTATCTATATCCCTGTACATATCACATATATTTCCCATCCATCACTTATACATACCATTCATAATAAATGGTTTTATTTTCCATAACTTGGAACAATTGACGTTGAGCATACTTTGTATCCCCCATCCCATCCTATTCATAATCAATTGGTCTTATACCCGATTGGAAGCAAGAACTTAACTTATGTCATATTGGTTCTTACATTGGCTATTTTGAAGACCCAAAACCTTAAAAAAATCCAAAAAACATTACAAAATGTCCTAAAAAAAATCCAAAAACATCAGAAAATGTCTTGAAAAAATCCAAAAATATTAGAAAACTTCAAAAAGACAAAAAATTTGAAACATGTCAAAATTTTGAAAATAGAGTTAGAGTCAGCTGCACTTGTCAGTATTTTCCATTTTTTGAACTACATTTCCTCTGTGACTGGACGTAGGCAAGGCCATCTATTGATGTGCCCCCAAAGAATTAGGTCAATCCTTTTAGGTTTGTTTATATAAAATCATTACTCAATCCATTTGTCTATATGACAAGGTCAATGGTCATGTCAAACTATGAGGTCTCTATGTGTATAACATAGGAAAGGCCATCAAACGATGAGCCCTCATGGCCGCACTAGGTCATTCCATTAGGGTTCATCACATACACTACCACACATATCAAATATCTTCATGCAAATCAAGCCTTCTTCAGTCAGTATAACATAGGCAAGGCCATCAATCAATGAGACCTCAAGGCCACACTAGGTTAGTCCTTTAGGGTTCATCGTCAAACATAGTCAATTTTTAGCATATCACATCAAGTCATGCATCAACAAGATGAACAAGTCACCAATTTCATCAAGTCAAATCCAACAAATTTCCAAAGCAACAACAGAAAAAAATCAACTTATGTCTACTACAAGATGAGTCCTTCCTGAAAACAAACATTATCAAAAAAACAACCTATGTCTTATATAGGATGATTCCTTCCTGAATATAGACACTATCAACTAATCAACATAGCCTTACATAGCTTATCACATCAATGACATCAGACTCAACATCTTATATGATACGTGTCTTTCTGAAACCAAGACTTTGTCATGCCTTATACAGATAGTCACAAAATTTGAAACTAGACTCAACATCTTATACAGTATGTGTCCTTCCTAAAATGAAGCTTTATCAATCATCTTATCAATCAAAAAAATCAAACAAATAGATCATGTTTTTTAAAATATTTTACTAACTTTTGACTTTGTGGCTTATTTATCTTATCATTTTATATGGCTTTATCTTGGAATCCTATTACTAGATTTCTTGAGGATTTCCCATGAAGGATTTCAAGGAGCAATGAGATCTCATGACCTATCTTTTATTTTGTTTGTTGTCTATGGTTTTTCTTGGCAAAAGGATTGGGGAAACTTTTCCCTTAGTATGAGTCAAGACATTGCTTATCTGCGACTATCTATTTTTAGTAGGTGGATGACCTTGCACACCTTGATCTATCTCATATCATGGTGTTTGTCTCCATTTGTATTAGTTATTTCCCAATGATGATTTAATTCAAGGACTATTGTGTTTCAACAAAACATCGAAGATTGCTTATACTAACATCCATGTTTTCTATTATTCTTCTTTTTGCACTAACATTTCTTCTTTCTTGCATTATGATGGAATTTTTTGACACAAAAAATAATAAAGCATCATGCATATGAATTCATGTTAGAAACATCATGTAAATATCATACATTGTAAAATAATACATATATGCTTCATTTGAAAACACAAAAATATAGGCATCAATAGCATTTAGGAATCCATGACATATCATCCATTAATAATTATTATAGATTGCATAACATATTACATATATGCACATATAAATTGTATATATATATATATCACATTGCATCCACCATCATCAACTGTATAGAATCACATGTAGATAGCATTGTACATACATACATCATCATATAAAATAAACATCACATCATAAGCTGCATAAAACATCATAATATAAACATCATCATCCATAACATATGCATATCATATCTAGAAGATAACATATCATATAGAACACATGCATAAATAGAAGACTAAATAATAATAAATAGAACTGCATATCATATAAATTGCTGCCAAAATCACATATATATATTGCTCAAAAAAGTGTCACATCACAATTTCATAATGTATCTATCAAAATCAAGCCCGAAGGCTCTATGATCAAAATACAATGTTTATAAATCATTATCAGAACATGTCCCTAGTTGGAACTCCCACTACTCCCATGTGGAGAATGTGGAGGTGACTGATAGAAAGATCATGATGATCGATGTACAAAAGGAGGTATGTCATATGGTCCTGATCTATGAGGTCCTATGACTCCCTCTATACTCTAAGTCCTATTATCAGATTTGCTCCATGACCTGCTACTATTTACCTATGAATAGCTAGGAGCTTGTCTTTTGGGAGGCACCTTCTACTCATATAGGTCCTTGCAATATGTCTCTCGGTCACCAACTCTAACCAACTCCTAAGCCATAGCCTCAGCTGGTCCTGTGTAGAGAGTCCTCAACTCAATGAATCTCTACTTTGGCTCTTGTCTCTGAGGTATGGCTTGATCTTTGTCCATATAAGCTCTATCCCTCTCAATCAAAAGTGAATCCCACTCTACCATCAAGGCCCTCATCCACTCATCTAGAGACTCTACTTTAGCCCATATATTTGCTACCTGCTAATTGATAGGACCTCTATACTCTTGTGGTTTTTGATCTCTTGCATAATCATCCCAATCCTCCATAATCCTATTATAGAACTCCCTCTCTTGATCTCCCATCTCCTCCTCATCATCATCATCCTTGTATCTAGCAAGCATACCAATATCATCTATCTCCTCCTCCCTAACTGCCTCCTCTTCTACATGCTCCTTAGCAATATCCTCCTCTACTATATGCTCCTCTCCACCAACCCCACCACCAATATCCTCCTCTCCTCTGCTAACCTCTAGCATGGGCACATCATTTCCCTCCCCCTCCTCCTCCCATACACGTGACAAATGTGTACCTCAACCTCTGTGACCTCGTCAACCACTACCACCACCCCTATGCCCTCCTCCTTTGCCATCTCTACCATCACCTCTCCCACCTCTACCACCACACCTACCTTGAGGTCCTATACTATGCCTCTCCATAGGTGCATCCCTACTTGGATTAGTAAAAGGCACTAGCTTGTGACTCACCCACCAAGTATCATATGCAACCATCATCCCTAGATTTGCTGCTCTACCTCTCCATCCCCACTGAATAAGCTATAGTGCATCAATATCACAGCCTCAGCAATATAAGCTATAGTGCATCAATATCGACCTTCGATGACTATGAGACTAAAGATGAAAATTTGGCTCCATAAAAATGCATGGAAGATATTTTCAAAGAATATTTTGACAAGGTTGGATTTCATCAAATACCTCATGTTCTAAATAGGTCAGCAGATGCCATGGAAACTATTTCTTCACTCTTAGACATACCTAGCAACATTCCTAAATTTGAGTTTTTGGTAGAACAACTTTTGGTCCCTGCCTATGACATCCTAGATTTGGAGATGGTGTGTAGATTATTGGTCCCAATTCTCCATGGTATAAAGGAATATATGACTACCTCCATGCTGATATCATACCCCTTGACCTTTCCAACAACCAACATAGGACATTTATCCATAAGGAAGCCAAGTATTCCATCATCGGAGATACCTTATATATATGTGCCCTAGACAATGCCCTATTGAGATGTCTTGATACTGAAGAAGCATAAGCAACCTTATGTGGGGTACATAAGGGTATATGTGGGTCCCATTCTAGTAGTCCTACCTTAGCTAAGAATATTATGAGACAAGGTTATTATTGGCCTACCATGGAAAAGGATTCATATATCTTTGTCAAGAAATGTCATCGATATCAATTACATAGAGACTTGATACATGCACCAACTTAGGAGCTTTGCCCCATAACGTCACCATGGCCCTTTGCTGAGTAGGGACTTGATCTCATAGGTAAGATACATCTCACATCCTCCAATGGCCATAAGTTCATTTTCACTATGGTTGAGTACTTTACCAAGTGGATTGAAGCTATTCCTATAACCCACATCACTAGTACACAATTTTTTTAGGTTTATCCTAAACTATATCATTTTTTAGTATGGTGTCCCTCAATCAATAGTCATAGATAATGGCCATCCATTCAAGAACCAAGAATTCCATCATCTTTGTGAATAATTTCATATCCAAAACCACTTTTCCACCCCATATTACCCAAAAGGTAATGACCAAGCTGAGGCATCTAATAAAACAATCATCGGAATCCTCAAAAATACTATCAATGATGTTGGTTGTGATTAGTATTTACAACTTAATCTAGCCTTATGGGCTTACCACACAAGCATCCATACTCCCACTAGCACCACTCCATATTCCTTATTATTTGGTTCTGAGGCCATCTTTCCTATTAAGGTTGAGATTCCTTCCCTAAGGGTATCCTTGAAAGGGAATATTAACAATGAAGAGTATTGTATTTCAAGACTACATGACCTAGAACTCCAAGATGAATGAAGAAAAAAGGAAATAGGTCATCTCCAAGCATATCAAAATCATCTTCGTACCAGCTACAATAGGAAATTCTTGAATATAAATTTTGACTTTTGTGACCTAGTTTTAATGGAGAATCCAAAGAATCAAGTAGAAAGTTGAAAACTAGGAAAGTTTAAACCAAACTAGTTAGGACCTAGGTACATTGTTACAAAAGCATTTGGATTAGGAGCATATCAACTCTCTACTCCTGAAGGGGAACCATTATCAGAACCAATCAACATTCTTCATCTGAAGAAGTTCTATGCATAGCTTCTTAGGGCCTTGTCTTAATCATCAAAAATACAAAAAAATTGTTACCTAGGTGAAAACCTAGAAAACATGCATCTTGATAACATAAAAAAAATAAAAAAATAAAAAAAATAGTAAAGATAAATAAGTTATCCACTAGTGAAAACCACTTTGGTGGTGCTTTGGATAGGTACCATGGTGAAAACCTAGAAAACAAGTGCCATGTGTAGTCGAATCTGCTCATTTGTCTACCATCATTCCAATCTAACTTCCCTGTACATACTACCTTTCTTATCTATATCCCTGTACATATCACATATATTTCCCATCCATCACTTATACATACCATTCATAATAAATGGTTTTATTTTCCATAACTTGGAACAATTGACGTTGAGCATACTTTGTATCCCCCATCCCATCCTATTCATAATCAATTGGTCTTATACCCGATTGGAAGCAAGAACTTAACTTATGTCATATTGGTTCTTACATTGGCTATTTTGAAGACCCAAAACCTTAAAAAAATCCAAAAAACATTACAAAATGTCCTAAAAAAAATCCAAAAACATCAGAAAATGTCTTGAAAAAATCCAAAAATATTAGAAAACTTCAAAAAGACAAAAAATTTGAAACATGTCAAAATTTTGAAAATAGAGTTAGAGTCAGCTGCACTTGTCAGTATTTTCCATTTTTTGAACTACATTTCCTCTGTGACTGGACGTAGGCAAGGCCATCTATTGATGTGCCCCCAAAGAATTAGGTCAATCCTTTTAGGTTTGTTTATATAAAATCATTACTCAATCCATTTGTCTATATGACAAGGTCAATGGTCATGTCAAACTATGAGGTCTCTATGTGTATAACATAGGAAAGGCCATCAAACGATGAGCCCTCATGGCCGCACTAGGTCATTCCATTAGGGTTCATCACATACACTACCACACATATCAAATATCTTCATGCAAATCAAGCCTTCTTCAGTCAGTATAACATAGGCAAGGCCATCAATCAATGAGACCTCAAGGCCACACTAGGTTAGTCCTTTAGGGTTCATCGTCAAACATAGTCAATTTTTAGCATATCACATCAAGTCATGCATCAACAAGATGAACAAGTCACCAATTTCATCAAGTCAAATCCAACAAATTTCCAAAGCAACAACAGAAAAAAATCAACTTATGTCTACTACAAGATGAGTCCTTCCTGAAAACAAACATTATCAAAAAAACAACCTATGTCTTATATAGGATGATTCCTTCCTGAATATAGACACTATCAACTAATCAACATAGCCTTACATAGCTTATCACATCAATGACATCAGACTCAACATCTTATATGATACGTGTCTTTCTGAAACCAAGACTTTGTCATGCCTTATACAGATAGTCACAAAATTTGAAACTAGACTCAACATCTTATACAGTATGTGTCCTTCCTAAAATGAAGCTTTATCAATCATCTTATCAATCAAAAAAATCAAACAAATAGATCATGTTTTTTAAAATATTTTACTAACTTTTGACTTTGTGGCTTATTTATCTTATCATTTTATATGGCTTTATCTTGGAATCCTATTACTAGATTTCTTGAGGATTTCCCATGAAGGATTTCAAGGAGCAATGAGATCTCATGACCTATCTTTTATTTTGTTTGTTGTCTATGGTTTTTCTTGGCAAAAGGATTGGGGAAACTTTTCCCTTAGTATGAGTCAAGACATTGCTTATCTGCGACTATCTATTTTTAGTAGGTGGATGACCTTGCACACCTTGATCTATCTCATATCATGGTGTTTGTCTCCATTTGTATTAGTTATTTCCCAATGATGATTTAATTCAAGGACTATTGTGTTTCAACAAAACATCGAAGATTGCTTATACTAACATCCATGTTTTCTATTATTCTTCTTTTTGCACTAACATTTCTTCTTTCTTGCATTATGATGGAATTTTTTGACACAAAAAATAATAAAGCATCATGCATATGAATTCATGTTAGAAACATCATGTAAATATCATACATTGTAAAATAATACATATATGCTTCATTTGAAAACACAAAAATATAGGCATCAATAGCATTTAGGAATCCATGACATATCATCCATTAATAATTATTATAGATTGCATAACATATTACATATATGCACATATAAATTGTATATATATATATATCACATTGCATCCACCATCATCAACTGTATAGAATCACATGTAGATAGCATTGTACATACATACATCATCATATAAAATAAACATCACATCATAAGCTGCATAAAACATCATAATATAAACATCATCATCCATAACATATGCATATCATATCTAGAAGATAACATATCATATAGAACACATGCATAAATAGAAGACTAAATAATAATAAATAGAACTGCATATCATATAAATTGCTGCCAAAATCACATATATATATTGCTCAAAAAAGTGTCACATCACAATTTCATAATGTATCTATCAAAATCAAGCCCGAAGGCTCTATGATCAAAATACAATGTTTATAAATCATTATCAGAACATGTCCCTAGTTGGAACTCCCACTACTCCCATGTGGAGAATGTGGAGGTGACTGATAGAAAGATCATGATGATCGATGTACAAAAGGAGGTATGTCATATGGTCCTGATCTATGAGGTCCTATGACTCCCTCTATACTCTAAGTCCTATTATCAGATTTGCTCCATGACCTGCTACTATTTACCTATGAATAGCTAGGAGCTTGTCTTTTGGGAGGCACCTTCTACTCATATAGGTCCTTGCAATATGTCTCTCGGTCACCAACTCTAACCAACTCCTAAGCCATAGCCTCAGCTGGTCCTGTGTAGAGAGTCCTCAACTCAATGAATCTCTACTTTGGCTCTTGTCTCTGAGGTATGGCTTGATCTTTGTCCATATAAGCTCTATCCCTCTCAATCAAAAGTGAATCCCACTCTACCATCAAGGCCCTCATCCACTCATCTAGAGACTCTACTTTAGCCCATATATTTGCTACCTGCTAATTGATAGGACCTCTATACTCTTGTGGTTTTTGATCTCTTGCATAATCATCCCAATCCTCCATAATCCTATTATAGAACTCCCTCTCTTGATCTCCCATCTCCTCCTCATCATCATCATCCTTGTATCTAGCAAGCATACCAATATCATCTATCTCCTCCTCCCTAACTGCCTCCTCTTCTACATGCTCCTTAGCAATATCCTCCTCTACTATATGCTCCTCTCCACCAACCCCACCACCAATATCCTCCTCTCCTCTGCTAACCTCTAGCATGGGCACATCATTTCCCTCCCCCTCCTCCTCCCATACACGTGACAAATGTGTACCTCAACCTCTGTGACCTCGTCAACCACTACCACCACCCCTATGCCCTCCTCCTTTGCCATCTCTACCATCACCTCTCCCACCTCTACCACCACACCTACCTTGAGGTCCTATACTATGCCTCTCCATAGGTGCATCCTACTCTGGATTAGTAAAAGGCACTAGCTTGTGACTCACCCACCAAGTATCATATGCAACCATCATCCCTAGATTTGCTACTCTATCTCTCCATCCCCACTGAATAAGCTATAGTGCATCAATATCAACCTCAATTGTAGCAACAAGAATCTCTAGTCCCCATAGTGGAACCTCCCTAGAAGCTCATGAAAACTCCACTTGTCTTCAAGGCTCATCTTGGACCTCACCAAACTATCTCAAAAATCTATCCAGAAAATGCCTCTCAATGATATGAACATGTGAAACTTTCCTCCCATTCAAATACTACATTTATCTGCAGAAGGACAGGTTTCCATCCTCATTCGGCCATCATATGCAATCCATGCAAGGTCTCAAAATAAACTACACCATAGTATGAATGGCATGTCTATAATATCATGTATCTCCTACATGGGATTGTGTATTATCCCCCACACATCAAAAGTCATTAGGAGCTCCCTGATCTAGCTCAGCTATAATAGGTAGATGGAATATTGCAATGTGTTCCTGCGCCCATACTATAAGCAACATGGTACCACAACTCATTGATTGTGCCTCTCTATAAGCTATATCATGCAAATGAAAATATAACATGGCAAGCAAACAAGGTCCACCCATCTCTCCAACATACCAACGAACATCTCACCCCATCCTACAAGAAATCCATGACCTTGACAGTCAGGAAGAACTATCCCCCCAATCAATGTGCATAACAAACAATCTATTTGGTCATATATATCAACAAACACATGCCATATAATCTCATAATGATCTATGCCTAGCTGTCTAATATCATTATGCAAATAATGTCTACACATCTCCCTAATACCCCTCTGGGTATCATACCTAACTCTCACACCCCTAATAGGAAACCTAAAAATCCTATACATGTCCTCTAAAGTAACACTAGCCTCCCTTGTAGGTAGATGAAAAAAAGACATCTCAGAATGCCAACACTTGTAGAGCGCAGTCAACAAACCTTAGTTTATAGGAATAGTGGGCATAAAGGTAACATGATGCAAACCAAGGTGCCACAAGAACCATCTCTCCCCACTCCATAGTTGATCTCAAAAATCAAATGTCAATGCCCTCGACTCCCTCGTGTAAATCGGATCCAACACAACCTACAATGGAATAATTCATATCTTCTATAAAAAAAACAAGCAACTTTTTATAGCCCAAAATTTTAATTTTTTTTGATAGCCAAATGCATTGTTCGAAAGCAAATGCACCAAAACAAAAACCAAGACCTATCAATCCTTGCATATGCATAGAAAATCACAAATGTGGTGCAAAACCTAACATGCACTACTGTTCCTAACACATGCATTGCAAAACTACAAATGTAGTGGATAAAATTTCAAATGTGATCATCTGATATACATGCCTACACTAGCCTAAACGTGTTTTAACAATTACGTCATTATCATGTCATATGTGTTTATTACATATGAATTTGTGTTGAACTAAAAAGTGATGCATGTGAAAGCAGAGACTTAAATGCCTAAAAATGTGTGAAATTGAAAATTTCAAAAGATGGTTTTCAACTACATATTAGGGGTCCTAGGTTTGCTAGCCATGTGAATGTCTAAATCTGATATTTGCAATGTTATGAGTAGGGAATCAATGACATGTTGGTAGAGAACCCCAGGGCACAAATCACAATTTTTAAACTTGAGGGGTGCAAATGAATTGGATTTCCACTCAATTTCTATTTATACCTAGGGTTTTTGGAGGGATTTTTTCCAAACCTTGTATATTGGGCACACTTTTTACCAACTTCTGACAACCTTTTCACCTATCAAACTTCCTCAAAATTGATTTCTTTCAGCATCATCGAACTTTTGGCCATCAAATTGACTAATTATGACTATTTCCATTTTTTTTGGAATTTTTCAAAAAAAATTCATTTTTCCCAATGGGGCATACCTTTACCTATTTTCTCATTGTGGTATTACTGGGGCATGTTTTCACTGATTTTCGTTGATGTAACACTCAAATGTCATTGTATCAAAGAGGGGAAAAATGTAGAGACTAAAATTTGGTCTAGGCCCATGACTTCAATTTCTTCATAATTTGTATTTTCATCATCATGATTAAATAATGTTAATTGTTTAATTATTTTCTAAAGTCCTTTCTTATCTATTAATTAAATAATCTAATTAATTAAATAATACTAATTATTTAATTATGTCACTAATTGCTTTTATCCTCTTTCTTAAATTAAATAAATTATTATTTAATTTATCCACATCACATTTTCAACTATAATTAAATAAACACTTTAATTATTTAATTATTCTTTAAAACTTATCTTCAGTAAATTAAATAAATCTTAATTTATTTAATTTAATCTGCAAATTTTGAATGTTGAATTAAATAATCATTTAATTCATAAAAATAATTATTCTTGGCATATTCTTCTATAATTGGGTAATTGCTTAGTTATCTAATTATTTTCTTTCCACTCAATTTGGGATCTATTTAAATCAGTCAGTCATCTCTTGATCTAATATTTGTCTATTTTTAATTAAGAGACTTTCTGATTTAATCAATCAGTTATCTAGTTTTATTTCTTATGCATGTAAATATTTATTAATTAAATAACATTAATTAATTAATTAATTCATGCATGCATTCGAAAAAAATAATTTCTTTTATTCCATCTTTATCCTTTATAGGGTGAAGCCACAATAGTGGTTTACAATTCAAGTAAGGAAGAAAAACTCACAAAAAATGACCCTAAAGCAAAAAAAGTGATTTTGGGGGTTCGTAAGAACCTATAGGTTCGAGTGAACGCATTAGAGGTTCGCCCAAACTAGGGTTTGACTGAACCCCTTTGAATTTTGACCACCAAAAAACTAAAAAACTGCATAGAAAATGGGTTTGAGTGAACCCCTTTGAAGGGGTTCACTTGAACTCCTAGGGGTTCGTACGAACCCCCCTTATCCCTCATCCCCCCTGAGACACAAAAAAAAATTTAAATTTTGGCACTTCAGAGCTTGGGTTGATGATGAAAATAGAGGAATCTTCACAAACCCAATTAGAATTAGGTAGTCCTCAAAATGTGTTATCCAACGAGTATAATTTTAATATGTTTTGATTTTATTATGTATTTATTTTTTTAGTTAAATATATTAAACATAGGTTTTTCATCGAAAATGAAGGTCTTTGTTTTGCACATGTGGAAAAATATCAGATTATCAATAAAATTTGAAAAATATGAGTACACTAGATATTGAAGTCCTTGATCCCACCAAAAAATGAATTTTTATATATACAAAAAAGGTTACGTGTTATACGATCGTGATATGTCTGAATTGTAATTGGTTTGATTTTGAAACTTGATTAAAGGAAAAAAATCAATAAAAATTATCTAACCAAATGGAAGCACTAGATATTGGAGTTACAAATCTAAATTTGAAAGAAATAGAATTTTATCCTTCATGGAAAAAAGTTATGCATTATACGGCATGTGTCACTTTTTCAAAATGTTGATTTTTTTTAAAAAATCAATTTTCGTGGGAGATAGAAAAAGAAGTACAATTTGATTCCAAAAATTTTGAAAAAAATAGTTTTAGAATCTATAGAAAAAAATTGACAAGACTCTAGTTTGCATCATCTTCAAATTCCTCATAGTTTAGCCGCTACAGGTGCCCAAATGTGAAGATTTAATTAAAAATAATAATTTCAATGTCTAGTTTGGCCAAAAAATTGTAAACCACTATTGTGGGATCACCCTACATGCAATCATTATTCTTCCAATTTTTGAATACTTTCAACTAAAAATTAAATCATTATTTAATTTTGATCTTCACCTTTTATGTTCTATTACTCACGTCAGTACTAACACTAATCTCAATTCATGTTGAATCTTTCAATCTTAATCGTCTGTCTATCTTTCAATTTGAGCATGTCATTCAAACAATCAATTTTCTATAAATTGACCTGACCTTCACCATTGTTACCTCTCCTGAAATATTATCACTTTTGGAAGAAATCAACTATTTAATCTTTGATATTTTTTTGAATCACTATCATAGGATATAATTGCATAGAGAAATCTAAAGGAAATTATAATTAAATGACAAAATGGAGGATAATCGAGGTCATGCATAGAACTATGTAGATATTGGGTGAGATTGTTTTGTATTTATGTTTTAACTTTCCTTTGTTCTTTTCTTTTTAGCTTAGTTTACATTTGAGTTTAATTACATTATTATTCATTTGATCTGATTTTTTTCAGGAAGTTATACTAAGTATCATGGTATAGATAAGTAACATCATGTTGAAGTTTACATCCATTTTGCACTTTGGACTCTTAAGAGATTCTACTAGTTAAATGTAGCTCAGATAAATTCAACATATTTGAGTGAAAAAGAGGACCATGCTTAGCATAAATGTACCCACCTAGACACATTGGAATAGTTTGTTTGGTCACCCAAGTTACAAAACAAAATTTACACCACTTTGCAACTTTCAACAACTTGCATTTGACAACTTTCTCCCCAAGTGAAAATTTTCCATCACGGGAAAATTCCTCTGAGATAACAAAAATTGAGAGAGGTGTAGAGGATCCCAACATGATTCCATAGGATCAAATGAGAAATTTCTAAGAGTCACAATATCTGAGTAACAAAATGGTAAAGTTTGCAGCCATTTTGCACTTTGGACTCTTGAGGGATTATGTCGGTTGAATGTAAATAAATCAAAGTTTGTTTGGTCACCTAAGTTGTTGAACAAAAGTTTTACCACCTTGCATTTGACAACTTTTTCTCCAAGTAAAAATTTGCCACCATGAGAAAATGCCTCTGAGATAGAGAAAATTGAGAGAGATTATTATAGAGGGTCAAAACACGATCCCATAGGATCAGAAGAGAAGTTTATATGTGTTACAGTATCTGAGTAACAACATGCTAAAGTTTGTAGCCATTTTGCACTTTGTAATCTAAGGAATTTAGTTGGTTGAATATAGCTTAGAGTGATTCAACGATGCCCAGTGTAAACATACCCACTCAGACATGTTGGGATAGTTTTTTTGGTCACACAATTTGTAGAATGAAATTTTTACCACTTTGCAACTTTCAACTACTTACATTTGACAACTTTTTCCCCAAGTAAAAATTTACCACCACAATAAAATGCCTCTGAGATAGTGAAAACTGAGAAAGGTTATTGTAGAGGGGTGCAATGTGATCCCATAAGCTTAGACGATAAGTCTCTAAACATCACAATATCTGAGTAACATGTTGAAATTTGCAATCATTTTACATTTTGGGTTGTTTAGAGATTTTATTTGTTGAATGTAGCTCGAAGTGATTCAACATGTTTGGGTGTGAAAAATGACCATTCTTAGGGTAAATGCACCCACCCAGACATGTTAGAACAAATTTTTTGGTAACATGAGTTGCAGAATGAAAGTTACACCACTTTTCAACTTTCAACTAGTATTTGAGAAATTTTCCCCAAGTGAAAAATTTTCACCATAATAACACCTTTAAGATAGAAAAAATTAAGCGAGGTTATTGTAGAGGGGCCCAACATGATATCATAGGCTTAGACAAAAAATTTCTAAGTGTCACGACATCTATGTAATAGCACACTAAGTTTGTAGTTGTTTTTCACTTTAGACTCTTTAGGGATTCTATTAGTTGAATTTAGTTAGGATTGATTCAGTGTGTTTGGGTACAAAAGAGGACTTTGTTTAGCATAAACATACCTAACTAGATATTTTTGAATAATTTCTTTGGTTACACAAGTTGCATAATAAAAGTTGTACCACTTTGCAACTTTCAACTACTTGCATTTGACAACTTTTTCCCTAAGTAAAAATTTTCCACCATGGAAAAACACCTCAGAGATATAAAAAACTAAGAGATCTTATTATAGAGTGACCCAATACAATACCATAGGCTTAGATTAGAATTTTCTAAGTATCACATTATCTAAATAATAACATGCTAAAGTTTGCAACCATTTTTCACTTTGGACTCTTAAGGGATTCTATAGGTTGAATGTAACTCAGAGTGATTTAACATGTTTAGGTGTGAAAGATGACCATGCATAGTGTAAGTGTACCCACCCAGATGTATTGGAATAGTTTTTTTGGTCACATGAGATGCAGAATGAAAGTTGCACTATTTTGCAACTTTTAAATACTTACATTTGACATTTTTTTCTCTAAGTGAAAATTTGCAACCAAAAGAAAATTCTTTCGAGATAGAAAAAACCAAGAAAAGTTATTTTAGAGGGTCCAAACTTAATCCAATAGGCTTAAATGAGAAGATTATAAGCATCACAATATTCAAGTAACAACATACTAAAGTTTGTAGTCATTTTGCACTTTGGATTCTTAAGGTATTTTTCCAATTGAATGTAGCTCAGATCGATTCAACATGTTTGGGTGCCAAAGAGGAACATTTCTAATGTAAAAGTACCCACCCAAATGTGTTGGAACAATTTTTTTGGTCACACAAGTTGTGGAATGAAAGTTGCACCATTTTGCAACATTCAACTACTTGCATTTGACAACTTTTTTCCCAAATGAAAATTTGCCACCATAGAAAAATGCCTCTGACATAGAAAAAAATGAGAGAGGTTACTGTATATAATCTCAACATGATCCCATAGGTTGAGACGAGAAATTTTTAAGTGTAGGGTATGTGTAGGATCATCATGGAAAAAATAAGCCCTTAAGTGGCAAAAAATTCAAAAAATTCAGAGTTAGACAACTTGATGTAAAAATTTGAATAAGTTATCTATATTATTTCAAAAATATGTAACAAGAAAATCTATAGAAAATTGAATTTAGTTTCTAAACTACTAGGTTTATTTAAAAAAAAATCTATTTGGTGAAAATTTGAAATTTCAATGTAGTAGTACTTAAATTTTAGGGAAAAAATAAGAAGTAGATGTCTATCTGACCACCCTAACCACAATAAAATGATAATATTTTTTTATAATAGTTTAGATATAAGTAGAGGACTCATGTCGGATGTAATACAATTTTTTTTGTAATTTTTTTCCAAGTAAATAATTAATTATTTTTTTTTATTATAAATTTTAAAAAATATAAAAACTTGTATGTCTAACCACCTTAACCTAGTCAAAAATTTATGAAATTCATTTTTTATTTTTTAATACTATAGTATTCAAAGCATAGAATGTGACACATGTTTCTAATTCAAAAAATGTGATACCATTTGAAAGCTATAGATGTTTTTCAATTAGCCTATCAATTAGGACTTTAGTCGTAGTTCAAATAGAAAATGAATAATAATTATTTATTATTTATTCAAAGTATAGCATAATTTATATTGGTAGAAAGCTAAGAATATTTTTTAAAAACAGTTTTTATTTTATTAATTTTGGGTAAAAAAAATTTGTCAGCCACATACCCTATGCATACCCATTATATCGCCACTTTTTGGTCCATCATGATCTTGCACATACCCTGTAATGGTATTTGAGTAAAAGCATGCTAAAATTTGTGGTCATTTTTCACTTTGGACTCTTTAGGGATTCTACCAGTTGAATATAGCTCAAAGAAATTTAGCATGTTTGTGTGTGAAATAGAACAATTTATAGCATATACGTACCCACTTGAATGTATTGGAACCATTTTTTTTGGTCACATGAGTTGCAGAATGAAAATTGCACCACTTTGCAACTTTCAACTACTTATATTTGACAAGTTTTTCCTAAAGTGAAAATTCACCACAACATGAAAAATTCCTCAAAGATAGAGAAAACTAAGAGAGGTTATTGTAGAAGGGCCCAATACAATCTCATAGGCTCAGCTGAGAAGTTTCTAAGTGTCATGGTATCTGAGTAACAACATGCTAAGTTTGCAACCATTTTACACTTTGAACTCTTAAGAGATTTTGCAGGTTGAATGTAGCTCAAATAGATTCAACATGTTTGGGTGTGAAAGAGGACCATTTATAGAGTAAACATAACCAACCATATGTGTTGGAACAATTTATTTGGTCACACAAGTTGTAGAACAAAAGTTGCATGTAATGTTGTCAATTTAGCCTTATTGGTGCAAGGGTATCTAGTCAACTTTTGTCAATATGGTCACATGTTATGTTTTTGGGTGTTTAGAATCTTGTTTGATGTAATAAGGTCACAATATACCATTTTCAATGTAATAAGTCATGCAGAGTCAATACTAGATAGGGTTGTCAAGTTTTGGTTAAGTTTTACAAATGTTGTCAAAAGTTGTATTGCAACTTCACACTTTTTGTATCATTTGGAAGTTAAACATTCATTTGGTTCAAAATTTGGCTATCAAAAATTGGTTTGTTGTTGTAAAAGTTTAAATATTCTTGAAAAAGTTAGAGGAAAGGTTTTGTTGAGGATTTTGGTGTTGAAGGAATAAAGATAACTTCATTTTTCTATAATTTCTAGTGTTAATTTGCTGCTACATTTATTTGTATGATTATGTAAAGATTGTAAATGTAAGAATATTCATTTAAATTTTAATAGGGATGTGTTATCCTTCTTTTGGCTTTGGTTTGAGAGGTTTTCATTGAAATTTGAGTGAGTTAGAGCCAAAACTCTAAAAGTGGTCTGAAAACTCTAAGACAAGAGGGTTTGAACAAGAAAATGGAATAAATAACCATTCCATTGGTGAAATTATTTGCAAATAGGTGAAATGGCTTTAGTTATGATTATTTTTATTTTGGTAGTGATTGTGGATGTAAGGGATGGAGTTAGGGCCCTCTTTGTGCAAGCCCTAGCCTAATATCTCAATGTATTAGGCTAGAATAGATAGGTAGAGGTTGGGTTTTGACATTTTGTGAGTTGATAGATGTTTCAGTGGATAAAATCAATTGTTTTAGACACCATGTGACTTATTTAGTACTACGGAGTGAATATTGGTGATTGAGAGAAGGTTTACCATATACTTTCTTTGTAAAAAGAGGCCTAATTGGGCTTAAGGGTAGTGTAGCAGCTCAATTTTGGAGGTGATGTTTTGAAACAACCCTAAGCACTGTGGGAGTAAATGGTGACTCCCCAACACCCATAGGAATAGTTGCTAGATCAAAACCACTTCCATAAGATAGAGAATTGTAAGAAAGCTTACTTCACAATGCAAGATTGATTAATGGTTGAATATTGATTCAATGTAGATGATATGCCTTACTTATAAAGGAAAGGTTGAGAGATAGGATTAGACAAGGTCATGAAAATTGCATAATCATATGAAATGAGAAAACTAACTACCTAGGAATCAAGAAATACTAGCTAAATAAAATAGGTTCTAGAAAAGCCAACTAAGACTTCTAGAAATAATCTCATATCGTAATTAAACTTAACCATGTGAATATGTCCCTTAATTACTTAGCAAATGAATTAGCTAGGTACAAGACACATATTCACACCAACACCCCCCTTTAAGTGCAACTTAGGGAGAAGATTATTATGCAAACTATGACTATGAAGATGGGTCCTCACTACTAGACCATGTTAGGTACCCATTTACAATGCAAATGATGCAATCTCTCATAAGTGAAGAAAAGGAGAAAACTTCATGGGACAAAACTCCTATCCAAAAGAGAGAGAAAAAAAAACATGATGTATGGAGGAATCATTGATACCCCCCAAGGACTACACACATCGTGTATATACAATCAAATACCCTTCCACCCCCTCCCATAAGAGGTAAGAAGAGAGATAATATATCTCCCCCATGATGAAGAAGCTTCAATGCTAATGAAGAATGCCTAAAAACAAAAGATGATCCAATGTATGTAAGAAACACATCTCCCCTTAGGAAGAAACAAGTTCATAAGTTGATGAAGAAGCCACTCTATGTCCAACTAAAAGGAGGAAGAATGAATGCTCATGTATGCCTTTGTAAAATGATGAGGAGCCTCCAAGCTTGAATGAGTTACAACATAGTCATGGTAAAACTCAACCAAGAAATGTGACAAATCAAGTGAATGAGGAGACTCATGAATGTCAATCTCCAAATAAAAAGTAGATGGTTTAACAGTTGTGCTGAAACTTTCAACAAATAGGAGAGAAATCCCCTCAAGTGTGTCCTCCATACCTGCAATATGAGACTCTATGAACAATTTTGACATACCTGTCAAATACTCATCCCAAAAAACAAGATCTGAAAAAAAATGATCATCTTGTTGAATAGAAACATCAATGGTTGAAGAGGCAAGAGGTGGAGGAGTAGGATGCTCAGCACTAGTCTCTACAATACCAAGGTCTAGATGACCAAACTTCTCCTCACTAACATGGTTCACACTCAATAGAGTGTGTGATGAAATCAAAGGAACATTATCATCTTCTAAAGAAAAATGTGAAAAGGAATATACTTGAGATGAATGATCAACCATCCCAATAGCAACAATATCCCTAGTCTCCAAGTCCCTTATGTACACCCTATCAGGAGTGAACTCAACTATTTTACCTTGACTCCCATGGGTAATTTGATAAATAGAAAAGAGATTAGTGGACAAAGAAGGAACATAATGAACATCATTGAAATTTCCTTCCCACTTGCCTTCATATATGTATTGCTACCCATCAATATATGAGGTGAATTACAAGGCTCAAAAGAATAGAACATATTGAGGTGAATCGGTTCATGAGTTTGAGGCCTTCTCTCAAAGATATGTTGAAATTTCTCTGTTTGATGTTCTACAAGGGAATACGAGGAATTTGTGAGTTAGACATCAAGTTGGGGTTTTCTAGGTTGGAATATTTTTCAAAACTAATTGAGTTGTGATTAGTAAGAGATATCCACCCTTGCTTTGCATCACTTACACTCTTCATTTTAAATTATCCTATTTTCATACACTCGTAGGCTAAGAAGTATGGGAAATTAGGGCTTATGCTTTTAGATGCATTATTGAGGGTTTGCATGTGTGAGTTTTTGATGCATGTCTAGTGGAGATTTTTTGGTTTTTGGAGAGTGTCAAGATGAGGTAACATGCATGTTAAGATTATATGAAATGCAATTTTGGTAGATATCTTCAGGTAGGAATTGTTTATGGGTTTTTTTGGGTTTTCAGAGAGCTTCATTGAGGTGTGACATGCATCTAAATTCAATTTGTTTTTGAAAACTTATTATTTATATAGTAAGCCATGATTACTACTTAGTTGATGTTTAGATGATGTTTTGCAAACTTACTGTTTATAACAGTTTGCTATTTTGGTAAGTCTTTTGATAGCATTATCATTATAGTGGCAGCTCAATCATCTTCAGTTCAGTGTGGCTTTTTGTTGAGTTGAAATGAACTTACTAATTTTGGAATTTCTATTTTTAGTAAGTATTTTTGGTAGTGGCTCCATTATTAGTTCAACTCCGAGTCATAATAATATTTTTGGTAATCTTTTAGAATAAATTTTGGCATTGGTCTTGGCTTCTTCCTTGGACTAAGCTCTATACTTAGTCAATTTTCATGTTTTGGAGTTGTACCCCTTTCCTAGTCATTGAACTTCAAGTTGTTTCAATTGGGGGCTTGAAAGGGAGGTTGACTACTTGAGCATTTAATCTTTATTTTAAATGTTTTATTGATGTAACATAATGGTGTACACCTAGAGGAAAGTTAATTAATGCTATATTAATTCAAATTAAGTGAATGTTGAAAGGTTGCATCCCTTGGAGGAATTTGAACAACTTCTTGTTGGGAGTTACATAATTACTTCATTTGCCATTTGAGCTTATATATTGACATTTTGAGAAGAGTTGATTATGTTGGATTTTGATAGTAAATTTATGTTGTTGGATTGAATCCAAACCTGGCTAAGGGGGAGCTTAATGAATAAATCCATCCTTGGAGCCTGAATATATGGCTTCCTATGTGGCTATTTGAGATTGTACTTCACATAGAGGTGTGGATAGAGCTTAAATTTTGATGATTTCAGATAGGTTGCTTCTGTATAGCCTATTTTTGAGTTTTGGTTTTTGCATGGCTAAAGCAATTTTTTGTTCATAGCTTTGCCATTGATTTTTATCTTGTTTTGGGTACTAGCCCATGTTTTTCTATTATGGAGGGCACCCATTTTTGCAAAGTATTAGAATTTATTATTGAGTCTTTGATTTTTAAGAAGAGGTCAACCCTTCCTAGAGGTTGTACCACTTATTGATGTTGCATTGGGATTTGTACCTTTTATTTCTCCCATGTTTGACACTATTTCTTTAGTGGAGATTGAATGCCTAGTTGAGAGGTTTTATTTGACTATTGTATGAAGCTTTCAAGAACTGTATTGAAGGAGCTACATCCAATTTGGTGATTTCTCATCTTGTTGATATGATTTTCCATATTTACTATTTCTAATCAAATTAGTTAGAAATTATTATAACACTAGTTTGAGCTTCATTTACATATCATTTTATATTGTAATAGTTGAGGATTATTATTATAACCTTTGTGAGATTTTGGAAACATATATTTTCTTGTTTGCAGCTGTATTTATTCATTGTAAAGTTGATTAGTAGTACTAGCAACAGTTTATTTAATTTCTGCAAATTAGTTTTGAATTTCGCACTCCCACTAGAGAAGTGGTTGAGTTTAATAATAAATATTTCATATTGTTAACTTGTTAGAACACAATGATCTATTGAGAGGGGGGTGAATTACTAGATATTAAAAATTTTAGTTCTTCAACCCTTTTGTAGATTCAACCTTAACTTCAAATGTGTAGATTGAAATACTAATAGATATAATAGCCACAAGAACAAGAGAGAACAACATATAACACAATATGTACATGGAAAACACAATATGGAAGAAACCACGGTGAGAAATGCTGCTAGGATGTACTATCCTAATCTAGCCTCACAAGCTTCAAAGTTTAGTTACAATTTTTAGGGTTGCAACCCAAGGAAGCAACAACTCCCTGTTTAGAATCTACAACTTCAAGGATGCTACTACACCCTATTTTGAGCTACAATTCAGTGCCAAATGGAGGCTACAACCTAATAATTTTTTTTTCAATATACTATGCATAAAATGGTTCTACATAACCTATAATACATCAATTTAGTACATAAGATCTCTCTCTCTTAGTTCTTCCTTACTCCACTGTAACCAGCTACATGAATTTTTAGATTTTTCTTTTTATTACAATTCACCTTCCTCTACATTCAAATACTCATTCATTCTCCATATCTGAATAATTCCCCTCATTCAATTCATATACATTGGAATCACGGTTAGGGTTTTCCACCTAATTCCATAATTGTTAGAGCATCGTACCCAACACATACTATCCAACTCATCAAAAATCACCATACCTTTGCATCAATTCATGTGACATTTTATTCTATAACAAAGAATTTTCTAAGAATAGCATTCTATCAAAGTTTGGAATTTGATATGCATTTAATGCATTCTTGTGATCATTTGATCTTTAATTTTTTTGCAAATCATGCCACAGCTTAACAAATCAAATCTTCATTTACATGGTCGTTGAGATAGTTGGACAAATTAATTCTTTCTCCTATGTCAATTTTTAGACCAAACCCTCATTTACACTTGACATAGTCATTTTAGATCTCTGTATTTGAACTATGGCCATCGATCAACACCTTTGCACCTTGATCTTGTGATCAACATTTAGTATTGTGTATTTAAACCCTAGCCATTGGATAATCGGTCTCTTAAACTACTGTCACCAATTTATCATATTGTCTAGTCATAGGTACTTCATTTAGACTCCCATCGATACAAGCAAGTCACACTGATATGCTTGCCATGTTATCTAACTGGGGCCACAACCTACATGTCATCACCATGTCATTCACAACACCAATGTGAAATGGCATATCGAGCAATCATTCATTTCCATCTATTAACCATCATAACACTCGAGTCCCACAATGGCATTGTACTCCTATCCCATTTCTCAAGTGTTCCCCACCATCCACACAACATCCATGTTACTACCATATAGATGACATCACCATCCACACAAATAAGGTCCCACAAAGACACACATGTAGTGCTTGTGCAATTCTGGAGCATTAAAAGGGAATCTACAATATTCTCAACAAGTCTCCTAGAAAAGACTTAAATATTAACTCCTAGCACTCCAAGTGGTTTGGACCACTAGAAATCCTTTTAATCATCACTTGGTGTCATTCTGACATACTTGTTCTCCTTGATATGTTTCCTCTACCTCTTTGCTCGTTGGGGTAAGTCAGTGAGACTTTCTCCAAAAATAATTGCTAAATCAAGAGGTTTCAAAACTTGAGAACCCCACGACATAGGTTAGTAAAAATTGGAACTTCACAAATCCATTCATTTTCACTATCCTGATCACTCCATTAGCTAAGTTGCCAAGTTGGGAGGTTACTAAACTTGAGAACCCCACCACATAGGTTAGGAAAACTTGGAACTCCACGACTCCATATAACTTTGGCCTTAGATTGAGAGCATGAACCAATGAATGAGGACATTTTCATTGACATCATGACCTTCCCAATACTTGTCTTAAAAGCTCTTAAGAAACCAGTCAATATGACAACAATCTCCCTTACATGATTTTCATTTTTGACATCAATGACATCAATAGTCCAAAATAACTTTCCCCCCACAAAATAAGTGGTAGTGAGAAATGTATTCCCCTCATTGAAAAAGTGGAACTGAGAATTCCATGGTTGGATTTCTGCCTTAATATTTGTAATAGTCTCACCCACTAAATAAGTTGAGTACTCCCACCACCTTGTGGATGCTTGCTAGTTAGCAGATGAATGTACTTTCATTTCATTTTTTTTGCTAACAAACCTAGAACCATATGCTATCACCTCACCTACTATGGGATCTTGGTGAAAATTCTTGGTGAGGGTTTTTTAGAATCTGGTTTTCATTTTGAGCTAATACTAATCAGTTTTCTGGTTCTAGTTAATATTTTATTAAAATTGAAAAAAATTAAGGGGAATACTACATTGCGCCACTTTACAACTTTCAACTACTTGCATTTGACAACTTTTTTCCAAAGTGAAAATTTTCCACCATGATAAAACACCTTTAACATAGAAAAAACTAAGAGTGGTTATTGTAGAGGGGCTAAATGAAATCCCATAGGATTAGAAAAGAAGTTTATAAGCATCACAGTATCTAAGTAACAACATCCTGAAGTTTGCAGCCATTTTACACTTTGGACTCTTAAAAGATTATGCTGGTTGAATGTAGCTCAGATCAATTCAATGTGTTTGGATGCAAAAGAGGACCATTCCTAGTGTAAACATACCCAATTCGATGATTTTTAATAGTTCATTTGGTCACATGAGTTATCAAATGAAAGTTGTACCACTTTGCAACTTTCAACTACTTGCATTTGATAACTTTTTCCCCACGTGAAAATTCTCCACCACAGGAAATTGCCTCCAAGATAGAAAAAACCAAGAGAGGTTATTGTATATTTTCTCAACATGATCCCATAGGATTAGATGAGAAGCTTCTAAGTGTCATAGTATATGAGTAACAACATGTTGAGGTTTGCAGCCATTTTGCACTTTGAACTCTTAAGGGATTCTGCCAGTTGAATTTAGATTGGAGTCATTTAGTGTGTTTGGGTGTGAAAGAGAACCATGCATAGCATAAATGTACCCACCTAGATGCATTGGAATAGTTAATTTCATCACATGAGTTGCAAAAAAAAAGTTTCAAAACTTTGCAGCTTTCAACTACTTCCATTTGACAACTTTTTTTCCCAAGTGAAAATTTGTGACTACATGAAAACAACTTTGAGATAGAGAAAGTTGAGAGAGGCTATTATAGAGGAGCCAAATTTGGTCCCATAGGCTTAGATGAGAATTTTCTAAGCATCACGATATCTGAGTAACAGCATGCTAAGGTTTGCATCAATTATGCACTTTAGACTCTTAAGGGATTCTATTGGTTGAATGTAGATCGGATCAATTCAATGTGTTTAGATATGAAAGAGGACCATGCCTAGTGTAATATTACCCACCTAGATGTTGGAATCAAGCAACACTGAGAGGGGGGGTGAATCAGTGTTGAGCAATTTTAATATTTATTAATATGTCCTTTTAAGTGCTTAAAACATTCAATCAAAAGAAAGATGCATGAACATGAAACAATAACCCACAACACCATAACACAAGAATATTTATGTGGAAACTATGGTAGGGGAAAAACCACAGTAGAGGTCAATCCACAATTTGAGTATTCAAATATAGTGTTCTACAAAATGGGAATGCACTTGCATTTAGGCACACTGCCTAGAGCTCACTGTTCAAAACAAGGAAGGCTCACTGCCTTAAAAAAAATTTGGACTACAAAAAAAGGTTGAAATGAATAGATAACATCTACAAATTCTTGATCACAATTCCGAGTAGGCTCATAGATTAGATTATGAACCTTCTATCTGATTTTGCACTTCCCTTTGCTCTTCCTTAATTCACTTCACAAAAATCCTCTTCTACACAAATAAAAATCTCTCAACTACTCTTTTGATATTCACACACTCATCAAAAAATATCAAACTCACACACATGCACACCAAAATGAATTAATCGATCTCATATATATATATATATATATATATCCACTACCAAGAATTCAATCGCTATATGTGAGCTCCAATGAAATAGAAAACTTCTTCCAACTGTCAGCTCAAATCATGAACAACATTGAATGCACATCCACCAAAGTTACCCATAGCATAGATGGGACCCAAGACAAAATATTTGAGCACAAAAATACTTAGTTTCCCTTCATATACTGATAAATAGAAAATCAAACAACTGAATCTCCTAACTCATACACCACTTGATGTGACAACACAAAACTCGAGAATAAGAAATTTCAGAGACCCATCGACCTTCCCTAAGATCTACAACCAAAATTGATAACTTGGTAATGCAAGCTACTTGATAGATTCTCGCTTGAACTAGACACCATTTTCTTCACTCTTCCTTTCGGTATAGAGAAATGTTGACATGTGGACAAGATCAATGACTTCAGTTGCCATCAATGACAACACTAGAGGCCATATGCCAACAATTTCTCCCTTTGGAAATGATGGAAATAGTTAGTGAAAAATGACTAAGTGTTGAAACCTTCAAAGCTTCAAAACGCCATAGATGAAAAAACTCAAAAAAACTCCCCCTAAGTTTGATAAGTCATTTTTCACTACTCTATCTCCCCCTTTGACATCAATGACAAAAAAATTCTTTCTCCCTCTTTGAAATGTAACCAAAAATTACTTGTGAAAAAAAATTGATACAAAAACTTGAAGAAATATAGCTGCTAATTGAAGATTATTTTGTTCTTCTCCTTCAACTCCGAAGGAAACTTATTCCATGTTGCTACTGCAATCTCGATGATTATGATCATGTTGATATTCTAAATTTTCTAGTTGATAGTTTTGGTGAGGTTTTCTAGAATGGTGAAGACATCTTCCAATACTTCTCCCTACCTCAATATCTCTATCAATTGTTCTAGCCTGTATTCAATTATGTCCTTCACTTTCCAAAAAGTGTCAACAATCCTTTTCCTGGTGTTCTGAACATTTGTATGCTTTGACTGTAGTTCCTGAATTCTTTTTCTGATTGCACCATCAACATCCTGAGACATGTCAAAGTTTTGACCAATATTGTTCAACTCAGTTTTAATTTTTTCCAACTTCTCTTTATAATTGTTTATTGCATGAGGCCATCAAATAAAATAGTTATAAATTTTGTTTCCAATGCATATGCATTGTTTTAGTTCATTCATGTGCTTTTTTAGATTGGTAAGTGGCAATTTGTATTGCTTCTTCAGTTGTAGAATCATTTCTTCTTCTTCCTTATTCTAAGCTTTAAAGACCGTGATTTCCTTGATACATTCAATCATATATTCTAGAAAATTATTCTAAAAACTCTCCAATTTGATATGATTGTGCACAAAATGAGCACTTAGTACAATTAAGATCATGTCCTACTCATATGAAGGTCTGATAGACCACATGTTCACAATCTTCTGCATTCCATATTCCTCATGAATAAGCTGCATTAGATCTTCCTTGGTTAGATCACATTTTTCTTTACTTCCTTCTGACATTTCCTTTTCTTGTTCTAGTTTAGCTATTTTCACTTCTTTTCCAAGGGTTTCCTTAGATTCCTCGTCAGATTCCTCATCTAGTATGTCCACAATCACTTTTTTTTTTCCCTTTCCTTCAAATTTTAGAGTCTTGCATGTTGGTGGAGTACAAACATCAATTTTCTTTGTACTTCTCTTCTTTCTCTCCATATCACCAGAGGAGGAACCAACTTCAAGACCTCTTATCAGAATGGAAACACCAGTTGAAACAAACTTTCTTAGTAAACTCTTAAAGAAACTTTCATATACTTGATCATAGTTTGCCAAAGTGTTAGATTATATGTAAATATGCTTGCAAAATGGTTCACTCTCTTCCCACATTATATTGTTGTTTAGGGGTAAAAAATTCAAAAAATACATCACAAGGCATGTAACCAAAGTACCAAACCTAAAAGGGTAACTTGTCTCATTTTTCAATTGCACGTTCTCTATCAATTGATCTTTCAACAATCCATAAAGATCAAAATCCTAATCTTCCATTATTATCTTGTGTGAAATATAAACTGTGCCTATCGAAGTAGCACCTTCTCTATTTTTGAAAAAGTTTTTATAAGATATTCCATGCACAATGTACCTTGTCACTGAATCTTTAATTTTGGATATTATCAATGCCCTTTGATCTCCAGTTACTCTGGTTAGGGTTTCAACTTCTTTATTCTGAATTGACTTCTTCCTCAGTACATCCCCAACTTTGCATAAACTGGTTACAACTACGATCACTTCTTTCGAGATATGGTAGGGTTTATCCAAAGTTAGAATATCATCATTCAATCTGTTTAGAATGAACTCAGTGATTTCTACAATTTTGAAATAAGGAAATTCACTCCAAATATCCAATAGTTTATGTTTTTCTCCATTCAACCATTTCAATTCATCGTTCAACAAGATGTTTCTTTTGGCTCTAATATTCTTGCTGCTATACTCATCCAATTTTAATATTCCTTTGAATTGTTCCATTTTATCTTCCATACACATGACCCAAAAAATACCAAATAAATTCTTCAACCATACAACAAATTTCTCAATACAATTGAAGTACCTAATGGATTAGGGTTTTTCCACCGAATTCTCTTTATGCTTCCAAAATTATGATGTAGAGTACTCTCCTTATTTTCTTTGACACAAAGTGGTGAATGAGGGTTTCAACTCCCTTTTTATATCACACACCTAACTTTTATTGTAATAAATACTTTTTCCCTAACTTTTTCAGATGCCCTATTTTCTCAGTTATCAACCAAAAATTTCTATGGACGTTTAACTTAGCATAATATCCTTTCCAACTAATTCCATAGCATCTTTAGATCAACAGTGCAACCAATGAGTCATCCACATCTCGGTGCCAATTACTGGTAGGGGGTTTGGAGGATTTTTCTTGACAACCTTCCCTATGCCAAAGGCCTATGACTAGTTCCCAGAATGATTACTAGAAGCAGGTTCTGGTGCTAGCTCATTTTCTGTAATAGAGGAACTCTTCTTCACCCATGTATTCTTCATTTCATCTCTTATTTTATCCACAATTACTTTCCCTTTTCCTTTATCATTTCTCTACATATTTCTATCTTTGTATACTAGACCTCTTCTGTCCATATTCTTGTTTCTGCATAATCTTGCAATGTGAATATATTTGTTGCAATTGAAACACACATTTCCCCATCTAGACTAATCATTCCATTGATTTCTTCTCAATATGCATCGATTTGCAATATGCCCAAATCTTCCATAGGTATAGCATTCTACATTCCTTCTATTGAGAAAGTTATTTGACACATTTCTACATTCAATTGACTTATGACCAAATTTATTGCAATTGAAGCATTGATCAAAAAATGATGAATCACTTGATTTCATTTTACATCTACACTAATCATCCATATGACCTAATTTATTGCAAGTAAAAAATTATCCATTAAATTTTTGAGCAATAGGCCATCTTACCAAACACCTTTTTTCTTTGTCCATCATATTTCCTTGCTTGAAATTCCTTTGTCTAGGTCCAAAACTTTTTTTGTTTTCATAACCAAGACCTCACTTATCATTTGCATTATTTTTCCCTTGAGTCAGCTCATTAAGCTTAATAGAACTGATCTTGAAATTCTCCTTGTATTCATTTGCAGTAGCTAGTTCATCTCTAAGAATAACATTCTATTCTTCAATCTCTTCTTCATTGTCTCTAGATTGTTGCAGTTCCATTTCCAACTAAATGAATTTTTCATTTATCCTATTGCATTCATCTGATCTTTCTTTTAGGGACTAGGAAATATTGTCCTCTTTCTATCTTTAATCTCCTTAGTTAGTTTTATCATCATAGATTCCATCTCATGCTTTAAGGTAGTATTGTCTCTGGCAAGCTTTTAACATTCTTTAGGTATTTTCTTCAAGGTTTGATTCAGATAATCATCATCCATCTTTTTTATTTCTTCAATAATTTTTCTCTCTTTTTTCTTTATCTGATCATAGAGGTCCTTTCTCCTTTCCCTATATTTAACAACCTTATCCTTCAACTTTTGAATGAATTTCTCAACATCCTTAAGATTTTCTTTCAATTCCCAAACTTCTTCCTTAGACTAATCAAGATCATCAAGTGCCACCAAAAACTATTGTTGAAGTCTACCATATTCCATTACATTCCAAGATCTACCTCAAGTCATTAAACTTTTTCAAAGGAACTCATTTCTGATACCAATTGTTGGACTCAAGCAACATTGAGAGGGGGGTGAATCAGTGTTGAGAAATTTTAAACTTTATTAATATGTCCTTTGAAGAGCTTAAAACATTCAATCAAAAGAAAGATGCATGAACATGAAACAATAACCCACAACACCATAACACAAGGAGTTTTACATGGGAAACCTATAAGGGGAAAAACCATAGTGGACGTCAATCCAAAATCTGAGTACTCAAATATATTTTTTTACAAAATGGGAATGTACTTACATTCAAACACACTTCCTAGAGCTCACCACTCAAACAAAGGAAGGCTCAATACCTTATAAAATATTTGGATTACAACAAAAGGTTGAATGAAATAGATATCATCTACAAATTCCTAATTATAGTTATTTTTATGCTCATAGATCAGATTGTGGACCTTTTGTCTAATTTTGTACTTCACTCTGCTCTACCTTAATTCACTTCACTAAAATCCTCTTCTATACAAATAAAAAATCTCTCAAATTCTCTTCTAATATTCACGCACACATCAACACATATCAAATTCACACAAATGCATACCAAAATGAATTAATCGATCTCATATATATATCCACTACCAAGAATTCAATTGCTATATGTCTGCTCCAATGAAATAGAAAATATCTTCCAACTGTCGGCTCAAATCATGAACAACATTGAATGCCCATCCTCCAAAGTTGGCCATAGCATAGATAGGACCCAAAACAAAATAGAAAAATAGAAAAATATTTTAAACAATTCTATCTTAAACATTTACAGCACCCAACATTCACTTAGTCAGCCTTCATATACTAATAAACAAAAAATTGAACAACCAGATATCCTAACTCGTACACCACTTGATGTGATAGCATAAAACTCAAGAATAAGACATTTTAGATACCCATTGACCTTCCCTAAGATCCACAAACAAAATTGATAACCTGGTAATGCAAACTACTTGACAGATTCTAGCTTCAACCAGATACCCTGTTCTTCACTCTTCCTTTCGGTATAGAAAAATTCTAGCATGTGGACTAGATCAATGACTTTAGTTTCCATCAACGAAAAAAATAGAGGCCATATTCCAACACTAGATGCATTGGAACAATTTTTTTGGTCACAAGAGTTATAGAACAAAAGTTGCACCACTTTGCAACTTTCAACTACTTGCATTTGATAAATTTTTCTCCAACTGAAAATTAACCACCACGAGCAAATTCCTCTGAAATAGAAAAAACTAAAGAAAGGTTATTGTAGAGGGGGCCAATTTTATCCCATAGGCTCAAATGAGAATTTTCTAAGTATGACGGTATCCGAGTAACATCACACTGAAGTTTGGACCCATTTTGGAATCTTAAATGATTCTACCGATTGAATGTAGCTTAGAGGGATTCAATGTGTTTGGGTGAAAAAGAGGACCATTCATAGCATAAATGTACCCAACTAGATGCATTGGAATAAATTTTTTGGTCACACGAGTTGCAAAATGAAAGTTGTACCACTCTGTAACTTTCAACTACTTGCATTTGACAACTTTTTCCCCATGTGAAAATTCGCCACCATTGGAAAATGCCTCTAAGATAGAAAAAATTGAGAGAGATTATTGTAGAGGGGCCTAACGCAAACACAGACTTAAGCAAGAAGTTTCTAAGCTTCACAGTATATAGGTAACAACATGTTCAATTTGTAGTCATTTTGCACTTTTGACTCTTAATGGATTCTACTAGTTGAATGTAGCTTGAAGCGATTTAGCATGTTTGGTTGTGAAATAGGACCATTCCTAGCATAAACGTAGCTAATTAGATGCATTGGAACAAGCCATTTGGTCACATGAGTTGCAGAATAAAAGTTGCACCACTTTGCAACTTTCAACTACTTGCATTTGACAACTTTTTTCTCAATTAAAAATTCACCACCATGGGAAAGCACCCTCAGGATAGAGAAAAATGAGAGAGGTTATTGTATAGGGGCCCAACACAATCCCATAGGCTTAGATAAGAAGTTTCTAAGTGTCATGATATCTGACTGAGAACATGCTGAAGTTTGCAGTCATTTTGCACTTTGGACTCTTAAGGGATTTTTTCAGTTGAATGTAGCTTGGATCGATTCAACATGTTTGGGTGTGAAAGAGGACTATGCCTAGCATAAATGTACCCACCTATACACATTGGAATGGTTTGTTTGGTCACATGAGTTGCAGAATGAAATTTGCATCACTTTTTAATTTTCAACTACTTGCATTTTAAAAAAATTTCTCCAAGTGAAAATTTTCCACCATGGTATAACACCTCTGAGATAGTGGAAACTAAGAGAATTTATTGTAGAGAATCTCAAACTGATCCCATAGACTTAGATGAGAAGTTTCTAAGCATCATGGTATCTGAGTAACAACATGTTGAAGTTGGCAACCATTTTTCACGTTAGACTCTTAAGAGATTGTACTAGTTGAATGTAGTTTAGAGTGATTCAACATGTTTGGATGAAAAAGAGGACTATTCCTAGTGTAAATGTGCCCACCTAGATATGTTGAAACAATTTTTTTGGTCATACAAGTTGCAGAATAAAAGTTGAGCCATTTTGTATTTTTGAACTACTTGTATTTGACAACTTTTTCCCCAAGTGAAAATTTTCTAGCACGAGAAAATTCCTCTGAGATAGAAAAAACTAAGAGGTTATTGTAGAGAGGCACAACATGATCTCACAAGCTCAAACAATAAGTTTCTAAGCATCACAGTATCTAAGTAACAATATGTTGAACTTTGCACCTATTTTGCACTTTGGACTCTATAGGGATTTTGTTAGTTGAATGTTTCTCAGAGCAATTTAACGCATTTGGGTGTGAAAGAGTACCATGTGCCTAGCATAAACATACCCAACCAAATGTGTTGGAGTAGTTAATTTTGTCACACGAGTTGTAGAACAAAAGTTGCACCACTTTGCAACTTTCAACTACTTGTATTTGACAACTTTTTCCACAAGTGAAAATTCATCACCATCGGAAAATGCCTCCAAAAAAAGAAATTGAGAGAATTTATTGTAGAGGGGCCCAATATGATCCCACAAGCATAGAAAATAAGTTTCTAAGAATCATGGTATACTATTAACAACATGTTGAATTTTGCACCATTTTACACTTTGTACTCTTTATGGATTCTTCCAGTTGAATGTAGTTCATATCAATTCAACATATTTAGGTGTCAAAGAGGAACATGTATAGCATAAAAATACCTACCTAGATGCATCAAAATAGTTTGTTTGGTCACAATAGTTGCATAATGAAAGTTGCTTCACTTTATGACTTTCAACTACTTGCATTTGACAACTTTTTCTCTAAGTGAAAATTCGTGACCAAAGGAAAAAACCTTGAAGATAGAAAAAACAAAGAGAGGTTATTGTAGAGGGGCCCAATGCAATCCCATAGACTCAGACAGGAAGTCCCCAAGTGTCACAATATTCGAGTAACAACATCCTGAAGTTTGTAGCCATTTTGCACTTTGGACTCTTAAGGGATTTTGTCAGGTAAATGTAGCTTGGATCAATTCAGTGTGTTTGGCTACAAAACAGGACTATTCCTAGCATAGAAAATATCTAGACATATGCATTGGAATAGTTTATTTGGTCACATGACTTGCAAAATGATAGTTGTAGCACTTTGCAAGTATTAACTACTTGCATTTGACAACTTTTCCCCCATGTGAAAAATTGTGACCATGAAAAAACATCTTCAAGATAGAAAAAAATGATAGAGGTTCTTGTAGGGGGCCCAATGCAATCTCATAGGCTCATATGAAAATTTTCTAAGCATCATGATAGCTAAGTAACAACATGTTAAAGTTTGCATCAATTTTTCACTTTAGAATCTTGAGGGATTCTACCGATTGAATGTAGATCGGATTGATTCAACATGTTTAGATGTGAAAGAGGACCATGCCTAGCATAAATGTACGCACTCAGATGCATTGAAATATTTTTTTTGGTCATAGGAGTTACAAAAAATTTTGCACCACTTTGTAACTTTCAACTATTTGCATTTGATAATTTTTCCCCAAGTGAAAATTAGCCACTGAAGGAAAATGCCTCTGAAATAGAAAAACCTAAGAGACTTTATCGTAGAGGGGCTCAAAGCAATCCCATAGGCTCAGACGAGAAGTTTCTAAGCATCACAGTATCCAAGTAACATTATGCCAAAGTTTGTAACTTAGTGCAACGACACCTACACCCTGTGATGAAGCAAATTGATTCTTGAAGGTTCAATAGTTTGATTTGAAATTTCTTTTAATCAATAACCAACAACAAAGTTGCAAAATATGTTAAATTAAGGAAAATGTAAAAGTTGTCAGTCCTTGTCAAGATGGGTAAAGGCAAGGTTTTTTGTTGTTTTTATGTCTAAGGTATTAGTAGAGGATGAATAAGGTCTAACAAGACCATTTTTAATGCACTTGAGTGCTTGGGAGATCATTTAGGGAGAAAATGCAAAATGTTTCTTAAACATTGTAAATGTTGACATTAAAAGTTATCAACTTTCAAATTTGTAAATGTAATGGGTTATTAGTGTTTGAAAAGTGGTTAAGAATGATTGGGAGGCATTTGTGAGTTGGGATTAATACAAAAAGGCTCTCCCATGGTATTGTAAAGGGGTTGGATTGAATTGAAGAAGTTATTCCATCATTTCATACACTCAAATTGCTCTTTTCTCTATTTTTCCTGAATTTCTTTGTGCTTGCATTGGTTTGTATAGGTGTATGATGATCTAAAGGTTTGTGTTATTTTTAATACATGTTTTCATCTTCATTTTAATTTGGTTTGGTGTCTTAACTCCACATTAGAAGAGAGTTTCATTCATTTATTCAAGTCTGCCCTATTTTGTCTATGTGAGGCTTTGAAGACCAAAACGTAATGATTTCCACCAATCCACCCATTGTTTTGGAACTATAACTTAGTGGATTGGTATGTATCATTATATTTTTGGTTTCAAATGCATTTATGAGTTTGGTAGAGCAAGAAATTGGATGTTAGAGTGATGCCTAGGTTGGGAAGAGTGAATTTCTTATGCAAAACATGAGCAACCCTGATGGTAATTTGGAAAAATAAGGAATCTGGAGGACTTGTGAGGGTCATTTGAGTTTATGTATATTTTTTTAGCATGTTTGGAGTAATTGATTGATTTGGAAGGTTTGGGAGAGGCAGTAGGCTAAAGGCCCTTGCATTTTTGCTTGTTTTGGAGGATTTCTTGGGGCAACAGGCTAAATGCCCTGGAGATGAAATCTAACTTGAAAATTTGTAGTTTTGCATCATTATACAATACTATTTGGGGTGTTTGAGTGGGTACCTAGCATCGAAAGGGTACTTCCTTTCCAAAATTGGGCTAATTGGGAAGCCTTTTCTGGGGATGGTGTATTGGATCTCCATGTTGGTCCAAAAGAGTTGATGTTGGGGTTTACATATGTTATGTAACCTGTAAATGGGTATCTTAATCATATCTAATTTTTTTAGGTGTTTTGGAATATATTGATGAAAATCCCTAAAACAGGGTTGCCAATGCTATTAGGGAAACCATGCTTGAAAGGTGAATTTTGAAGAGATATTTTGATTTTTGCTTTGGAGACTAATTGATGTCTAGTTGATTTTATTTTGAATGGTTTGACAACCCTGTCTACATCAGAGTGGGATTAGAGCAAGGGAGTAGGTTTCTTTTGAATGAAGGTTGAAATTTTGTATGTAATAAGAAGGTAATTGGAGGAATTAAAATGCCTCCTAAGGGAAATGCTATTGCAAGGAAGATTGATAACCATGAAAAAGAAATAGAAGCACCTAAGCGAGACATTGCTATGATGAAAGCTAAAGGTAGGGTTCTTTTGGATGAAAGTGATACTGAAAAAGAAGAGACCTCTAGTAAAGAAGAGGAGATGGATCTAGATAATGTGAGAATGGTGAAGCTTTTTAAGGCTATGAAGAAGGATAGGCATGGAAAAATAGATGTTCCTATGTATGGAGGAAAAATTGACAGTGAAGATCTCTTGGATTGGATAGGGGCTTTGGAAAACTACTTTAATAGTGAAGATATTGATGAATCACACAAGGTGAAGAAGGATAAAATAAGATTGAAGGGACATGCTTTGTATGGTGGAATTTTGTGCAAGAAGAAAGGATAAAGCAAGTGAAAAGAAAGATCACTTCTTGGGAAAGAATGAAGAAAAAAATGAAAGATAAATTCCTTCCTTGTGATTATAATGTTCAGTTACTTAATAAGTTACAAAATCTTTGACAAAAGGAACTAGATGTGCAATCATATACTAAAGAATTTTATAATCTGAGCATAAGAACTATGCATGAAGAAGATGAGGAAGAAATGGTAGCTAGATATTTGAATGATCTTAGGTATAAAATTAAGAATCAAATCAATTTGTTGGCACTAAAATTAGTTGAACAGTGCTTTCAAATAGCAATGAGGGTAGAATAAAAACTCAAGAGTAAACAAGAGAAGGAAAAAAGAGGAAAATGCAACACTTCTAGGGGTAGAGGTACAACTTCAACATTAAGGAAGCCTAAGGAAGACCATGAAAATGCTAAGAAGAACAAGGAACAAGCTCCTGAAGCAAGAGGAGGATGGAGAGGTGGAAGGAAAAACTTTAGGGAAAGGAGAGATTAATGTGAGTTTATAGGTAGATTTTATAGGTGCAATGAATTTGGACACTGATCATTCAAGTGTCCTCAAAATCAAAGTTCATCATCGAGTGGTGATAGGAGTTAGATAAGAACACAATTGATCCAAGAGAAAGAATTTGAAAGTCCAAGTCACCTTACTAATCCAGAAGAGGGAGAAGCACTTATGATAAGAACTTTGTTGCAGACACCTGAGGAAGACATGAGCCAAGGAGTCTCTTTAGATCCTCATGTAAATGCAAAGGTAAATTTTTTCAAGTTGTTATTGATTCTGGTTCTTAGGATAATATGGTATCTAGGGAGATGGAAGATAAGTTGAATCTAGAAAATATACCTCATGTAGCACCATACAAATTCTCTTGGGTAAATGATAGTCAAACTCTAGTAGTGAATGAACAAGCATATGTAGATTTTTCAGATTGGGGAGTATAAGGATAGGGTTTTATGTGATGTGATACCTATGGACTATTGTCATTTGCTATTGGGAAGACCATGGAAATTTGGCAAAAGTTCTATGTATGATGGTAGGGAGAACACCTATACCATTAAGAAGGATGATCATAGTTTCAAACTAATTCCTTTGTAGGGAAAAGAGAAGGATAAAGGTAAGTCTAAGGTGGTGATTTTTGGAAAAAGTGACCCTTTAAGGCTTGAGGATAGTGAAAACAAAAATTTTGCTCGTTTGGAATAGGATACTAATGTTAGAGCAACAAGTGAAGAGAAAATGAGCTATGCTAGGATAGTGAGTGAGGGGTAAGTGTGGTTTGTAGGTAGATAGAAAGTGACATGCCTTTGTAAAGTAGAATACCAGGAATGCCAAGGTGTCTTAGACTAATATAGGGAAGTATGAAGGTGGAAATCCTTTAGATTAGAAAGAAAACAATGAAGGAGTGTTTGTAGGGTTGGTTTGTGCCCTATAGTTATGACAACAAAGGAGTGGTTGACTAATAATAAAATAGGGGTCTATGAAGTTGAAAGGATGGTGAGTGAATGTACAGAGGTTTGTAAAGGTGTTAACATAATGATTAAGTCAATTGTAGGTCTGATAGAGCCTAAATGCACTAGTACAGTTGTTGCTCAATTTGATAGAGTTAAGGTGGTAGTTGTGAGGACTAAGGTGCATGATATTGACAGTGTGGAAGGTCTAAGGATAGTGAGGAAAGAACAAAATGAAAAAAGCAACACAAGTCTGATCACAAAGAGGGCAAGGTAGGGTATGCAAGGTGTGGTAGGGAGATACAAGTGTGCAAATGAAACAAAGATGGTGATAGGTAAAGGTATGGTTAATGATTGTTTGTTTGAAGGTCTAAGGACTGAGATGGCATAAAAATTTTATCCAAGGATAAGGAGGAAGCTGACAACAGGTTTGAAGATGCATGGAGTAGCAATGTTGAGGCATGGAGCACACTACAGATATTGGGACAAGAGTCTTTTCTATTAGGGGTGTATGGTGTAGGGGAACCTACACCTTGTGATGAAGCAAATTGAGTCTTGAAGGTTCAATAGTTTGATTTGAAATGTCTTTTAATCAATAAGTAACGAGGAAGTTGCAAAATATGTTAAATTGAGGAAAATGTAAAAGTTGTTAGCCCTTGTCAAGATGGGTAAAGGAAAGGTTTTTTGTTGTTTTTGAGTCTAAGGTATTAGTATAGGATGAATAAGGTCTAATAAGACCATTTGTAATGCACTTGAGTGCTTGAGAGATCATTTAGGGAGAAAATGAAAAATGTTGCTTAAACATTGTAAATATTGACATTAAAAGTTATCAACCAGCAAATTTGCAAATGTAATGGGTTATTAGTCTTGGAAAAGTGGTTCAACAAGGTTGGGAGATAGCCGTGAGATAGGATCAATACAAAAAGGCTCTCCCATGGAATTGTAAGGGGGGGTGATCAATTTGAAGAAGTTATTCCGTCATTTCATATACTCAAATTGCTCTTTTCTATGTTTTTCCTAAATTTCTTTGTGGTTGCATTGGTCCAAATAGGTGTATGATGCTCTAAAGGTTTTTGTAATTGTTGATACATGTTTTAATCTTCATTTGAATTTGGTTGATGCTTTGAAGGTTATTGTGAGGTTTGAAGACCAAAATGTAATGATTTCCACCAATCCACCCAATATTTTGGAACTATAGCTTAGTGGATTGGTGTGTATCATGTTAGGTTAGGTGTCAAGTCCATTTAGGAGTATAGGAGAGCAATAAATTGGATGGTGGAGTGATACCTAGGTTGGGAAAAGTCAAATTCTTATGCAAAACATGAGCAACCATGATGGTAATTTGGAAAAATAAGGAATGTGGAGGCCTTGTGAGGGTCATTTGAGTTTGTGCAGATTTTTTGTGACATTTTTGGAGAAATGCTTTGATCTGGAAAGTTTGGGAGAGGCAGATTCCTTTAAAACCCTTGTGTTTTTGCTTATTTTGGAGGATTTCTTGGGGCAGTAGGCTAAAGGCCTTGGATTTGTAATCTAACTTGAAAATTTGTAATTTTCAATCATTATGAAAGACTATTTGGGGTGTTTGAGTGGGTACCTAACATCTAAAGGGTAATTCCTTTGCAAAATTGGGCTAATTGGTAAAGCTTTTCTGGGGATGGTGTATTGGATCTCTATGTTGGTCCAAAAGAGTTTATTTTAGGGTTTACATATGTAATGCAATATATAAATGGGTATCTTAATCATCTCCGAGTTTGTCAAGTGTTTTGGAAAATATTGATGAAAAGCCCTGAAACTAAGTTGTCAATGCTACTAGGGAAAGCATGCTTGAAAGGTGAATTTGGAAGAGATCTTTTGATTTTTCTTTGGATACTAATTGATATCCACATGATTGTATTTTGAATGGTTGAACAACCCTGTTTGTGTCATAGTCATTTTGCACTTTGGACTCTTAAGGGATTCTATTGATTGAATGTAGTTAAGAGGGATTTATTGTGTTTGGGTGAAAAAGAGGACCATACCTAGCATAAATGTACCCAACCGGATGCATTGGAATATTTTTTTTGGTTAAATGAGTTGCAAAACAAAAGTTGCACCACTTTGCAACTTTCAACTACTTGTGTTTGACAACTTTTCCCCATGTGAAAATTTTCCATCACGGGAAAAATCCTCTAAGATAGAAAAAACCCTCTAAAATAGAAAAAAATGAGAGAGGTTATTGTAGAGGGGTCCAACACAAACCCATAGGCTCAAACAAGAAGGTTCTAAGCTTCACATTATCTGAGTAACATGTTCAATTTGTATTCATTTTGCACTTTTGAATCTTAAGGGAATGTAGCTTGAAATGATTGAACTTGTTTGAGTGAAAAAGAGAACTATTTTTAGCATAAACATAACCACTCATATGCATTGGAACAACTCAATTAGTCACACAAGTTGTAGAACGAAAGTTGCACCATTTTGCAACTTTCAACTACTTGCATTTGACAACTTTTTCACCAATTGAAAATTTGCCACCATGGGAAAACACCTCTAAGATAGTGAAAACCAAGAGAGGTTATTGTAGAGGCTCCCAATGCAATCCGATAGGATCAAATGAGAATTTTATAAGTGTCAAGATATCTGAGTGACAACATCTTGAAGTTTGTAGTCATTTTTCACTTTGGACTCTTAAAGGATTTTTCCAGTTGAATGTAGCTTAGATCAATTCAAAATATTTGGGTGTGAAAGAGGACCATGCCTAGCATAAATTTACCGACTAAGAGAAATTGAAATGGTTTGTTTGGTCACACAAGTTATAAAATGAAAGTTTCATCACTTTGTAACTTTTAACTACTTGCATTTATCAACTTTTTCCCCAAGTAAAAAATTACCATGATGGTAGAACACCTCCAAGATAGTGAAAAATAAGAGAGGTTGTTTTAGAGGATCCCAAAGTGATCCCATAGGTTTAGATGATAAGTTTTGAAGTGTCATGCTATCTAAGTAATAACATGTTGAAGTTGGCAGCCATTTGGCGCTTTAGATTCTCAAGGGATTCTACTAGTTGAATGTATTTTGGAGTGATTCAACATGTTTGGATGAAAAAGAAGACCATGCCTAGTGTAAACATGCCCAACCAGGTATGTTGGAATAATTTGTTTGGTCACACAATTTATAGAATGAAATTTGCACCACTTTGTATCTTTCAACTACTTGTATTTGACAACATTTCCTACAAGTAAAAAATTTTCCAGCACAGGAAAATTCTTCTGAGATATCAAAAATTGAGAGAGGTTATTGTAGAGAGCCCCAAAATTATCCCATAGGCTCAGACAAGAAGTTTTTAAGCATCACATTATTTGAGTAACAACATGTTGAACTTTGCACTCATTTTGCACTTTGGACTCTAAAGGGATTTTGTTGGTTGAATGTAGCTTGGAGCAGTTCAATGTGTTTGGGTGTGAAAGAGTAACATGTTCCTAACATAAATGTACCTAGTTAAACATGTTGGAATAGTTCATTTGATCACACAAGTTGTAGAACAAAAAATTCACCACTTCTCAATTTTTGACTACTTCTATTTGACAACATTTTCCCCAAGTGAAAATTTGCTACCATGGAAAAATGCCTCCGAGACAGCAAAAATAAAGAGAGGTTATTGTAAAGGGGCCCAATTTGATCCCACAGGCTTAGAAAAAAAAATTCTATGCATCATGGTATATTAGTAACAACATGCCAGAGTTTGTAACCATTTTGCACTTTGGACTCTTTAGGGATTTTGATAGTTGAATGCAGTTCAAATTGATTCAATGTGTTTAGGTGTCAAAGAGGACCATGAATAGCATAAAAATACCTACTTGGATTCCCTAAAATAGTTCATTTGTTCACAATAGTTGTAGAATGAAAGTTTCTCCACTTTACAACTTTCAAGTACTTGCATTTGACAACTTTTTATTTAACTAAAAATTCACCATCACATGAAAACACCTCTGAGATAGTGAAAAATAAGAGAGGTTATTGTAGAGGATACCAATGAAATATTATAGAATCAGACAAGAAGTTTTTATGTGTCACGATATCTGAGTAATAATATGTTGAAGTTTGTAGCCATTTTTTACTTTGGATTATTAAGGGATTATGTTGGTTGAATGTAGGTTGGATCAATTCAACGTGTTTAGATGTGAAAGAGGACTATGTCTAGCATAAACGTATCCAGGAAGATGCATTGGAATAATTTATTTGATCACATGAGTTGCAGAATGGTAGTTGTACCACTTTACAAGTATCAAGTACTTGCATTTGACAACTTTTTCCCCATGTGAAAATTTTCCACCATGAGAAAACGTCTTCAAGATAGAAAAAACTAAGAGAGGTTCTCGTAGGGATCCCAACACAATCTCATAGGCTTAGATGAGAAGTTTCTAAGTATCACGATATCCGAGTAACATGTTGAAGTTTACAATCATTTTGCACTTTGGATTCTTAAGGGATTCTATTCGTTGAATGTAGCTCTTAACAATTTAGTGTGTTTAGGGTTGAAAGAGGAACATGCCTAGCATAAAAATACCCACCTAAATGTGTTGGAATAGTTTTTTTTTGGTCAGATGAGTTAAAAAATAAAAGTTGGACCACATTGCAACTTTCAACTACTTACATTTGACAACTTTTTCCCCAAGTAAAAATTCATTACTAGAAAAATACCTTTGAGATAGAAAAAATTGAGAGAGGTTCTTGTACTGGGGACCACCATGATTCAATAGGCTCACACGAGAAGTTTTGAAATGCCACAATAACTAAGTAACAACATGCTTAGGTTTACAACCATTTTTCAAATTAGACTTGTAAGGTCTCAAAAAAGTAGGTTTGAACCACGAGAGGTTGCCAATCTCTCAGAATATTTTTAGACAACGTATAAGGACAACTAGTGAATTTGAACCTTCTTCTCTTCGAGCTCTACCAAACCTAGGTGGGTATACCTATGCATGTAAAGTAGACTAACACATTGTATTTCCTACTCAATCAATCTTTCCACAATGGAAATTGGAAGTGGAGAGATGCAGACCCATTTAGTATGAATAGTATAAGCAATGTCAAAGTAAAATTCAATATGCTTAGTTAATAGATGTGAAATTTTGAAGTGAATTTAATGAAACTAAATAAATAAAAAGGGTGAGACTAGTGCTTTGTTAGGTAAAATGGAGTTAGATGAAAGTCTATGCTGAGTGGCTTCTATTTGGTAGACATTCTAATTGCTCGACATACAAATATTAGTTTATAACTTGTATAACCATGCAAGAATGTAATTACCAAGTTATTCTTAGTGATCCAAATGATACTTCCAAATTACTATAAATGACTAGAAGGATTCACTCTTTACTTGAAAGAACCAATTAATCATACCACACAAGTATGAAAAATGTGCATCGATAAATTGAGTATATACTTGATATATCAATTTAAATCACAAAGAAACATTAGCCTTGGAGACTATTAGCTCTCAAAAACACAAGTGAAAAACCTCAAGAGGCTGCCAATCTCTTGGTACGTTTAAGGGTAATAGCCAAGGTCAAATGAATTAAACCTTCTACTCTTCAGGTGCTGCTAAACCTAGGTGGGTGTACCTATATGAATGAAGTAGACTTAATGCTTATTTCTCCTAAAATGTTTTGTCCACAATGGCAGATGGGAGTGAACAAATGAAATCAAATTTGGTATAAATTGTGTACGAATTCTAAAACTAAAACCTAATATGTTCAGTTAACAAATGTAAAGAAGATGAGTGAATCTAAATGGTGAAATTGCAGAGACTAGTGCCTTATTGGGTATGCGGAGTTAGATAAAATAGAAATGGGCGGAAACTTATTTATGGAGAACACTCAAATTGTTTGGCATATGTTTTGTTTATAACTTGTATAGACATGCAATACTGTGACTACCAAGTTTTTCTTAATGATCCAGATGAATTTCTCTGATTACTATGATCAACCAAAAGGATTTAATCTTTTATTGAAAGAACAAATCAATTAACCACACATATACAACAAATATGCACTCATAAACCAAATATAAATTTTTATATCAATTTAAACAACCAGAAAGAATCAATCTTGGAGACAACTTAGTAATACTTTCAATAAATTCAACAAACAATTGACACCAAAAATGAACTGCCACATCAACTTATTCTCATTAGCATCTCCATTTGAAAACATGCATCATAGTCTCCGTTCTGAGAATTTTATTCTACTGGATCCATCTCTAATCTATCTACTATCTAATATGATCTAATGATTTCCATTCATGATTGGGAGTGAATATTTATACATTTGCATCTGAACAGACACATTGCTTCGTAATCCCATGTTGGCAAGAAAAAATATTCGAGCTTTTGTTAACATTCACTAAGCACTCGCTGAGACATTTTGTAGTCATACCGATCCTCAACGTTAAACCTATAGTCATCCCTTTGTTCATCGCAATGAATTCATGCTATCCTGTCGACACTTTGAGTCTCACTAACAAATATCCATTCATCTCATGTGTGTCACCGTGACCCTTTAGAGTCAGGGAGATGTCTCGCAGACAAGTCTTTGTTTTACTAAAAGTCTTCATGTAACATTCTTGTCACTGTGACAATACCATTCTCACATTGACAGAATCCTTTTCCATTTTATCGATGAGAGCCAATGCACTCACCAAGACCATACTCTGAAGAATTTAGTCTCACCAAGAGCTATATCCTTATCATTGGTCAGCAAGACATGATGAATTCATTAAGACCTCAAACCGATAACATGACTCTTGTAGAAGTATTTGTTCATTTCGTGCTAGTCAATGAGCCAATAAGATCTCACCAAGACCACATGCCGAATACTATTTTTTTGGTTGAAGTATGTACACGTGCACATGGTCGGTGACACAATATGATTTCGTTATGACTCTATACCGATACCAATTAGTTTGGCCGAAATGATCATTCAATGTGCTAGTCGATGAGACATGAAGAGTTCGCTATGACCTTATTCCAATGATGATTTTTCTTGCCGATAGGAATTCTTCAGTCATCGAAAGAATGAAAATATCCTGTTGATAGGTGCCTGCATATGATTTCTGATTGCTGTGACACCAGAGAAGTCATGCCGATAGGGTACAACAAATGTATGTTAGCACATATACATTATGGGCCGGGAAGACCTTGATGTCCTCATGCCGATATAGACCATGATGTGAAATACTTCAGACCAGATGGAATTAATAGGACTATATGGCCAAATATATGGAAAATGTGCTCATGATAGGACTTATTTGGAAAATTTTGAGTGTGAACAACATGTAAAATCATTAGAATTTTACAGTTCCAACAGAGACAACTTGATAATATTTTTAACTAATTAAAAAAAAAACTAATACCAAAATTATGCCATGAAATCAAAGTTCTTTCATTGATTCCTCCAACATTTTATACATGCATCATGGTGTTTTGAAATGTAGACATTATATCTATCCCTATTCATTGGTTATTTTCACCTATATCTAATCTCATATCTCCTTTTGGTCTTCGTCTCTCATATTTATATGAGTGGAAATAAGCTTCAAAACCAAAGTCATGTCCTTTGGTAACAAAACATAATCATGAAATTAAGGAGAACTGAAATAGCTAAAATTCAAACATGTGTGCCCATCCGTTATTCTTCAAGTAGAATCTCATGCTTATCTAAGACTTGTGCAAAGCTTTTACTTTATGATTAATCTTCCTTCATGATACTGATGATTAGTCCTCATCTAAGCTCAAATAATTCTCTTTCCATTTTCTTATTGTCAAATCATTTGGCCATTTGAACTCTTGTGTAGCAGTGAAATTCGTGAGATGATTCTTCCATCTATTATCAAGAAAATTCTTGACATCTACCACAAATTTTGTGTATTTGTTCTATAATATTACAATACCATCAAGAAAATAATTAAATCTATAAAATCTGATATCCCCATCATTTTGCATGTGTGTCAAGATTTGAGAGACCATCTAATCAAATTCATGTTTCCACTCATCCACACCTTTTAGTTGATTATCATCTTTAATGACTGAATGACTGAAGTTGTGTTTTATAAAATCAAATGCATTTCTTCTATTCTCCACCTTCATCTTCATATCTATCAAAGACTTGTGCTCTTCAATTACCCCCTTCACCATTTCTTGAGTAGGTTTATGTCTTGGAGGGGCATCTGGATCTCTTTGTGTCGCCTTGTAGAGAGTAGTTAAAATGTGATAAGTAGGTTGCTACCTGTTTTGGAGTTCCTCTAAGATAGGGGAATTAACATTTATCTGTTCCAAAGCTTTAACTAGATTGCTAAAGATTTCATGTACTTCGCCTAAATTTTCTTTCAATATTTCAATTCTATGCTCCAATATTTTCCTCAGGGTATCCAAGATGTGATGCTTGACATCTTCCATATTGTGCCTCTTTAGCCGATCAATTCCATTTTTCATCTATTGAATCTGCGGGTCTTCAGCTTTATTAGGTGGGTGATAAACAACTATCTCATCTCCCCTCACTATTTTTGCTCGTGGAAATTGTTGTTTCACCTTGAAATTTTTAATAAATAATTTATTTACTTCATCATTTGCCAATTTCAGTATTTTCTCATATTCAGTTACTTTCTTCTCCATGTTCTCCACTACATCTTTGGTAAACATTTTCAAATGCATAGTTATGGTTGTAGCATTTTTTGGGGTTGTATCTTTCATTTTCCTCACCATGGATGACCCCCTTATCTGTTGTACCACATCTAAGAGTCTGGGATTCCTTATACTCTTTTGCTTTTTCCATAAGGCAAGGTTTTGAGTGGTAGGGTTATACCCCATTCCTGATACACCTTCCTCTGAGTCAAACTTTGCAACCAACATTGGATCATCTTGTGCTATAATTTGTTCCAAAAGAAACACCTTGTATAGTTCCATCCTTGGTATGATCAACATATTACTCTTCAATAGTAACTATCTTGCTTCCTAGGGTTTAACATTGATATTATCAATATTTAATTTTTCCAATGTTTGAGCCTATACTTCACCCTAATTTACATCATTTGGTCCTATGAGATTGATCTTTAACCTTTCATCAAATTCCTTCATTTTCAACTTGATCCAAAAATCTTTAAATTCATTAGTATGAATGAAATTTTCATCCTCCATAAATCTTAGAGAGGCAACCACTCTCTCATCATCTCAAATCTCATTTGTAGCTTCTTTTGATATCTTGATTTTAGGATCATGGGGCTCCTGAGTTTTTAGTTGCTCCGCTACCTCTTTCATCTCAGTCAAAGGGAATACTACTTCCCATTCCTCATCTCTTGAGCCATAATCAACTAATGACTCAATTTATTTTCTTGGTCGAGGGTTCATGTGTGGGAGATGGAGGAGAAATATGTATAGGTGATCGGGGTGGTGTACAAAATGTGGATGCCTCTTGTGATGGTTGTTTGGGTGTAGGAAGTGGAACCAATAATTCATCTTGGGCCATCTTATAAAATTCATCAAATTTTCAAAGGACCAACTACATCATTTTTAGAATTCAAGTTCATTAAAAAATAACCCCTTGAAATTCTTATTCTTCTCCTTTTTCTCTTCCCATCTCTCCATTATTATCCATCTCCTTCTTGTGTGAAATACATCAAAAAATATACTAAATTCCTTATTACATATTCTTTAGGGTCAAAAGCATGAGATATGGTCCTCTTTGTAAGAAAAGTCTTGATCATATTAATGTAACCCTCTAGTTCACATACTCTTTCTTTTCCAAACTTAAGGGGATAATTGACCCTCATGAATCTCTATAACTCCTCCAACACATCGGATCTAACAAAAAAGTCCTCAAAAAATAAAAAATTAGGGAAGAATGTTCCTTTTATCTGATTCCTCATTAGATCATGCTCCATCTAGAGAATCTTCCACATGAACTCCAAAAGGAAAATTCTAGTAGGCACAAATTTTGGAAAAATATGTGGTGCCTAGTCATAATCGTACACCTTGGTGATAGTATGTTGTGGCATTAGGAACCAGTCAATATAATTATTTGTAGAGCCTTGGTCTAGCTTTTATTGCATTTTCCACATGACATTCATCAAAGACTTTGGAAACCTTGGTGTTGAAAATCCAAGGGAAGCAATTATTCTAACAACAAAATCACATTTATTGCATGTACTGTCCCATATGTAGCACCAATTTCATACAAGGAGTCTAACTCCATTCTCTTGTGTGCATAGATTCATCCTCTTAGTCCATTTTTTTTTATTTTGATACAAAGTCAAATGAAAAAACAAATAATACCTTCTAAAAGACATGGGGGCCTTAACCTCCTTCACCTGCAACAATCCCTCATGAATTTTTTCTTCAGTCATAGAAGTAAATTCAAATTGACCATTTGAATTCGGATGCTGAATGATCATTGCCATCCTCATCAACCCTACTGACATGTTATCCTCTACATCTATTCCAAGAACCTAACATAATGCATGATGTGTATTTTTGAAGTAAACCTAAAAACAAGATACAAGAAAAGGTTCCAATTTTGAGGAGGGGATGGGAAGTATGATGTTGTTATTACCTCTTTTAATGAGCAAGGGGAGCTCATCACTCCTATAAGTTCTCTTTAATCTTTTGTATTCATGTTCCAGCTTCCCCAAATTCACTTTTGTAACAACTTGTTTGTTTAGGTTGAAACACTTAATAATGGCTTCCCTCAACACCTCTACCAATCACCCACCATCTAGGAGCCTTACAATCTTTGTTGGGGTATGGTATCTATTGGCCAAGGCTTTAATTATCTTGATATTAATGAAAACATTTCAAACTATCGATTTGGCCAAGTTAAGAGTCCATGGGTTTGATGTCAGGACCTTATCATTTATGTTCCTATAGAAATACCAATATAAATTCCACCTAGACTAAGGAATAATAGGTTCTCGACACCCCTGAGTTGAATCTCTAAAGACATTGTTTTTCCATTATCTACTAAAATGGGTAGTAAATTAAGCAATGGAGACTGTAAATATTGTTTACTAGCTTTAGGTTCATCTTTTTTAGTTCCAATAAATCTTATTTCTTTGGCGCCATTTCTATAAAATCAAAGAGAGATAACAAAGCTTACCCAAAATATAGTTTGCTTCTAGAGAATTCCCTTTACTTCTACACCTTGAGCTCATCTGAACTTAGCCTCTATTTCTATGAATGAGAAATATCAATCTACTATGTTTATTTCCACACCAAGCCAAATTAACTCTCGAATCATAAATTCTCATCATTCAAATCTTTTGCATTGAGCTCAATTTGATATTTTAAAGTTGATTGATGTGACTAGCCTACTTTAAATGTTTCAACGGCTGCTTACCACATTACCTTGCATCACTTTTCACCCCCTTGTGGTACCACGATACATATTGTTACTTTTCTTTAGTATACCACACTACTGCGGTGTACCCTTAGTTCATATTATATCACTCAATCATGAACTACTTTTCACCTTCTTACGGTACCGTGGTGTCCTTTCATTGCTTTGATTTATATACGAGTTTACCAAAAGCTATATTCTTAGCTTCTGTGGTATGGCAGTGCCTCCGCTTACTACCATTCTAAAGTATACTTGTCTATCACAGGTCTTGTTCCAACCCTCTATGGTATAGTGGTTTCCTTTTATCTCTGCTCTTCATTACACTGCTCTACTGTTGGCTATGTTACATCCCTCCATAATATAGTGGTTTCCTCTTGTTAATAATAATCATTATACCACTCCACTATGGGCTAAGTTTAAACTCTTCATGGTATAGCAGTAAAAGGCTATAGTGTTAGCCTCCTTTACCATGCTACTGTGAGCTATTTTGCAAGAGGGTGCAATAACAAGGTAAGAGGTGAGGGCCATGTAGGGTATTCAATGAGGCAGTGGTATAGCGGTAAAAGGCTATTTTGGCTTTATGGATTGAAATAGAGTGATTTTTTATGAAAATGATGGCATGATTTTTTTATTTCCATTGATAAAAGCTTTGATATTTTTGATGAAAATTTTGGTTCTAATAGCAGCTCTAGTTGGAGATGAGTGATTTTCCAATCATTGCAAGGATCTAGAATCTCTAGTTGCAAACCAATAGTTCAAAAAATATGAAGGATGGAAGGTGGAGTGGATGGAAAGGATAATGATATGGAGATGGAAAATAATGGAAATAGAAATGAACCTTATACTACTGTACATGGAAAGAAAATTTGATTTTTAATAAGGGAAATCTAGGATTGTCCATGTAGTAGCAACTCCTAGTCCATATTTGGATTTCCTAAACCATTGTGCATGGAAAGAGATTATTTTAAGAGGGTTATTAAGAATTGTCCATGCACTAGCAATCCTTAATTCTCTAGTACTCCTCAAGAAAAGAAATGCTTCAAAAATTTACCATGTACTGGCAACTCCTACTCTTCCCTGACATGTTATGCAAATGATAAGAATCTTCTCCTCCTTTTCTAGTGATAACAAAATGCCTTAACCACAAGACTTCAAATTTTTCATGCTTTCCCTTCTCCTGACATCTGGATTCCACATTAGCACCAAAATGCTCACTCAATTTTTTATTTATGGATTTCTTATCAAAAAGGTACTTGATCTGAGATTGCATCTTCTCATTCTACTTTTGATCCATCCTCTTTATTTCATCAAATTCTACAAGTTGCTCCATTCTTTCCTCCATTGGTTTTGGAATGTCTAAATCTTCTTGAAGGATGAAATTATAAATTGGTAAAAGGTTTTGTAATGGCATTCTGGCCTGTGTCCCATATACTAGCTCAAATGGAGATTTACCAATCACCTTTTTTTACAGTTACTCTATCTGCCCACACAACCTCCTTAACTTTGAGTCCCAAGCCTTCTTATTTCCATCTAACATCCTCCTTATTATTTTCAAGAGAATTTTATTGTTGGATTTTTCCTGGCCATTTTCTTGTGGGTGGTAGGGGGGAAACATAAGAAAGAGTAATACCATATCTATTGTAGAAACTCTTAAATTCATCGAACCTAAAACACATCCCATTCTCTATGATCAATCTAACTGGTGTGCCAAATCTAGTTATGATATTCTCCATCAGGAAATTTATTACCACCTTACTAGTTTCTTGTTTTGTTGGGATTGCCTGTACCCATTTAGTAAAATAATTAGTATCTAATAATATCCATTTATGTCCCCCACTTGAGTTTTCCTATATTTCACCAATAAAATCAATTACCCATTCATGAAAAGGGGATTCTACTTGCAAAGGTCTGAGTGGTAAGGCTCCTTGATACTTCATCTTTCCTAAGAATTTTTGGCAAGCTTCACACTTCCTCACATATGAAAAAGAATCATTGAAAACCTTAGGCTAGTAATAGCCTACCTTGATAATTTTATGTGTTGTTGGTTTAGCAGAATAATGGCCTCCAAACACTCCATCATGCATCTCCCTCAAGACATGTTTTTCTTGTGATTCATCCAGACACAATAATAGCATTCCATCTCTTTTTTTCCAAAATATGACTATGTGCAGTATCATCATGGAAAAAACAAGCCCTTAAGTGGAATTTTTTTTGAAAAAATTAGAGTTAGGCAACTTGACATAAAAATTTGAATAAGTTATCTATATTATTTCAAAAATATGTAACAATAGAATTTGTAGAAAATTGAAAGTAGTTTCTAAAATACTAGGTTTGTTTAAGAAAAAAAAATCTATTTGGTGAAAATTTCAAATTTCAATGTAGTAGTACTTAAATTTTAGGGAAAAAATAAGTAGGTGTCTGTTTGACCACCCTAACCACAATAAAATGATAATATTTTTGATAAGATTTTAGATATAAGTAGAGGACTCATGTCTCGATGTGATGCATAATTTTTTGTAATATTTTTCCAAGTAAATAATTAATTATGATTTTTTTATTACAACTTTTAAAAAATATAAAAACTCGTATGTCTGACCACCTTAACTTGGTAAAAAATTTATGAAATTCAATTTTCCTTTTTTAAATCCTATAGTATGCAAATCATAGAATGTGATTCATGTTTTGGATTAAAAAAATATGATATCATTTGAAAGCTATAGATGTTTTTCAATCAGCCTATCAATTAGGACTTTAGTTGTAATTTGAATAGAAAATGAATTCAAAGTAAGGCATACTTTATATTGGTAGAAACCTGAGAATCTCCTTTAAAAACCCTTTACGTTTCATCAATTTTGAGTAAAAAAAATTTATCAGCCACATACCCATCATATTGCCACTTTTTGGCCCATCATGATCCTGTACATACTCATAGATCACCTTCTATGAAAAAATATTTAGATGATGCTAGTTTCAATGTTCTCATCTGATTATCATCCAATCCTTGAGGACATTTCATGTGCCTGAGATAATACACTATTTTAGTATACAAAGAAGTATGTTCAATTCATGCAACTGTACCATCCTCATTTTCTACATTACAGATTTGGTTAGCTTCAATGTTTGTTTCTACCATTAGTTTGGCCAAAGCCTATCCCCTTACTAACTTGGTGATCTGAATTTCCATATTGAATTCTTGGATCTTATTGATCCATCTGCATCTTTTCCCTGTCACCTCTATCTGTACCAAGATATCCTTCACAGTTGCATGTGGCACATATGCAATTACTTTGGCTCCAACTAGATATGGTCTAAAATATTTTGTTGCTTTGACCAATGCATATGATTTTTTCTCCATAATATTATACTTTAACTCTACCCCCGATTGTGACTTGCTAATGAAGGATACATGTTGCTCATAGCCTTCATCATTCTTTTGTAACATAACAACTGCTGTGGTGTGAAATGAGGTAAAAGAGAATAATTGAAAAGGGTTGTTAAAATCAAGATATTTTAGAATGGGGGATCCTTTGATAGCTTTTTTGATGGATATAAAAACTTCTAGGGCTTCTACAATCCAATCTATCTTTTCTCCCTTTTTCAACATTTTGGATATAGGTTTAACAATCTCAACAAAGTTTGACACAAATCTCCTGACAAAGTTAATCTTCCTAAAAAATGATTGAATGGATTTGATAGTTTTGGGAATGGGGATCTTATCTATGACTTCTACTCTTTCAGGGTCTATTCTAATCCCTTCTTTTGATACAATATGTCCCAAAAGCTTACCCTCTATGACAAAAAAATGACATTTTTTAGGGTTGAGACTAATACCATACTTCAAAGCCTTGATGAATATTTTCTCCAAGTGTTCTACATGATCTTCCCTTTTGGAATAAGCAGTGAGGTCATCCTGGTACACTACCATTATAGCATTGATCGAATATGCAAATGACACATCCATGGCCCTTTGGAAAGTTGCCCCTACATTTGTGAGACCGAATGGCATGCTCACATAGACATATGTCCCCCAAGGTGTAGTAAAAGTTGTGTTCTATTGCTCAGACTCCTTAACTTTGGCTTGATTATACTCAAAGAATCCATCCATCATTGACAAAAACTCACATCCTATTACTTTGTGCAATATTGCTTCCATTTTTGGAAGTGGATAATTATCTTTAAGGGAAGCAACATTTAAATTTATGAAGTAAACACATAGTCTAATATCTCCATTTTTCTTTCTTACTGGGGCCAAGTTTGAGACCCATATTGATTGTCTAACGGGATTGATAATTCCTATCTCTAAGTTTTGCCAGCTCCTCTTGCATTTTATGTTTTAGAGTTGGGTTGATAGTTCTCTACTTCTACTTGAATGGTTTCACATATGGCTTTAGAGGAATCTCATGCTCAAATAAGTCCTCTCTCTATGCATTGAGATCCTCGTAGGACCAAGCAAAAACATGTGTGTACTTCCTTAACAATGAAATCAACATTTTCCTAATAGTCGGACTTATTTTATTTCCAATATATACCTTTTTTGGTGCTAACTCAATCCCCAGATTGATTTCCTCAATATCTTCTCTCTTGACTAGTGTCTGCTTCATGAGAGAATGATCATTTCCATCATACACCCTTTCTAATTTCACAAGTCCTTTGGGAAGTTTGTTAGTTTTTAACTAAACAACTTATTTTCTAAATATAGTATGTTTTCCATCTACTTCCTCCACAAAAGCATTGAAATCGATCTCTTGAGCTTCATATTGATCTATACAATGATGAAACTTTATGACGTCAGTATCATCATTGAAAACTTTGCAGCTATATATATTGTTAGGGATAGTAGGTCTTGTTTTAAATTCAACTTGGGATACTCCAACCAAGGTGATATCATCTCTTCTTAGGGCTACATTAGCTAAAAAAATTTCCATTACGTATTTTGACTTGTCTATCCATTCAATGGAGAAAGCATCAAATAATTTAATTGTATCCCATACAACATTCCTATATTGTTTCAATCTTTTGTGTTTTGTAGCATATTTTGTCCTGACTTGTGAAACCGTTAATTTAGAATCTCCTTGAATAGTTAGCAATGTAATCTTATGTTTAACAACCATATTTAAACCAATTAGCAGGGCCTCATACTCTACTACATTGTTAGTACACTCAAAATTTAGTAGAAATGAATATTTGAATGTGATGCCTTCAAGTGAGATAAAAACCACCCCAACTCCATTGCCTTCCTATCTACATGCCCCATCAAAATACATCTTCCACACACCATTCTCATTCTTGGAAACATGTTTATCAGTTACGTCAATATTCACCAGTTTAGGCTGGGAAGGTTCTACTCTAAAACTCCCCAAATCTACATCACAAAAGCAATTCAACTGATCTTGAGGGACATAATCCAAAATTTGATTCATCCTTGGCTCTTTATACAACTTTATTTCTTCACCATTTATGGGTATGGTGGCATAGGATAGGTAAAATTGTACATTTCTTCTCATTGTTGTAGCCCATTTCCTTGACAAGAGCATTCCAAAATGAGGTGTATCAATAACAATTATATTAATGTTATATACTACTTGTGGATAAGCAACTAGCTTCACCTCTACATCTTTCATTATACCTACCACTAGAATAGGTTTTCTATCTATTGCATAGCACCTACCACCATTAGTATCCACCCACATTCCCAATTGTTTCATGACTCCAACTGGTATAATGTTGATGGTAGCACCTGAGTCTATCATATAATTTCTCACCAATTTGTTATTTATAAGAAGTGTGGTAAGAAATGGATCAATTTATGAAGGATTCACTATAGCATCACCACCAAAAACCTCTAGAACATTCACCTTTTTGTGCTTATTACTGATCTTAGTAATCCCCTTATTCTTAGAAGTTGTGTTTTTATCATTCCCGTTTGATATTAACTGAATAGCATTGTCGCTATACTCCTTAATTTTCATCATTTCAAGTAGTGGGACATACATTTTTACCTAGAATAAAGCTTGTGTGAAATCAAAAGAGGAACTTTATGTTTTGATCATTTTCTTCTGCTCCAGTGACTCTCATTTAGCTTCCTTTTCATTTTTTCTCATTTGATCAAGCTTTTTCTTGTCCTTATGCAATTCTTTGCTTTCCTCCTTATGAACGTGCTTTTGTTCTATCTTACCAAACTTCTTATTTTATTTCTTTTTTGAAACTCCCTATGGCACTATCTTATCCTTCACAAATATCCCTCTTAGAACACCTTCATTTTCATTTACCATTTTGTTTCTCAATCAATATTTTCTGGCCTATTCTACTATAGCAATGGTTAATTTTTTGATCTCTTCCTCAGTTGGCCTTCTTATATTTCATCTATTTTGCTAAGATAGTGCACTAATAGAAGCTTTTCCATCACTATTTTCTTCATAATCAGAAAATACTTGTTGTTCTACCATATGGACATTATATCTCTAGTTATTAGCATCACATTCATAAGCTTCTTCTTTTGGAGGTGAATATCTTTCCTCAATGGGATGGAGGGTGTGAGAAGATAAATAAATTGTATGATCTCTTTCTTCATTTTCTACTAGTATCTCCTCTTCTTGTACTAATTGAGCAACAATACAATGATTAGGGGAATGTAGGAAGTCACAAAATTGACACCAGGGATTATTTTTTACCATGTATGCTCCTCTCTTCTTCAATGGATTAGGAGTCTTTTTTTTTGGGTCTATCCATCACAGGCTTTCCATCCTTCCAATTTTTATTGTAAGGCATGTCATGTAACCTCATCCTCTCATTTTTGTATGTGTTTTCTTTCCAATTCTAAGGATTTTTGAATTGTTGGGGAACCCTAGGATTATCTCTCTTACTTATCATCCCAACAACCTTTCTATTGTTTTCTATAGTCAGTGTTGTTTTTTTTTTCTTCTGCCAAATTCCTAGTGAACCCATTCCTAAGCTTATACCTTGTCTTTGGATCAAATGCTTTTAAATAAGTGCTTAATGTTGTAGGGTCTGCCAATTTGGATCCATGAGGTATCTTATTATGCAGCTTAGAGAATCTTTGGTTAAAGTCATAAACTAACTCATTATGATATATCTAATATTGACCAATTCATGCAAGGAAAACTTTGGCACACATTGGTTCCCATACTGCTCAAGGAACTAATCATAAAACTCTTGAATTGAATTGATTAAAGTTGTAGGAAAACTATTAAACCAATCTCTAGATTCTTCAGTTAATGACATCATAAATAACGTCACATGTAGATCTTCATATTCCATATCCAAATCTTGCATATAATCATTAAAAATCCTTAAGTATTCCTCAACAATGACCACATTACTTCATGTGAATTTTGGGACAAGACCTCTCCAATTCCCATCCATAGGATATAGATATATTTGGAATCCTGCTAAGTCAAATTGTCTAATCATGGTTGTGTAATGTTTAGGAGGTGGGTTTTGAGGATGCTGATATTGCTATAATGGATTGTTGTATTGTGCATGAGGTGGTTGAGCATTTGGATGTTGTGATGGATTTTTAGGTGGAATATTTGGTTGTTTGTACTGATTCCCTAATTGATTTTTCTTTGCTTTTAGTGGATTTGAAGGTCCTGAATTATTATTTCCTTTCTTATGAGGTGGTACATATTTAGGGAGGTTAGCCATCTGAGCATGAATTTGGGCTTTCTACAACTTTATATCTTGGATATCCTTTATTGGTTGGAGCCTCATCTGTTCATATTCTGCTTTAGCTCTTTCCACTTCTTGTATTTCATACTCCAAGTGTGCATCAAATTCCTCTTGAGTCATGAATTCATAATTTTATTCAGAGGCTACATTATTAATGGGATCATTCTGATTTCCTTCCATTCTATGATCATATTCTTGTTGTATCCTCACTCTTTCAGCCTCAATCCTTACCTTGAATTATTCATCTTTCTAAGGATCTAGTTGATAGAAAGGATTCCTTTTCTCTTTAGGAGTATGAGGTTCTCCTATTGAGCTATTTTCATTTGTCAATGTATCATAATGATTATATGTCTCAAAGTGAGGTTTTGACATTTTGTCCTTATTTTTCATGCACATTTCATCAGACAACTTTTACCTTTATCATTCTTATGTGTCCATTTATTGTTGTCACTAGGACCTCCTTTATACAAGGACCTTCTACCATGCATGTTGTGAAATATTGTGATAGTCTAATGTGTAATTTTTTTTATTAGAGTCACCACTCACTTATGTTGAAGTGAGAAAAATTTATAACTTTTTATTCCCATCAGATTCTGTGTAAGATTTTTGACTATATGACAAAGGCCCTGACTCTGAGTTGAATCCCTAATAGAGTCACCAAATTGTTAGGTCTCAAAAACATAGGTTTGAACCATGAGAGGTTTCCAAGCTCTCACAATGTTTTTGGCTAATGTACAATGCCAAATGATGAATTTGAACCTTCTTCTCTTCATGCTTTGCCAAACCTAGGTGGGTATACCTACATAGGTAAAGCAAACTTAAATAGTGTGTTTCCTACTCAAGCAATCTTTCCACAATGAAAATTGGAAGTGGAGAGATGCAGACCTATTTGGTATGGATTGTATAAGCAATATCAAGGTAAAATTCAATATCTTTAGTTAATAGATGTGAAATTTTGTAGTGAATTTAATGAAACTAAATAAATAAAATGGGTGAGACCAGTGCCTTGGGTAAAACAAAGTCAGATGAAAGTCTATGGTGAGTGGCTTCTATTTGGTAGAAATTCTAATTGTTTGGCACACAAATATTAGTTTATAACTTGTATAAACATGCAAGAATGTAATTACCAAGTTCTTCTTAGTGATCCAAATGATACTTCCAAATTACTATGAATGACTAGAAGGATTTACTCTTTATTTAAAAGAACCAATTAATGATACAACACGAGTACAAAAAATGTGCATCGATCAATTAAGTATATACTTGATATATCAATTTAAATAACAAAGAAATATCAACCTTGGAGACAACTTGACAATATTTTCAACTAATTCAATAGAAAACTGATACTAGAATGATGCCACAAAATCAGCATTCTTTAATTGATTCCTCCAAAATTTTATAAATGCATCATGGTCTTTTGAAATGTAGACATTATATCTATTCCTATTTTCCTATTATTTTCTTCTATATCTAATCTCATATCTCCTTTTGGTCTTGGTCTCTCGTATTTATATGAGAGGCAACAAGCTTTAGACCAAAAGTCATGTCCTTTGGTAACAAAACATAATTATGTAATTAATCAAAATCAAAATAACTAAAAATCAAACATGTGCTCCCATCTGTTAGTCTTCGAGTAAAAGCCCATGGTTATATAAGACATATGCAAAGCTTTTACTTTATGATTAATCTTCCTTCATGATGCTAATGATTAGTCTTCATTTGAGCCCAAACACTTTTCTTGCCATTTTCTTATTGTCATTTTTCCATTTGAACTCTTTTGTAGTAGTGAAATTCATGAGATGATTCTTCCATCTATTACAAGAAAATTCCTGACATCTACCACAAATTTCATGTATCCACTTCTAATATTACAATCACATCGATCAAACCATTAAATCTATCAAGGTTGATATCCCCATCATTTTGCATGTGTGTTAAGCAGTAAGAGATCATATGGTCAAATTCACCTTTCCACTAATCCACACCTTTTAGTTGATTATCATCTTTAATGAATGAAGGGTTGAAGGTGTGTTTTATAGAATCAAATGCATTCCTTCTATTCTCCACCTTCTTCTTCATATCTATCAAATACTTGTGCTCCTCAATTACCCCCTTCACCATTTCCTAAGTAGGTTTATTTGTTGGAGGGGCATCAAGATCTCTTTGTGTTTCCTTGCAAAGAGTAGTTAAAATGTGATAATTAGGCCACCACCTCTTTTGGATTTCCTCTAAGATACGAGAATCAACATTTATCTATTCCAAAGCTTTAACTATATTTTTAAAGCTTTCATGTACTCCACTTGATTTTTATTTCAATATTTCAATTCTATGCTCCAATATTTTCCTCAAGGTATCCAAGATGTCATGCTTGACATCTTCCATATTGTGCCTCTTTAGCCAATGAATTTCATTTTTCATATATTGAATCTGTGGATCTTCAGCTTTAGTAGGTGAGTGATAAACAACTATCTCATCTCCTCTCATTGTTTCTTTTTGCAATTGTTGTTTCACCTTGACATTTTCAATAAACAATTTATTTACTCCATCATTTGATAATTTTAGTCTTTTCTCGTATTCATTTATTTTCTTCTCCATGTTCTCCACTACATCTTTGGTAAACATTGTCGAATGCATAGTTATGGTTGCAACCTTTCTTGGGGTTGTATCTTTCATTGTCCTGACCATGGTAGATCCCTTGATCTCTTGTACCACATCTAAGAGTCAGAGATTCCTTGTACTATTTTTCTTTTTCCATAAGGCAAGGGTTTGCGTGGTAGGGTTATACCCCATTCCTGATACACCTTCCTCTGAGTCAAACTTTGCAACCAAAATTGTATCATCTTGTGCTCTAATTTGGTCTAGTAGAAACACCTTTGACGGTTCCATCCCTAGTATGATCAACATATTACTCTTTAGTACTAACTCTCTTCCTTCCTAGGGTGTAACATTGATATTATCAATATTTAATTCTACCAATGTTTGGGCCTAAACTTCATCCTTCTTTGCATCATCTGCTCCCATGAGATTGATCTTTAACCTTTCATCAAACTACTTCATTTTCAACTTGATCCAAAAATCTTTAAATTCATTAGTATGAATGAAATTTTCACCCTCCATAAATCTAGAGAGGCAACCACTCTCTCATCATCTCGAATCTCATGTATAGCTTCTTTTGATATCTTTATTTTAGGATCACAAGGCTCCTGATTTTTTAGCTGTTGTACTACCTCTTTCATCTCAATCAAGGCAAATACTACTTCTTGTTCCTCATCACTTGAGCCATAATCAACTAATGACTCAATTTTCTATTTCTTGGTTAGGGTTTCATGTGTGGGAGATGGAGGAGAAGGATGCACAAGTGATGGGGGTGGTGTACGAGATGTGGATGCCTCTTGTGATGGTTGCAGGAAGTGGAACCAACCCTTCACCTTGGGCCATCTTATTAAATTCAACAAATTTTCCAAGGATGCACTGCATCCTTGTTAGAAGACTAGGTTCATCAACAAAGAACCCCTTGAAATTATTATTCTTCTCCTTCTATTTCTCTTCCCATCTCTTCATTATTATCCATTTCCTTCTTGTTTGAAATACATTAGAAAAATATACTAAATTGGTTATCACATCTTCTTTAGGGTCAAAAGCACAAGATATTTCCCTCTTTGTAAGAAAAGTCCTAATGATATTAATGTAACCCTCTGGGTGACATACTCTTTATTTTCTGGACTTGAGGGAATAATTGACCCTCATGAATCTCTATAACTACTCCAACATGTTTGATCCAAAAAATAACTCCTCAAACACTATCAAATCAGGGAATACTATGCGTTTTATTTGATTCCTCATTAGATCATGCTCCATCCAGAGCATCTACCACATGAACTCCAAAAAGAAAATTCTAGGAAGCACAAATTTTGGAAAAATATGTGGTGCCTAGTCACAACCGTAAACATTGATGATAGTATGTTGTGGCATTAGGAACCAATCAACATAATTATGTGTAAAGCCTTATTCTAGATTGTATTGCATTGGCCTGATGACATTCATTAAAGACTGTGCCAACCTTGGTTTTGAAAAACCAAGGGAAACAATTATTCTAACAACAAAATTATCTCCAAACTCAAAAAAATCACATTCATTGTGCCTACTATCTCATAAGTAGCACCAATTTTGTACATGGATTCTAACTCCATTCTATTGTGTGCATAAATTCATCCTCTTAGTCCATTTTGTTTCATTTTGATACAAAATCAAATGACAAAGAAAATAATACTTTCTAAAAGACATGGGGGCCTTAGCCTCCTTCACCTGCAACAATCCCTCATGAATTTGTTCTTCAATCACAGAAGAAAATCAAATTCAACATTTGAATTTGGATGTTGAATGATCATTTCCATCCTCATCAACCCTACTGACATGTTATCCTCTACATCTATTCCAAGAACTTGACACAATGCATGATATGTATTTTTGAAGTAAACCTAAAAAATTAGATACATGAAATGGCTCCACTTTTGAGGAAGGGATGGGAAGTATCCTATTTTTCTCACCCCTTTTCATGTGCAAGGGGAGCTCATCACTCCTATAAGTTCTCCTTAATACTTTGTATTCATTTTATAGATTTTCCAAATTCACTTCTATAACAACTTGTTTGTTTAGGTTGAAACATTTAATAATGGCTTCCCTTGACACATCTACCAAACTCCCACCATCTAGGAGCCTTACAATATTTTTTTGGGCATGGTATCTATTGGGAAAGGCTTTAATTGGCTTGATATCAATGAAATTTTTTTAAACTATTAATTTTTCCAAGTCAAGAGTCCACGGGTTTGATGGTGGGACCTTGTCATTTATGTTCCTATAGAAATATTAGTATAAATTCCACCTAGACTGAGGAATCATAGGGTCCTAACACCCTTGAGTTGAATCTCTAAAGACCTTCTTTGGACCCTTATCTAGTGACTTGATTTGTAAATTAAGCAATGGATACTATAAAGATGGTTTACTAGCTTTAGGTTCATGTTTTTAGTTCCTATTTCTAATTTCTTTGGCGCCATTGCTATAAAATCAAAGAGTGATGAATAGAACTTACCCAAAATATAGTTCGCTTCCATAGAATTCCCTTTACTTTTGCACCTCGAGCTCATATAAACTTAGCCTCTTCTACTATGAATGAGAAATCTCAATCTACTTTGTTTATTTCCACACCAAGCAACTTTAACTCTCAAATCATAAATTCTCATCATTCAAATCTTTTGCACTGAGCTCAATTTGATATTTTGAAGTTGATTGATATGACTAGCCTACTTTAAATGTTTCAACAACTACTTACCATGTTACCTTGCATCACTTTTCATTTCGCTACATATTGTTACTTTTCTTTAGTATACCTTACTACCATGCACTATCGTTGTCTTCATTACAGTACCATAGTGTACTCTTAGTTCATAATATACCACTCAACCATAGACTAATTTTCTCCTTCCTACGGTACCGTGGTGTCCTTTCATTGCTTTACTTTATATACTAATTTACTGTGGGCTATATTCTAAGCTTTTGTAGTATGGCAGTGCCTCCTCTTACTATTCTCAAGTATACTAATCTACAATAGGTCTTGTTCCAACCCTCTGCAGTATAGCGGTTTCCTTTATCTCTCCTCTTCATTATACCACTCTACCATGGGTTGAATTCCATCCCTCCATAGTATAGTAGTCTCCACTTGTTAATACTGATTATTATACCATTCCACCATGGGCTAAGTTTTAACCCTTCACAATATAGTGGTAAAAGGGTATAGTGTTAGCCTCCTTTAGTGTGCTACCACGAGCTATTTTGCAAGAGCCTGCGTTAATGAAGTAAGAGGTGAGGGCCATGTAGGGTATTCAATGAGGCAGCAATATAGAAGTAAAAGAATATTTTGGCTTTATGGATTGAAATAGAGTGATTTTTTATGAAAATGATGGCATTAATTTTTTATTTCCATTAGTGATTTTTTATGAAAATGATGGCATTAATTTTTTATTTCCATTAATAAAAGCTTCAGTATTTTTTATGAAAATTTTAGTTATAATAGGACTCTTAAGGGATTTTTCAAGTTCAATGTAGCTTGGATCAATTCGATGTGTTTCATTGTGAAAGAGGACCATGCCTAGCATAAAAATACCCACACAGATGCATTGGAACAATTCATTTGGTCACACAAGTTGTAAAATGAAGGCTAGACCAATTCGTAAGTTTCATCTAGCATTTGACAACTTTTCCCCTAAGTGAAGATTCACCACCACAGGAAAATGATCTGATATAGCAAAAAATGAGAGAGATTATAGAGGGTCCCAACATGATCCCATAGGCTCAGATATGAATTTTCTAAGCATCATGGTATTTAAGTGACAACATGCTAAAGTTTGTAGTCATTTTGCACTTTGGACTCTAAAGAGATTCTACTAGTTGAATGTAGCTTGGATCTATTCATAGTGTATGGGTGTGAAAGAGGACCATTCCTAGCCTAAACCTATCCACATAGATGTATTGGAACAATTCATTTGGTCACATGAGTTGTGAAATGATAGTTGCAACAATTTTGCAAGTTTCAACTACTTGCATTTGATAATTTCTTCTCTAAGTGAAAATTCACCACCATAGGAAAATGCCTCTAAGATAGCAAAATCTGAGAGATGCTATCGTAGAGTGGCCCAACATGATCCCATAGGCTTAGATGGGATGTTTCTAAGTGTCATAGTATTCAAGTAACAAATGTTGAAGTTTGCAACGATTTTACACTTTAGACTCTTAAGGGATTCTATAGGTTGAATATAGCTTAGAGAGATTCAACATGTTTACATGTGAAAGGGGACCATGACTAGCATAAAAATACCCACCTAGATGCATTGGAATAGTTTTTTTGGTCAAATAAGTTATAGAATGAATTTTGCACCACTTTACAACTTTCAACCACTTGCATTTGACAATTTTTTCCCCAAGTGAAATTCATGACCATGAGAAAATGCCTCTAAGATGGTGAGAATCAAGAGAGGTTATTGTAGAGGGAACTGATGTGATTTGATACTCTTAGATGTGAATTTTCTAAGCATCACAGTATCTAAGTAACAATATGTTGAAGTTTGTAGCCATTTTGCACAGTGGACTCCTAAGGGATTATGTCGGTTGATGTAGCTCAGATTGATTTGGCATGTTTGGGTGCAAAAAAGGACCATTTCTAGTGTAAATATATCCACCTGGGAATTTTGGAATGGTTCATTTGATCACACGAGTTGCAAAATAAAAGTTGTACCACTTTTCAACTTTCAACTATTTACATTTGACAAACTTTTCCCCCAAGTGAAAATTTTCCACCAAGGGAAAACACCTATAAGATAGTGGAAACTGAGAGAGGTTATTGTAAAAGGTTTAAATGTGATCCTATAGGATTAGATGAGAATTTTTTAAGAATCACAATATTTGAGTAACAACATATTGAAGTTTCCAACCATTTTGTAGTTTGAAATGGATTTTGTTGGTTGAATGTAACTCATAGTGATTTGACATATTTAGGTGCAAAAGAGGACCATTCCTAGTGTAAACCTACCCACTTAGACATATTGAAACAGTTCATTTGGTCACATGAGCTATAAAACAAAATTTTCACCACTTTGTAACTTTCAACTAATTGCATTTGATAACTTCTGCCAAAGTGAAAATTCACCACCACAAGAAAACACCTCCAAGATAGAAAAAACTGAGAGAGGTTATTGTAGAGGGATCTAACATGATCTCATAGGCTTAGACAAAAAAATTCAAGTGTCATGGTATCCTTGTAACAACATGTTGAAATTTTTTGTCATTTTGAACTTTGGAATCTTAAGGGATTTTTCCATATGAATGTATCTTAGATTGATTTAGAGTGTTTGAGTGAGAAACAGGACCATGCCTAGTATAAATGTATCCACCTGGGTGTGTTGGAACAATTCGTTTGGTCACATGAACTACAAAATTTTAGTTGCACCACTTTGTAAGTATCAACTACTTGCATTTGAGAACTTTTCCACCATGTGAAAAATTTTCCACCATGAGAAAATGCCTCTGAGATAGAAAAAAATAAGAGGTTATTGTAGACTGGTCCAACATGATCTCATAGGCCCAGATGAGAAGTTTCTAAGTATCATGATATTTGAGTAACAACATACTAAAGTTTGCATCCATTTTACACTTTGGACTCTTAAGGGATTATGTAGGTTGAATGTCACTTGAAGTGATTCAGTGTGTTTAGGTGCAAAAAAGGACCATGCCTAGCATAAGCATACCCACCCAGATGCATTGCAATAGTTTGTTTGGTCACAAACGTTACAAAATGAAAGTTGCACAACTTTGTAACTTTCAACTACTTGCATTTAACAAATTTTTCCCCAAGTGAAAATTCATGAGCATAAGAAGACACCTTAGAGATAGAAAAAATAAAGAGAGGTTATTGTAGATGGGACCAACATGATCCAATAGGCTAAAATAAGAAGTTTCTAAGTGTCACGTATCTGAGTAACAACATGATGAAGTTTGCAGTCATTTTACACATTGGACTCTTAAAGGATTCTGTGAGATGAATGTAGCTTAGATTGATTTGACATATTTGGGTGCAAAAGAGGACCATTTCTAGTATAAAAATACCCACCTGGATGCATTCCAATATTTTTTTTGGTCACACGAATTGCAAAATAAAAGTTGCACCACTTTGCAACTTTCAACTATTTGGATTTGACAACTTTTTCCCTAAGTGAAGATTCACCAACATTGAAAAACACCTCCAAGATAGTAAAAACTGAGAGAAGTTATTGTAGAGGGGCCCAACATGATCCCATAGTCTCAAACAATAACTTTTTAAGTGTCGTGATATCCAAGTAGTAGCATGTTGAAGTTATCAGCCATTTTTCACTTTGGATTCTCAAGGGATTATGCTAGTTGAATGTAGCTCACAGTGATTCAACATGTTTGGATGTGAAAGAGGACCATGCTTTGAGTAAATGTATCCACTTAGATTTTTTGGAATAGTTCATTTGGTCACATGAGTTATAGAATAAAATTTGTACCATTTTGCAACTTTCAACTACTTGCATTTGATAAATTTTTCCCCAAGTGAAAATTTTTCACCATGGGAAAACACTTCTGAATTACCAAAAAGAGAAAGATATTATAGTAGAGGGGCCCAACCCAAATCCATAGGATCAAACGATAAGATTCTAAGCATCATGGTATTCGAGTAAAAACATGTTGAAGTTTACAAACATTTTGCACTTTAGACTCTTAAGGGATTTTTCTAGTTGAATGTAGCTTAGAGAGATTCAATGTGTTTAGTTGTGAAAGAGAAACATTCCTAGGGTAAGTTTACCCACCTAGATGCATTGGAATAGTTTGTTTGGTCACATGAGTTGCAGGATGAAAGTTGCACCAATTTGCACCTTTCAACTACTTATATTTAAGAACTTTTTCCCTTAGTGAAAATTTTCTACTATAGGAAAATTCCTTTGAGATAGTGAAAATTGAGAGAGGTTATTGTAGAGGAGCCCAAAAAATCCCATATGCTCAGATGAGAATTTTCTATGCATCAAGGTATCCAATTAATAATATGCTGAATTTTGTTGCCATTTTGCACTTTGGACTCTTAAGGGATTCTACCGATTGAATGTAGCTTGGAAAAATTTAGCATGTTTGGGTGTGAAAGAGAACCATGCATAGCATAAACGTATCCATTTGGTTGTGTTGGAATGATTTTTTTGGTCACATGAGTTACAAAACAAAATTTGCACCACTTTGCAACTTTCAATTACTTGCATTTGGCAACTTTTCTCCAAGTGAAAATTTTCCACCACAAGAAAATTCTTTCGAGATAGTGAAAAATGAGAGAGGTTATATTAGAGGGACACAACAAGATCCCATAGGCTTAGATGAAAAATTTCTAAGCATCATGGTATCTAAGTAACAACATGTTGAAGTTTGCAACCATTTTGCATTTTGGACTCTTAAGGGATTCTGCCCGTTGAATGTAGCTCAAATCGATTCATCATGTTTGGGTACAAAAGAGGACCATGCCTAGCATAAATGCACCCACCCAAAAAAATTGGAATTGTTCATTTGGTCACACGAGTTGTAGAATGAAAGTTGCACCACTTTGCAACTTTCAACCATTTGCATTTCACAACTTTTTCTCCAAGTGAAAATTTGTCACCACAGGAAAATGCCTCTAAGATAGTGAAAACTGAGATAGGTTATTATAGAGTGGCTCAACACAATACCATAGGCTCAAATGCAAAGTTTCTAAGCATCATGGTATCCAAGTAACAACATGCTAAAATTTGTAGCCATTTTGCACTTTGGACTCTTAAGGGATTTTGTAGGTTGAATGTAGTTTGGAGTGATTCAACATGTTGATGTGTGAAAGAGTACCATTCCTAGTGTAAAATTACCCATATAGATGTGTTGGAATAGTTCATTTGGTCACACAAGTTGAAGAATAAAAATATTTTGTAACAGTGGCAAAGGTGAACCAACATCCAACTCATCCCTACCAATCTTTTTTTCCTTCCTATTTTTCCCCGTTTCGGTGCAAACGGTGTGCATAGGAAACATTAACATTCTGAGTAGAACCTTAGTATTCTCATACTCTTTTCTGAAAAAATGCATGTCAAGAAGAATCATATCTTTTCTCCACTCATGTAGTTGGAAAATATCTACAATCTCTTCTCTCATTATCCTCAACATCTTTGTGTCATCAAATGTTCTAACCATCATGTCCATTGGGTCATATCTTACAACAATGTCCTTCAACAAATCTACATCCATTCACACATTGGGAACTACCAATTTTCCCATGTCTAGTCTCCAAGCCTTGCAGATAGGAACCCCAATATTTCTATTCCCAAACCAGTGTTGGAATAATTTCTATTTCGTATAGGGCACTTCTGCATCCTTAATGAAGCATTTCTTATCCATTAACTTATTTGTAATTCTATGACCATAGAATACAACTTTTCCTTCAACCTTCTTGTTTGTGGAGGGTTTTAATTGGTTGACTATATCCTGGGATAGCAGTCTAGTTGAGGTTACAAGGCTAGTGGTTTGTGCTCTAGGCGTCATTGATAACAATTAGTTTAGATAAACTTAGGGTTTTGGAATAGATGAGTTCAAGACTTAACCTCTCAATTTGAACCTAGGGCTCAGCTCAAAGGTGCAAAATTTGAAAGGTCTAATAGAATTATAATTTTTTAAAGAAAATTCAAACCTCAAAAAAGTAATTAAAATAAAGCATAAAGACAATTCAACTCAAAGCACAATGAATTTTAACCCTAATCCTAGGTAGTTTGAATAAAATAGATAAAGCTGGATTTGATTAACTTATGACTTTTAATCATAGGAAAACCCTAATATTGATCACTTTGAACTATGCAGATACTCCTTTCAATCTCTAGTGCACTCCAAATTTATTTGCAAATATCAATTATGCAATAATTAATCATTTATGTTTAGATTGAGTGAATGTGGGTAGCTTTGGATGTCATTTCTTCCATTACAGCTTGATCACGTGAAGCAAGAACAACTACCATGGTCATACTTTCAATTTTGAATCTCCACAGTCAATCTTTGGGTGAGATAGCCTTTTGAAGAGCTAATATCCAATCAACCAATTTTGAATTCACGTCATCATTGTGCACCATTCCATCAACCAACATGAGCTTTCCAACTGGACATCAAATCATCCACTCCTCGAGCCCTACCTTTTCTCATTCCAAACAATCATGGAATTCATGTGGTAGCAACTTGCTGACCCTGTGGCTTTTATTAAATCCTTATTTTAATCCTATGAGGTGAGAATGGCTAAGATTTAATTTCACCATTGTATCCTATCCATTGATCTTAAAGCTTAAGAACGTCAGGCTCCACACTGAAGACTGAGATATATAGATACGACGATACATGCATTAATAGCCTACTGACCCCAGACTTTTATTAAGCCATTATTTTAATCATGCAAGGTTGCCAATGAATGGCCAGGATTAGATCTTGCAATCAAATGGTGGTCAATTCTACACATGCAAATAACGTTAGTTTTAAAAAAGGGGAACCACTAGGTTGATGAAAATCGACCCTTGGGATTAAAGAATTTGGACTTTAATATTTTAACAAAACTATTTCAATATGAATTAGGCATTATTAAACAATAAAAAATAGCATGAGAACTAACAAAACTAAGCAAAAGGGTTGGTGATAAAATGATTTCAATGGCTCAAGTTACGACATAAAAGACCAATCACCGGGCATGACAGGTCAATGCAAAAATAGAACCTTCAAGGCGTATGATTGTGAGATTTTGAATAAAAGGAATTTTCATCCTAAACCCTAAACCCTACACAATGGCATAGAAGCTCAGAAACATGACAAGGTGAAGGAAAATTTTAAATAAAAAATTAGGTAGAGCTCTACCAAGGTTAATGGATGAAAATGAGGAAATTAATTAAATAGCTAGGCTAATTTAATTAATTAAGCAAAAAGAGGATGGGTTTAAAGAGGGAATGATGTTAGTATACCGATTTCAAGTTCATGATATCATTGAGTACATTTTCTAGTATGTACAAATACCAAATTAATATTTTTTGCAAATCATGTAATATTTGATTATAAGAATAATTTAATTAAAAATTGCATATTGAACTAAGACATTTTTTCAATGGGACATGAAAAAATGTAACTTCAATCCACCTCTCAAATAAAGATAAACTCACCACACAACAAAACCATAAACTGGATAAAAGAAAAAAAATTGAATTAATTTTTTTTGGTGTTGCAAGATTGCATATATGCCATGATGATCCTGCATGAGACAAATTAGCTAGGATAATTTTTCCATGAGGGTGCAACTCATGAACATTTTAGGAATCTTTGAATGGAGATTCTATGCTCATTTTTTTATCCAAATTTCTTCCTCACCCATTGATCTTCTGTCCACTAATAAAAAACTCTTTACTTCTTCCCTTCTTCACATTCCTTTGTTGCTTATGCTACAACCATAATTCACCTTGGTGGTTACCTCTATTTGGTTCTTCACCCCTTTTACCATTATTTGGCTTCCCCTTATTCTTTTTCTCTTCCTTGTACAACTATTACACCAATTCTTTGTCACTTCCATTGACGTCACTCAAAGCTCTCTTCTCATGTGCTACAATTCAGCTGCTCCCAACCTTATTTACCATTGTCACAATTGGTTCACTAGCATGAAAATAAACCAATGAACTATCCCTCACTTGCTTCTCCTTATCCTTTAATGGGCTCAAATGATACTCCCTTCCATCCTTGGTAATGGTATACATATTTACCCAACCATCATACACAGTATGTCTATCATATTGTCAAGGTGTTCTTAAAAAGACATGGAAAGCATCCATGTGCATCACACCACATAAAACCTCATAAGCATAATTACCAATCTAAAATTGAACTATGCTTTGTTCATATACCAAAATTTGATGATCCTTTTGCAACCAAGTGACTCGATAAGGATTTGGATGTTTTGTCCTCTTTAATTGTAACTTCTCCACCATCTCTTGTGAGACCAAATTAATAGTGTTTATACTGTCCACAACCACCTTATAGCACATGCCACCTAATTTACACATTGTTTTGAATAAACTTCACCTTTTCTTTGGATCCGGTTGTTCTTTTTCTAGTTTCTAAAGAGCTCTATTTAGCATTAGTGACTCTCCTTGTTTGGGATCTTCTACTTGTTTTGGGGAACTTACAATCGATTCATCAACTTGTGTCACTAACTCTTTGTTGCATTCTTTGTACTAACATCTTGATGTATTTGAGGGCATTAAAAGGTCCTATGTCTAACCTTTCCACATTGGTAACATGTCTCTCCAAATACCCTTCCTCTACCTCCTCTAGAATAGCCTCTTACCCTACTATATCAACTTGATTCCTCCTTGTGTGAATTGTCATTTTCCTCAAAATATTGTTTCCATTTGCTATTACTTGTTGGTCCACTTCTCATGAAAGACCTTCCTCTTCCTCTTGTATTATCTTTGTTTCTTCATGACAATTTTTCTTTATCCTTCATGGAAAATTGATGTGCCTCTTCCACCGTATGGACTTGCAACATAGTAAATTCATCTTGAATGTTATATCTCAATCAATTTATATACCTTGAAACCTTTTCCGCATTTTCCTTGCATCAAACTTGGATATTCAACTTGTAAAATTCCTTTATATAAGCTTTCACACTTGTGTCCTTTCAACTTTGTGCAAGAAAAATTCTCTTTTTATGTCCTCTATTGACTCATACTTGAAATATTTCTCCATTGATGATATCCAATCAATTAAATCTCCTAGGTTCAAGATTCTATTGTAACTAGAGCTTTCCACTCTTGGCTTGTTGCTAATATTCACCATTTCTTTCAAAAATCTTCTCTCCACTATATTCTCACCTTCATCTTTCAAATCAATTTTGGGGGCTTTGAATTCTTCTTAATCTTCACTAACATCTATCATAGGAAGTCCTCTTCATTTCACCATTTCCATTGCATCCATTCTTGATGTGATGCCTCTTAGCATCTCCATAATTTTTGCATGGTAATCATCTCATGGTCCTCTATATCCACATCCTTGTGCTTGGTATGCCATTTTGGTACCCTCTATAGTTGTAGGTCTTCTCTCTTCCAATTTCCTACAACAACAACACTTAGGGTCTTCTCCAAAAATGGCCCCAATCCTTGCTCTAATACCAATTAATGCAATTTAATATTTAATGGTTTTATCAAATGATTAAAATTTGTAGCTCAATAGAATTTACACTTAGAGTCTCATTGATCAAATTAACAAAATTGAATAGCAATCTATTTAGAGATAATTCAAAATTTTTTGTTACTTATTTTTCTATTGGTTACAAGTAATTAAAGTTTTACAATTTGAAACTCTCTAATCTATTATCATTCTTTCATCTTTGTTCAATACACCACTCTACACTTTATTTATAATCCTCTCTGTTGTAGCTATGGATCATAGTAGATTAAATTTTTATTCTGTCTTCAACATCTGTATGGTTCATATCCTAGAAAACCTCTACTTTTCATATAATTATCTTTGTCTATTTTTTCTTCCCTTACTCCACCTCTATGTTACCCCCCTTCTCATTCTCCTTCCTTACATCCTTTATTGCCAACATGCTCCCCATCTTCCTTAGTGTGGCTAGTTATGAATGTTATTTTAACACATTTAATTTACTCTAAACCTATCTTTATCACATGTGTGAATCAACTTATTTGATCTATACATGTGCACTCATTCTCTTTTCTTTCCCTTGTAGATGTGGGTCATTTCTTTGTCTTCCCTACAATTTTGAGTTTTTCCTCTCCTTGACCATGCATAGCCTCTCCACCTTCCAATGCTAAATTTTAACTCCCTTTCATATGCCATCAAATTTTTTCTCTTTTTCTTTAATATGAAAATTTCATTATTTTTTTATAATTCTAATTTTCTCTTTTCAACTCTTCACTTCTATCATACTTGTGATTTTTCATTTTTATCCTTCGATTTCAACCATAAAATTTTAGGTATCTCCTTTTCTTAATACCAAATTAATGTTTTGTGAAAATCATGTAATATTTTATTGCAAGAATAATTAAATTGAAAATCGGATATCAAAATAAGATATTTTGCCAATCGAACATGAAAAAATGTAACTTCAATCTATCTCACAGATAAAGATCAACTCACCACACAACAAAATCACAAAAAAAACACAAACTAGATAAAAGAAAACAAAAATAAATTAACATTGTTCTTGGTGATGCAAGATTGCATATACACTTGGGTGATCCTGCATCATATGGACTACCTTGAATGGAACATTATATTCCATTTACTAGATCACTAATTTATATTTTCTCAATAATTTTGGAGCTAAAATTGATAATTTTGTGTTGAAAACCCTCATCTAGGTATCATAATAGAGCTACAATTGTCAAGAAGGAACCATAACCCATATAAAAGCCATATGAGAATTTTTTTTGGTGTGTAACATAGAATACAAGGTGTAACACATGTGATGTATGGGTTATAAAAATCTCCCTATAGTTGTTGTAAAGAGAAAACTAGATTTTAATGTGTAATTGGTGTTGGAATGTGGAAATGTTCTTGAAACATCTATTTTGTTGGATTTTATCCTTAGGGTTAGCTAGTTATAGTGATATAGAACCTCATTTTGAATTTCAATGCTAAAGAAGAATCACACTTGCAAAAACCCTAAGGATAAAATCCAAAAAAATACCTCTTTAATATCTTAATATAAATTAGGTTGTAGATGGATACCTCCTCAACCATGGGAAGAGATAGAATTACAAGGGTTTCTTTTTTTGGAGATACCTAAAGAATATATCATTTTGGTATGGTGATTGAGTTTTTGACATGAATGCAAGTATAATCATTAATTTTCTTTTTTTAGTTGGAATGTTTATTTAGAGGACATCAGTGCTTCTAGATCCAAGAAATTCATTCAAGCCATAAAGAATCTTATTTCATATTATTCAAAATTTCACCATTGGGGTGTATGGTTGTAGAAAAAAAAATATATTTTTTATAATCCTACATGAGTGTCCTACATAGTAAAGATGGTTGTCTCCTTTGTGTGCTCAACATTCAACAGTTATAACAATTGAAAATAATGTTGACAAGTACTTTCACCAAACCCTAGATAATGCGTTATCTCTTCAATACCAACTTTATGATATGAAGAAGTAAAAGGATATTCATGGGCGGGTGCAAAAAGATGGGTAGCCAAGTTGTGGCCAGGGTGCTAGCAAGAAGTTGAGTACACTTTTTGGCCAAAAAGTGGAAGTGTTTTTCCTTATTTTCAGAATTTGAGACATTTGACCTTAAAATTTGAAGCACTTAGAGATGGAATCTTCAAAAAGGTCATCAATCATATAATGTAGTACTCAGAGTTTAGTTTCCAAATATGTAATTTATTTCAATACCCAAATTGTACAAATTGAGTTTCAATAGGCGCTTCAAAAAACCACTGTTTAAAAGTCACTTTTTTTACCATACCATGCATGTGTACGACATCCATATTTTGACCTAAATTATCATATTTTTCTAAATCCTTTTGGGAAAGATTTGTGACTCAAGCTTGTTCTCGATATTTTTTGTAATTTTTATTTATTTTTTTTTGTTAAATTTTTATTAGGTATATTTGTTGTTTTGAAAAATCGTCGTGTAGGACATGCATAAGATGACCTAAACTTATCATTTTTGATATTTTTTTAAATTGAAAAGAATTGTTTGAAGTTTTTTCTCATCCAGTCTATTTGTCAAAATGTTATGTTGATAAAAAATAATTAAAATAATAAAAAAACCATGATATTTAAAGGTGATGGATAAGTTTTATTAGAAATTAATTGAAAAAAAAATCCAATTGTAAAAAAATTACATATTTAGAATTTTCATTGTCTCATCTAAAATGGGTTTTAATTTCATCAAAAAATTCTGCAAAGAAAGTCATTAGCCATATGTCCAAATCGGTATTTTTCTCTAACATTGTTAGGACCTTCAACTTGCAGGTCAAACCAAGTTGAAGGCCTAGGTTGAAATTCCCAATGATTTTCTTGAACCAAAATACAATGCAAAAACCCAACCACAAAGCAAATCCAATTTGAAAATTTTGGAAATGGGATCTTGTTTACAAAACGGGATCATGTTTTGTAAAGCGAGATCCTGTTTCATAATTTTTTTTTTTTATGGTTCTATAAAATAGTATCCTTTTTTAAAATGGGATCCCATTTTTAAAATTTCCAAAATGAAAATTTTTCAAAACGATCCCGCTTTTAAAAATTCAAAATAATTTCTTTTTAAAAATGGGATTTCAATTTTTTAAAAAGTAGGATCCCATTTTTAAAAAAATAAGATCCTATTTTTAATTTAAGTTCAGAATCCCAAAGCTAAATGAGATCCCATTTTTTAAAAACAGGATCATGTTTCTTAAAAAGTGGGATCTTATTTTTGCAATTCCAATTTCATTTTCTTGGCTACGAAAAAAACTTCCACGTTTCGTGGACTCAACTTCTTGCACTTACCCACCAAAATTTTAAAATAATTTTGAAATCTCATAACACGAGTATGCTATAATGTGCTCACATTATGGCTTGGCATGACGAGCCTAATGCTCAACAACAATGAGCCCATAATGCAAGTGCATTATAACGCACTTGCTTTATGCGCTATTAAAAGAAAAAAAATGGAATTCAAAATATTTTAATTTATGATAGGATATTTTTTCTGCCCATGGCCAAAGCCCCTGAGTTTTTCACTCACATTCTAGGAGGAGCCATTTTGGAATATTTTTCATCAAACTATTTTTGTTTCATCACCAGGATGTTGCCACATCGACAAGGAGGTCTAAGAGGTAAAGATTGTTTGTTTTTTGTTTTGAATTTGTTAGTTTTTGCTTGTTTTTGATATTTAGTTTTTGAATTTTTATGAGATGTTAATGAACTTGCAAACCTTCCTCAAAATACTCAACAATCATGTACAACAACAAGAGAAAAAAAATCCTCAACAAGCACAACAACAACAACAACAACAACAACAAAATCCTCAAGTTGATCAACTACAAAAAAAATCTCCTCCACCAATCCCTCAACATCCTCCTGGCACTAAACAAAACTTAATGAGTGAAATTGGAAACAATAAAAAAAAATTGAGGATTTAATCAGGAGTTTGAATGATCCAAATGGTTCAACCATGGAAAGAATGACCCTAGCAACTTCACTCAAAGAAATGCTAAAGCATGTAGATTCAATCAACAAACAATTAACTGGTTGGCAAGATAGGGGGTAGGTGGCTAGGGCTTATTACAAACTTTGGATTCTTGGAAAAAATCTATCAAAGAATAATAGTAAGCAATAGCATAGACAAGGAAATGAGTAGTTTGAAAAAATGCCTTGAAGAAATGCGGTCTCATGGTGATGGAATGCCATTCCATCACCATGAGACCACATTCCTTTGATGAATTTCTTCAAACAACTCACCATCTTTTCTATGCTACCACATTTTACATGCATGTGTACCAAAGAATTTTATCAAACTACTCACTTCCTTGCTGCTATGGCTAAAAGCCTAAAATAGGTGCTTTCCAACAAACTATGGATGCTTGAAAAAAATTCTATCAAAGCATAATAGTAAGCAATATCATAGTCAAGGTAGTGAGTATTATGAAAAATTACCTTGAAGAAATGTGGTCTCAAGGTGATGGAATTCCATTCCATCACCATGAGACCACATTTCTCTGAGGCATTTTTTCAAACAACTCACTGCTTGAAGAATAGAAACCAACCCATTAGCAAAATTCCTCTCCAAATTCTTTTCAAGGTCCTAATCCTCAATTTAACAACTCATGGAACCTTCCACATTTTATTCCACTTGTTCATTTCCCCACTTCTCCCTCTTCATGTCATGATCACCCTCCACCTCATAACCAAGGCCATACTATACCATCCACCCCATCCCAACATAATACCATAGAGAAGGAAATAATATCATAGAGAAGGAAATGAACTAGATTTGAAAAAATGATTGAAAGAAATGAGGTCTTATAGTGATGGAATGCTATGACACATTTGTTTGTAATAGCATTCCATCACCATGAGACCCCATTTCTTTGAGGCATTTTTTCAAACAATTCACTTCCTTCTTTATGCCATCATAGTTATTGTACATGTCTACAAAAATATTTTATCAAATGGTTCACCGACTTGCTGCTATGGGTAAAATCCTAAAAACATGCGCTATCAAACAAGATATGGATAGGGAAAATACTAAACATGATAGATAGAAATATATAGTTTAATAAGTACTTAAATTTTTGTTCATTATCTAATACATTATAAGTCATGACATGGATCACTATTGTAGTTTTCATGATTGAATAATTTGTTTTTTTTTAATTTTCATATTTTTCTAGTGGATACACCTCCAAATGTTCAGAGGGAAATAGAGATTAGTGTTTCATCTTCTATAGAATCCTCGATGGCTTTGACAGGGGAGGTATGAGGAAAATTACTAAATTTCAATTTACATTCATTGTTATAGATGTTAGTTAGTGAAAAAATAAACCATTATTGATTTGTACTTTAATTTCTATTTGGATGGTTTATATAGGTCTCTAGCACACCTCAGCTTGGGTATTTGAATATTTCCCTTGTGGAGAGTGATCATCAGATGTAGTAAGTGATTATTTTGTTAAATATATCATCTTTTTTAATATAATTTCTATATATTAATGTCTTTACTTCTTATTGTTATAGATAAAACTTGACAAGAACTAAACCTTAGGAAGAGCAACAAGAGCACTCCTTGACTGCAAAATAAATTAGTGGCAGATGTATCACCATCCGATTGACTAGGAAAGGGCAAGGGTTTATTTCAAGACCATGGAGAGCAATGCATTTTGATTCCAAAGCCCTTTGTTGTATGCCTATATGGTATTTTTGTACATATTTTCTATTGGATATATTTGACATTAAATGCCTATATGGCATTCTCATAAGCCTATATGGCTATTTTGTACCTATATTTTATACTAAAATTGACATATATTGATGTATGCCTTCATGGCTATTTGGTTAATACAATTCTTTTTTATTAATGGTGTCCATATTTTCATTATAAATCCATGTTTCAATAGATATGAGTTATGTGTATTCAAGTGTATACTTTACAACTTATGTGTAATTTTTGTCTTACATGTATTCCAATGTATGCTTTGTGACCTACATGTTTTCATGCATATACATTATATTCATGCATATACTTTATATTAATTTGTGTATAATTTGTATTTGTGTGTATACTTCAAGGCTTACATTTTTTTGAGTACTTGTTCTTCCTTTATTCACATGTACATGCTTGAATTATTCATGTGTATACTTATTAATTGGTTAGCCATAACATTGATCATTGCTAACTTTCATGGTTGTATTGAATATTAATTGATTGATGCTAAAAAATTCAATATTTCTAGGAATACTGTTAGAGTTAGAAATTCCAAAATTGTACAAATTGAAAATAAAATATTAATTGTAAATAAATGCACTAATTATTAACTTGATAATTTATTAAGAATGAGTATAAAATATATCAAGAGATGAGACTTCTATAATGGAAACTACCAACTAGAAAATAGGAAAAGTATTCCCAATACTTTGAAAGTAATAATCCACCCAAAATTGCAATAGAAGAGAAGGCTTATTTAAGATCCTTGAGAAATTTATTTACTAATGCTCCCTTGTTCTTACATATCTCAATTTAGTTTAATCCAAAGAGATCCATGAAATTATTAATCTAAAAGAAAAAAACACATTTTCAATTGGTATTCCATGAAATATTTCATAAAAAAATTCCAATGTATTTAATCTTTTGATTGGAACAACTCAATTAAGCAAAGGATACATAATATTAACAACACTTACAAAACATAATATTCATAGTAGATGAAGTAATTAACTTCTTGACACATTATCATACAAACATTTATATTGAATAGTCTTTAAAAAATTTCACAGCGTAATCCTCATAGTGTAGAATGAAGTGTTATGTTCTTGATCCATCACCATATAAAAATTTCCAAAGATTTATATGTCAACTTTTTACAATATTATTTCTTATATAAGAAATGAAATTGGGAGAAAGCAAGTTATAATTTATAATATAAATAAGAAATGGACTCAATAGCAGAAAATTTATTTATCACACCAAATAATAAATGCATGTGAGAGCATCACTTGTTTCTCTTAGAGTCCAGTTTTCAAGCATAGCAAATAATTTCAAATAAAAATGACAAAATGCTTCACAACCAAAGTTGTTATTTGAGGAAAAAAAAATGTTTCCAAGTTCCACCATTGTACGCATTTAGAATAGGTTGTATATTATTGCAAGGGAAAGGAGGACAATTGAAAAATGTCTTGCACTTCTAGACTTGATGATCATATGCACTTTTTGTGGAAATATTAGACTTCTCAATTGTCATGTGTATGTTTCTCTTTTTTATTGTTTTGCATGCCATCATAAGGGATCAAGCCAGTTGAATGTAGGTTAGAGTGATTCCATGTGTTTGGGTGAAAAAGAGCACCATGCATAACATAAATGTACTATCAGGATGCATTGGAGTAGTTTGTTTGGTCACATGAATTGCAAAATGAAAGTTGCACCACTTTGCAACTTTACACTACTTTCATTTGATAGTTTTTCTATCAAGTGAAAACTGGACACCACAGGAAGATGACTTGGAGATAACAAAAAATGAGATAGGTTATTGTAGAAGATCCCAATGCAATCCCATAGGGTTAGGCAGAGAGTTCGTAAGCATCACGGTTTTTGAGTAATAGTCCGTTGAAGATTGCTTCTATTTTGCACTTTGGACCCTTAAGAGGTTGAGCCAGTTGAAACTAGCTTGGAGTGATTCCACATGTTTGGGTGTAAAAGGAGACCATTCCTAGCACATAAAGATACCCATCTAGATGCATTGTAATGGTCTATTTGGTTGCATGAGTTATAGAATGAAAGTTGCACCACCTTGCAACTTTCAACTACTTGTATTTGACCACTTTTTCCCCAAGTGAAAAATTTTCACTGCAGGAAAATGCCTCAAAAATAGAAAAATTGAGAGAGATTATTATAGAGGGGCTCAAGATGATCCCATAGGCTCAGATGGGAAGTTTCTGTGCATCACAATATCCAAGTAAAAACATGTTGTAGTTTGTAGCCTTTTACACTTTGGACTCTTAAGGGATCAATTTGGTTGAGCATAGCCTAGAGTGATTTCGAGTGTTTGGGTGAAAAAGAGGACCATTACTAGTATAAAAATACCTATTCATAGGTTTTGAAACAATCCGTTTGGTCACATGAGTTGTAGAACAAAAGTTGCTGAACTTTGCAACTTTTAACTACTTGCATTTGACAATGTTTTCCCCAAGTGAAAATTTGGCATCAGAGGAAAATACCTATGAGATAGTGAAAACCAAGAGAAGTTATTGTAGAGGGGACCAACATGATCCCATGGGCTTAGAAGACAAGTTTCTAAGTGTCACAATATCTGAGTAACAATATGTTGAAGTTTCCATCCATTTTGCACTTTGGACTCTTAAGGGATTCTACTAGTTGAATGTAGCTCAGACCAACTCATCATGTTTGGGTGCAAAAGAAGACCATTCCTAGCATAAATTTACCCACCCTTATGCATTGGAATAGTTCATTAAGTCACACAAGTTGCAAAAAAAAACTTGCACCACTTTGCAACTTTCAACTATTTGAATTTAAAAACTTTTTTCCCAAGTAAAAATTTTCCACCACAGAAAAAATGCCTCCGAGATAGAGAAAACTGAGATAGGTTATTATAGAAGGGATTAATGCAATCCCATAGGCTTAAACAATTTTTTTTGAAGTATCATGGTGTCCAAGTAACAACTCATCGAAGGTTGCAACCAATTTTCACTTTGGGCTCTTAAGGGATTCTACCAGTTGAATGCAGCTCAGAGTGATTTCATGTGTTTAGGTGAAAAAGAGGACCATTCCTATCATAAACCCACCCATCCAAACATTTTGGAATATTATGTTTCATCACATGAGTTCCATAACAAACGTTGCACCAATTTTCAACTTTGTAATACTTGCATTTGACACTTTTTCTATCAAGTGAAAACTAGACACCATGAGAAAACCACTCTGAGATAACAAAAAAATGAGATATTTTATTATAGAGGGACCCAAAAAAATCTTAAAGGATTAGACAAATATTTTGTAAGCACCATGGTTTTCGAGTAATAGCCTATCAAAGATTGCTACCATTTTGCACTTTAGACCCTTAAGGGATCGAGCTGGTTGAACATACCTTAGAGCGATTCCATGTATTTGGGTGTCAAAGAGGACCATGTATAACATAAATGTACCCATTCAGATGTGTTGGAATATTTTGTTTGGGCACAAAAGTTTTAGAAAGAACATTGTACCACTTTGCAACTTTACACTACTTGCATTTTATGTTTTTTGCATCAAGTGAAAACTAGACACCATGGGAAAATGACACCAAGATAAAAAAAAATCAAGAGATATTATTGTAGAGGGTCCCAACGTGATCCCATAGGCTTAGATAAAGATTTCTTAAGCATCATGGTTTTTGAGTAATAGTCTATCAAAGATTAGTACCCTTTTGCACTTTTGACTCTTAAGAGATTGATCCAGTTGAACGAAGCTCAAAGTGATTCTGTGTGTTTCGATGTGAAAGAGGGCCATACATAGTGTAAACATACCCATTTTTATGTGTTAGAATAGTCTATTTCATCACATGAGTTATAGAATGAAAGTTGAATAACTTTGTAACTTTACATTGCTTGCATTTGAAATTTTTTCCATCAAGTCAAAAATGGACACTATAGAAAAATGACTCTGAGATAAGAAGAACTTGGAGTGGTTATTATAGAGGTGCCCTACATGATCCTGATACCTCAGAAGGAATGCCCATAACTAACAAGGTATCTAGGTAATAGGCCAACAAAGATTGTTGCCCTTTACAATTTGGACTATTAAGGAATTGTGTTGCTTGAATTACAAATTTTTGAGCGCAACAATAAATTTTAGTATTTGAGTAAATCACATTACAAGTGTTTATTTAAATAGATTGTATTCTATATTGATATTGATATATAATCATTAGGTTGATTTTTTTTAATAAATGAATTTTTTTATCATAAGTTAGGCTATATGCTAGTTATATTGATGCAAAGTAGGGTATCAAAACACTATAACTCAGTCAAATCCTGATGAAATCAAATGAGACAAGATGAAAATGAAAGATAGTTCACTCCTCCATCAATTCCAATGCACAAATGAGCACTTCTAGGCCATACCAAAACATACAAGTTGTTGTAGTAGCAAAATTCAATGGAGGAAAACACAAAATATAGTGAATCTTTATTATTAAATCATCCAAATGTACATCCAACCCATGTTTCAACCATTACAAAGCATATTTAACCATTTCCAACCATATCCAACTGAATACTACTAGATTTTAACATCCTAACTATTCAACTTCCCTTTTACATAAAAAATGCAAAATTTGCTATGCAACTTTTTTACAATTTTTGTGACTTTACCAAATTGACTCAAAATGACTCGTAACCAAAATCAACACAAAAAATTGCAACATGGTATTAAAGAACTTATTTCAAAACAAAAAAATGACCTTAAACATAAAGACACTATATACTAAACCCCTTTTAAAAAATGAAGGCCCAAGTGTCCTGCATCATAGGAACAATGCCTTAGGTACTCCATTCTCATAGATCTTTTACAATGTCACTCATAAATTTGAGATTCTCTTATAATGTCTACATACTAAGTGATTACGATGAGGTTAAATTCAAATGAATAACTTTATATTCCCTCACTAAGCTTCACACACTATTTTATAATGGCTTCAAACTAGAATTGAGATTTGTCTAAATCATCAAAATAAGGATGTTGTATTGCTTTTTTGGCTGAGATTCTCTTCGATGGCTCATAAATCAACATTTTTTGCAAGGAGAGACCAATTTATTTTTAGTAGTTTACTTACAAATAAGCAAAGTAAAAGAAGATAAAGAAAGAGCATCCAAAATATAAATGAAATGAAAATAGATGGAAGGAACTTACAAACAACAAATCCTGATGAGGGCACAACCCGAGACTTATAAAATAACCCACAAACAAGAGAATAATTTTGTTATTTAGAAAATGGAGCTTCTTACATGCACGGGATCTTAAATCTCCAAGTTCTACAACACATGCAAGTTACAGAAAGCTACAGAATCACCCTTTCGCAATATGCGAGCTTGTCCCCAAAAAGTTACCCAAAAATTAGAAACCCCGCCCATAAATAGAGCTCCTCTTTAGTTTGGAGCCAAAACAACATTCAAATTTGAGTTTAGGCAGTTTGGCATTGAAAAATTACAACTTAAAGTTCAAATTTCAAAAGAACATTTGCAATTGTATCTTCTAGAAAGTGTGCCAACTTCCCGGGGCCATAACTTTTGATCTGGGACTCTGATTCACGAACCGTTTGAACCATTGGAAAGGTCTCAAAGTCAAGAATGCACTCAAAATCTGTTATGTTGATTTCAGTAAGTTTTGGGGCTGATCCAGGAACTCTAAGTGCCTAAAATCTAACTCAGAAGATTTTCAGGTGCAAATATGGGAAACTAAAACTGCAATATCTTTCAACCCAGGAATAGAAAATGAAAACCATAAATTGGAAATTTCATTATGATGAAAAGGGTATCCAAAAATGTAAAAACATCTAAAAACCAAGAAACTTAAAATTTAACTATTTTTGGGTGATGCAAGATTGCCCTTACACCATTAGATGCTCCTGCATCAGACACCCAGGGTAATTTGAGAAGTGACCCCGTCATGTCTCAGATGGTTGAGGAAAACCCAAACGGTCAACCTCTGCCTTAGGCAACTAGGATGAGTCTTCAATAGGCCTTCATTTCCATTTCACTAGATATTCTTCATACTGCATGTTCCTAGTACTCCTTCCTACATGACTATCCAGGATTTCTTCAATCGCCTCCTTTTCTGAAGTAGGTGCACTAATCCCACACTGTTCCATTGTTTGTACTTCCTCTGCGCTACCTTCATGATACTTTGTCAAATCTAAAATGTTGAACATAGGGGAAATGTTGAATCCATCAGGCAACTCTACCTCATATGCATTCCCAAAATTATGCCTCTTCAAAATTTTACAGGGACCGAACTTCTTCATCTTCAATTTGTTATATGTTCCCACTGGAAACCTTTCTTTCCTCAAGTGGACCATCACTTCATCACCAATCTAAAACTCCTTATACCTCCTCTTTTGATCTGCCTTAGCCTTATACTACATATTCAGCTTGTTAATATGTTCTCTTACCTTCTCATGTATATCCTTGATGTGTTCTACAAAATTTTCAGCTTCAGCACTTATTTTCTTCTCTTGGTCCATCTTCCTCAATTGTAGAGCTGTTTTGGGGCTACCTCCATACACAATCTGGAATGGTGATCTACCAGTGCTTCTGTTGACAAAATTGTTGTAAGAAAATTCTGTTTGGGGTAAGATCAAGTCCCATCCCTTGGGTTTATCTCCTACCAAACATATTAGTAGGTTACCCAGACTCCTGTTAACAACCTCTATCTGCCCATCTATTTGTGGATGGTGTGCAGAACTGAACTTCAACTTTGTCTTCAGCTTCTTCCACAAGGTCCTCCAAAAGTACCCCACAAATTTGGTGTCACAATTTGAAACAATACTCTTTGGTAGACTATGTAGCCTCACCACCTCTTTGAAGAACAAGTCAACAATGTGGACTGCATCATGGGTCTTCTAACATGGAATGAAATGTGCCATCTTCGAAAACCTATCAACCACCACAAAAACTGAATCATTCCCTCGTTGTGTCCTTGGAAAACCAATAACAAAGTCCATACTTATATCCTCCCATGGCCTCTCTGGTATAGGTAAGGTCTGATATAAGCCTATATTTTGGCTCACTCCTTTAGCCATCTGACATACCCTACAGCTTTGTACAAACTTCTTCACATCTTATGACAACTGAGGCCAATAATAATGCTCACTAATAATGGCAATAGTCTTATCCCGACCAAAATATCCTGCCATTCCTCCACTATGCTTCTCCTTTATCAGGTTCTCTCTCATGGAACTCCTCGAAATACACAATTGACTTCCCTTAAATAACATGCCATCCTGGATTATGAAATCTAGCCACTTTGTCCTGTCCACTTTAACAGGTTCCTTGAAAGCTTTCCAAGCCTTTGCAAAATCAAGATCTTCTGCATACAGTGTCTTATGTTCATTGAACCCAACCACTTCAATCTGCATCTTTATCATCAATGTATGCCTCCTACTTAAGACATCTGCAACCCTATTTGACTTCCCACTCCTATGTTTCAAAACAAAGGTATAACTCTAAAAAAACTCTACCCATTTCATATGCCTCTGATTTAATTTTCCCTAACTATTTAGGTATGGTAAGACCTAATGATCAGTATATAGAACAAATTCCTTCAGCAACAAATAATGTCTCCATTTCTTTAATGCTTCAACTATCGCATAAAATTCTTGATCATACATAGAATACTTTCTCTTGGCATCATTTAACTTTTCACTAAAATAGGCAATGGGTTTACCTTCTTAGCTCAACACTGCTCCAATGGCACAACCACTGGCATCACAATTCACCTGAAACACCTTATTGAAATCTGGGAGGGTTAGAACAGGTTGCTCTGGGACCTTCTGCTTTAACAGTTCAAAATTTTTTGTCACTCTAGTGCTCCACTTGAATTCTTTTCTATCCCCTCATCATTTCAGTTAGGGGTCCAGAAATACTACTGAAGTTTCTAATGAACTTTCTATAAAAACTCACCAAACCATGGAAAGATCTCACCTCGGTAGCAGTTCTTGGGGTAGGCCATTCCAGAATAGCCTTCACCTTCTCTGGGTCCATCTTGAGACCTTCTGCTAAGAAAACAAACCCCAAGTACACTAACTCCCTCTTCACAAAACTGCACTTCTTCAAATTAATCAACAATTTCTCTTCTCTTAACTTCTCAAAGGCTCTTCGAATATGAATCAGATACTCATCCAACATCTTACTGAAAATCAAAATATCATCTAAATACACAATAACAAAACTTCCCAGAAATTATTTTAGTACCTCGTTCATGAGCCGCATGAATGTGCTTGGTGCATTGGTTAGCCCAAAAGGCATGACTAACCACTCGTCTGAGCCCTCTTTGGTCTTGAAGGTAGTCTTCCATTCATCTCCCTCGAATTGGATTTGGTGATATCCACTCTTCAAATCAATCTTTGTGAAGTACTGAGCTCCACTCAAACAGTCCATCAGGTCATCCATCCTTGGCGGAAATCTGTACTTGATTGTTATCTTGTTTATGGCTTGGGAATCTATACATATCCTCCACTCCCCATCCTTCTTTGGTGCTAGTACTGCAGGTACTGCACATGGACTCAAACTCTCCCGTATCAAACCCTTTCTCAACAACTCTTGAACTTATCTGTTCAACTCCTCATTTTCTCTGGAGTCATTCTATGAGCTGCCTTATTTGGCAAACTGGCTCTAGGAATCAAGTCAATCTGATGACTGATCTTCCTTATTGGTGGTAAACCCTCGAGTACATTATCAAAAAAAATATCCTAAAACTCATCCAACATCCCAAAAACTTCTTCTGGAACCTTCTCACTATCCTCCTTACTCACTCTAGGAATCAATGCATAACACACATGCTTATGCTTCATGCCTTCTAAATTTTTTTTTCCATCTACATAACAAATTCTAGCACTACTGCATACCTTTTTCTTTGGTCTCCTCTAGGGGTTTCAACTTGTGACGAACCCCATCCTTTATCAAGGAATAAGTATTTACATGGCCATCATGTATAGCTTGCCTATCGAACTACCACAGCCTCCCCAACAACATGTGACATGCATCCATGGGGATGATATCACAGAGTACCTCATCATGGTAGCTCCCAATCTTGAACTTTACTAGGCACTGCTCATTGACCAAAACTTTGTGGTCTTTCTGCAACCAGGCAATCTAATACGGATGTGGGTGCCTTTCCCTCTTCAGCTTCAACTTTGTGATCATCTCTCTGACACCAGATTATCGGTGCTCCCACCGTCAATAATGACATCACAACATTTTCCTTCACACTTGCACCTTGTGCGAAATAGATTCTTTCTCTGTTTTGGTTCCTTTTCCTCAGTCACCAGGGATCTCCTAATCACTAGGGCTTCTCCCCTTTTAGTATCATCTAAATATTCATATTGGGCCTCCTCATCTGCATACAACCCTTCCATGACCGGCCTGCCCTTCCTTGCTTTTGGACATTCATAGGCTCGATGCCCTTCTTCACCACACGGAAACACGTTCCTTTGAACCACCTCTTCCAATCCTTGTCCATATCTCCCTGTCCTCTACCTCTTTGATCACCACTATTGATCAAGGTCTTCCACTGCACCTTCCACTTTGACCTCCTCATCCTTTTTGCTTGCCATCAAATATTTTGTTCAGCTTCTCTTCCACCTTCAGAGCAAACTGGTACACATCCTCAATAGTGGTCATTCTGACTAGACTTAACTCCTCCTAAATGCTCGGTCGTAACCCATTAAGATATCGGGCTACCTTCTCCTTATTGGCCTTTGTGTGGCTCGTTCTGATGATTATCTTGTGAAATTCTTCAATATATTCTTTCACAGATCTGCTTCCTTGCTTCAACCTCTTGCAATTTCTTCAATAGATCTAACCTTAGTAGTCCACCTGTATGAACTACTTTTCAGGGAGACAGGATCTCGATGCCTTTCGATGCCGACCGACTTTACCAGAGCCTCAATATGAACGGACCTTGATCTGATCTCTCGCTTTATACTTTAAGCGGTTTGCGGACGGTTGACATCCTTTGTCTGATTTATTAACTGACTTCGGATTTTGCCTGACTTTAGCTGGCCTTTATTGTGATTTGGTCTTGATCAATTTTCTTTATTCAACTTTCCTTCTATCTTTGCCTTTTCTCAAGCGAACCCTTTTCTCAACTACCTTGTAACGCGATCAATCTATCTTCAGAGGGCTGCCGCTGCATCTCTTCCACTAGCATTTCTATCGGGCCGACTAATTCTAGCACCACACCACGCCTACTGTGCATCACTCTTGAGCATCTTTTCTTGACCTCGACCCACAACCATGGTCCCAGTGCGAATCGCCTCGATCCGTCCGCGCCAAGGAAACTCGCTCGATACCACTTGATGAGGGTGCAACCCGAGACTAGAAAATAACCCAGAAACAAGAGAATAATTTTATTATTCAGAAAATGGAGCTTCTTACATGCAAAGGATCTCAAATCCCCAAGTTCTACAACACATACAAGTTATAGAAAGCTACATAATCACCCTTTCACAATATGCGAGCTTGTCCCCAAAAAGTTACCCAAAAATTAGAAACCCCGCCTATAAATAGAGCTCCTCTTTAGTTTGGAGCCAAAACAACATTCAAATTTGAGTTTAGGCAGTTTGGCGCCAAAAAATTACAACTTGAAGTTCAAATTTCAAAAGAACATTTGCAATTGTATCTTCTAGAAAGTGCGCCAACTTCCCGGGGCCATAACTTTTGATCCGGGACTCCAATTCACGAACCGTTTGAACCATTGGAAAGGTCTCGAAGTCAAGAACGTGCTTGAAATAAGCTATGCCAATTTCAGCAAGTTTTAGGGCCAATCCAGGAACTCTAAGTGCCTCAAATCTAACTCAGAAGATTTTCAGGTGCAAATCTGGGAAACTAAAACTGCAATATCTTTCAACCCAGGAATAGAAAATGAAAACCGTAAATTGAGAATTTCATTATGATGAAAAGGGTATTCAAATATGTAAAAACATCTAAAAATTAAGAAACTTGAAATTTAACTATTTTTGGGTGATGCAAGATTGCCCTTACACCACTGGATGTTCCTGCATCAAATCCACACCATTTGATTCCAACTCAAGAATAAGGCATAAATATTGATTCTTCCATTCAGGATACGCATGCCAATATCTCAACTTAGTCACTCCTAGTCATACATCCTCACTAGGAGTTGCAAGATACTTATTGCACACAATGCCTCTCATGAATAGAATTACTTGAAATTCAAGATGCTCTTATAATGTTGTAGAACCCCAAGCCTAGTACCTATAAAACATGATAAACCAACACATTAGAAGATTCAAATGCAAGTTAAGATCAATGTTCTCCATAAAATCCATTAGCAATGGTTAAAATAGGAATAAAAGAAAGAACACAATAATAAAGTAAGGAGATAAATCAAATCCTATTAAAAACATGCAAACTCTTGATCTTGTGGGGGAGTTGGTGCCAATTTGATGTAGAAATCGGCCCTTTCCCAACTCCTATGCAAGCTTTTGATGATTTGGTGAAGATTGACCCACTTGGTGATTGCTTCAAATGACCTCTATGGACAAAACCTACAATAACCTAGCTATACCTTGATGAAATTGATGAAAATGTTAATGCTTGAAGATGAAAATGAGTATAGTAAGTTTGCTCAAAATTGTGGATGATCAAATGAACAGAGAAACCTATTATTTATAGAAATACAAGATGGAGAAATGGCCAAGATGAAGAAATGCGGGACTAATCTTCAACCAATGGCGAAATGCCACTTGTCAAGATGTAAGAGGATGAAGGTTGAACACATTTTGGAGAATGTACAAAGAGAGGAGAGATTCAAATTCAAAAGATGGCTTGAAGGATGAGGTGAAAGGTGAAGTTAATGCCACATGGCTCAAAAAAAGGACATGTAAGAGATTTTAAATGCTTTGTTAAATGTACAAATCCTTTTGGAGGGATTTTTCAAATTTGGGGAATATTCCAACCATTGATGCTTTTTTGAAAAAAAATAGATGATTTAATAAATTGATAAATTGATTTTCATGAGCAAGTGGCAAAAGCTAGAGGATTTGATGGATTAGGATTAAATTAATTGAGATTTGATTAATTTAATAAGGGATTAAATGATGTGATAATTTTATTTAAATTTATGGATTGATTTAAATCAAAGTTGAGAGGAATATGAACTTAGAATTAATTAAACAAAGATTTTGATTTATTTAATTAAAGAGGGATGGATTTATATTAAATTAAATAAAGATTGATTTAATTTAATAGAATGAATTTAGAGATTTAATTAAATGAAAATGAATTATTTAACTAAAAGGGGGATTACAAAATTAATTAAATAAAATTGACTTATTTAATTAATAGGAGATGACTTAATTAGATAAAGTTGATTTATTTAATTAAGGGATGGAATGCGATGAATTTAATTAAATAAGGATTATTCAATTAAATGACTAGCAAAGGGGATGATTCAGGATGAAGGGGTGTTAGTAACCAGGATAAAGTGTATATGACCAATTGATACATTTTCCATGTCTACATTTTTCCCCTCTTTCAGGCAATGCACCTGCTACATTTGTTCAAAAAATGTTCTGAGATCAAAATTCAAAAATTCTCTAATTTTTCCAGATGCCTCACTGCTACCCTAGCTATGAAGAATTATTTCGGTATACTTCCCCCTCGAGAGATCTAGTGAAAAAAGTTCCCTTTGAGGGTCAATCTCATGACAAAGAGGTTCAAGATTAGTTCTATGAATGGGTGAAAATATATGTTAAAAAATGAGCAGTAAATAAAAAAGTGAAAGAAAACAAAGATTAACACCCTACACCTCAAGATTGGGCAAATGATTAGCTTAACAAAACAAAATAGAACATTTCACCTTGTTGAGCCATTATTTTGTTGGCCCTTGATTTGTGATGTTGTATGCTCCTTGGATGACAAATAGGTGAGGATTCAAGATGGTTGGAGTTGTATGATAATGGATGCAAATGCTAAGATGTTAGATTATGGCTAAGTGTGGATTTAAATGATAAAACTGTAAGAGTTTGGATATGGCATGCAAAGGTCCCCAAATGAGAGAAAAGAGGGGGTATTTATAAAGAATTTTGAATTCTCTAGAGAAATGGACAGTTCAGATTAAACCAATAAGGCCAAGATGTAGGGCTATGGTGAGTTGAGAACTCACAAGCCCTCACATCTTGACATGTGGCATGTGAATTGGCTTGGAAATGATGATGTGCAAATGAGGTGGAAGGAGGGTACATGATGTGGAAGAAGGAAAAGTATTTTTCAAGTACCTTGGGGGATGAGAAGAATCCTTGGAGGAATAAAAAGTGAATTTAAAATTCACTTGATTGGGGAATCTTGTGGATAAGACAAGGTTTGAAAGGGAGAGGTAGAAAGTACCTTGGATAAGACAAGGTGGCTAAAAAGGTAAGCATTTGTCACATGTGACTTGATGTGACAAGTCAAAGATTACATGGGGAAGAGAAAAAAGATTTTAATATTCCTTCGAAGGATAAAAGGAATTAAAAATTCTTTGGGAGGTTGATTAGGCTAGTTAATGAAGGATTAGAGGAGGGTTAGGTGGCTAGGAGAGATTAGAGGTCAACTTGCAAAAGTTGGAGAATGTGACACATCCTAATCAAGGATTAGGCATGTGCACATTTCTAATAATGATATTAAAAGATGGATTAGGATTAGATAAAAATGATGGAGGATGTGAAATTTGAGGAATTAAATAAATGTCATATTTATTTAATTCAATTGATGAAAAGGGGAAAGTATTTAATTATTTAACTAGATACCTTAGGGATTAGAACTTTAGAGGTATTAATTAAATAATAGTGATATTACTTAATTAATGTGGATAAGGGTATGTTTAGATGAAAAGGGATAAATTTGGATAAATTAAGTGTTCAAAATTAGATGTCTACATTTTTCTCCACTTTGAGATGGTGTTATGAAGTAGTGTCACTTCAAAGAATATTAAAACATAGAACTCAAAAGAAGATGGTCAGGTTGGGAAAGGTGCCCTAGTCATCAGAGGATTGATTGGGAAGAAAGATGATGGGGGTGAAGATGAAGGTTAGGGATGAACAAAGATGATGTGGGTGAAGATGAAGGTTAGGGATTAACAATGCCCCCTCAAGAGGACAAGTGGGTTCAAGAGAACAAGGGTGTGCTCTCAAAATGGATAAGATGATGAGAAGTGAGATGAGGAAGATGATGCAAAGTGATGGGTAAGAAGGATGAAAAGGTGGTAGGAGATTGGGAAGCAATGGATGCAAGGACGAAGGTGATGTTTCCCTAGTCAAGCTACAAGAACAAGTGGGTTGATGATGGATGGAGTGTTGTTTGATGAGGGAATGTTATATCCTGAAACAACACAAAAGGATAGGGAAGGATACATCCCGATGATGATGATGATTAAAGAGATGATGATAAGAGAGCAAATGGATAGGGGAGGGAGATTGATCAAGGATGAATGCATGGGTGGGGAAGATGAAATGAAATCTTAATGTAGTTTTCCATCTTCATAGCACTGATTTTTGCTATAGCATAAGACACAAGATGCCAGGTTATGGAAAACCAAGGTGGATTAGTGTCTATTGCATAAAAGAAACATAATAGACAAGAAGGCTATTCCAACACCCCAAAGTCATGAAGACCTTGGTTAGGCAAGGAATTAGAATAACCACAATCATGAGAGGATGCCCCAATCTAACACAAGACCGTAGTAGTCTTGGTGGGTATTATGTGGGACAACCGAGAAGACAACAACAAAGCAAAAAGATCAAAATATTCCCCTATGTTGACTAGTCAAAGAACACCATGATATGATGGATCAAGGTGACCATGACAAGTGATGATAGGTAGCTTAAATGATAAACAAAATCCAAAAGCATCAAAAGATCACAATGAATGTCAAAGGTCCTTTTCCATAGGATCAAGGGGATGTATGGGATTGATGAGGTCTGTTAAGAAGGATGCATCCTGTTGAGACCGATGATGGATACTAAACTAAAAGATCGATATGACGTAGAATATTCAAAACTGATTAGATCTGCTGATACAAGTGGATCTCATTTTTCAAGAACAACTAGATAAGGGCATAGATCTATGATGTGACACAAGAGAGATCAAACACAAGATTGAAACACCATAAAGACATAGGGGCTTGAGGGTTGATCAAAGATTAGGCATGCCTACATGAAAGCACAGAGCCCTCATAGTTCGATAAAAGGTTGAGGACGAACCATGGATACAATCAGAAAGAGGATGATGAATACTGATGATAGACGATAAAGGAGCCCTGGGGGTGGATCAAATGATCAAACTTTTCTATGTGAAAGTACAGGGGCAACATAGTTTGACAAAAGACCAAAACTTGATAGGATGAGACCAGATAGACCTGGTGGATTAGATAGGATGATGATGACTACACTAAGCTTAGGGATGGGATAGTTATCCAAATCATTCAAATGAATTGGGAGGATGATAGAATAAAGAGATGAATGATGAGAAAGGATAGGAGATTGAAAAGATGTGCAAAATAAATAGAAGTGATGGTGATAAGGTATATGACATTGGATTGCTTGGGGAGTAACCTATAGCTAGATACCAATGAAAAGGGATTATGAGATGGGATTTGGATAGAGATAAATGAATAGGAAGATAAGGATGGGGAGGTGAAAAAGGATTAGTGGATGAATTGGATAGAAGGATAAGGAGTTGGATGAGGAAATGGTTATTGGCTAGATAAATGGATACATAATAATTTAGGTGATGGAAATGATTTCTATGATGGATGGATATAGGGATAGAGACAGGGAGATGGAAGGGATTTTTTTCCAGATGAAGGATGTCTCCAAGTACTATGTCACAAAGGAAGATAGATTCCCCCACTCTAAATATGTCATTTATAATGAGTCATGAGGGATGGGAGATAAAAAGATAGGCTGATAAAGGAGTGAGATGGATATGGATAGGATGCATGGATAAGGAAGGGAGATTGTGCAAATGAGGGCAATGTATGCCAAGAGGTGTCCAAAGCATGGTTATATGTTCCCCCCCCTCTATATCAAGATCACAAGGAGAATGGAGGGATTGTGATAAATGGGATATGATGGTAGGATGAAAAAATGAAGAAGATGTATAACATGAAGATGGGTGCATAGCTAGAAGCATAGTGGATGGAGGGAATGCATATCAGAAAGTTTCCCCCAAGTGCAGATGGGGATTTATGCATGACCCTATTTTCTAAGTTTTCATCATGGTACTTATCCAAGGCACTTGTTTGCTAATTTTTCACCATTGGATGGATTGTTTCTCTTTACTATTTTATTTTTTTATTTTTTTTAAAACTTTTTCAGATTTTTGGATAGCAGGGGATGAAAATGGATAAGGACGGGGGTGTGGATAAGGGGATTTAGAAGCTACATGATAAGGATATGGATGAAAGACTCAAGCATAAAGCTCTATATGAGGTACTAAGAGCCCATGTCTGAACTGATTGTTGGATGTTGGTACAACCTTATTAGGAGAAATGGATTATGCAAGAGGATGAATTAAAGGGATTTGAGAGGGAAGATACATGGGATAATGGGTAGGATGTTGGAAAGTGTATGGATGGAATGATGGGGTGGATATGTGATGGAGAGATGTGTTTAGGACCAACATTGGAACATGTGGTGGTGGATGTGAAAATATAAGAGGATTAATGGATGGAGAATGTGGGGATTATGGATGAGATGGAATAGTGAATTTTAGGACATAGGGACCCAAAATAGATTTAGGATAGGGTGGCTGAAAATGATTAGCTTTTGGATGATAAATGTTGCATGTTGTTATAGATTTTTCATTTGAAGGAATTGCATATTTTTTCGTTTAGATGCACATGGTTTTGATCTTTGCTTGGGTGGGCCTTCGTGGCCTATGAATTTGATTTGGATTTATATTTTTCTTCTCTTCACCATGTCTTTTAGAGGGGATATGAGGAGCTTTAGATTCATGTGGATGTTTGGATTTATGTATTTTTACTTTATCATCCAAAGTTATTTTAGTAGCAATGTGATGGGTGCAAGGATATGGATGATGTAGAGCAATGGAGGTAAAATTATGAGGATTACGTGTAGATGGAGAATGTGTAGGTATGTGCCTTTGTTGATCCTGATTAGGGGACATACAAGAGGGATGTTTAGGATGGATGACATGGATAGGTGTTGGATGGATGAAAGGATGAGATGAAGGGGGTGATTTTGGGATATACAGACCCAAAGCAAACAGAGTGGGTGGAGGGACATAAGAACCCAAGATGGATGGAGTAGATGAAGGAAGGGGGATGGTGGATGGAGGGATGTAAGGGCCCAAAATGGATGGAGCAAATGGAGGAATATGGACAGTGTTTTGAGGTGATATGATGGAGAGATGTAAGCATATGATATAGTGGAGCAATGAGAAGAGCCTATATTTCTTTTGGAAGAGGCTCATTGAGGATGTCTAGAGGTTGTACCAACATCTTTAGATTGTGAGTATTAGGAAAGAGGTCAAAGACCTTGCATGCAAATTTGTTCTTTGACCTGGATGGGCTCTAAAATACCTTTCTCATGAAGGCCTAAACCTTTTCCTTGATAGTTCATGTTCTTGACCATGTGATCCATGATAGAATTTTTGTTATTCTAAAAACATGATACGAGTCCATTACTAGGTGGAGGATGATGGGTGGTATATACATTGTGTTTTTATTTTGTGAGGAGGCCACCATGGAATAATGTGAGAGTACTAAGGGGATATGCAAGCGGTGTGGGGATAGTAGTTTTAGGCGATGATGGGGGATCATGAGAGGGAGATGATGGGATAGAAACATTTGGATGGGTGGTATTAGGAGAGGGATAAGGGGATATGATAAGATCTAGGTTTTTGGTAGTGGGCTCATGTGATGGAGATGGAGATGGAGATGGAGTGGTGGATTCTTGAATGACAAGGGGATCGTGAGATGGAATGGATGGGGGACTATGATCTTGAGGTGGACTAGATGGGATGTTAAGATCTTGATCTGGAGAAGGGGATATGTTGGCATGCTTCGGATCAGGCTCTTGGAATTACTCATCATGTACGAGAGGAATGATAATGGAGTCTTGGTGGGACTCTTTAAATGGGGAAGATGGAGGGATAGAGGATTCAAAACATTCATGGGAATGGATTTTAGTGGATTAGATTTGGGTGTCATCGATGGATTCAACAACTCCCAGAGTAGGAGGTGGGTGTTCAATGGATTTGGTAGATGTGATGGTAGGAGATGGGGGCTTAGTGGATTCAGAGAATGTGATGGTTTCAATGGTTTGAGTGGTGCTAGGGGTGGTAGCATCAATGATAGGTGTTGGGTGGAGAAGGGTCTCATCACTAATGACAATGGATGATGGGTTGGGATGGCATGATTCCACAACTTCAAGGTGTGGAGTGGGAGATGTCTTCTTTGTTATAAGTCCTTGGAGAACTTCTAGAGTGAGAAACATGAATAATCTAGGCTAAGATGGTTTGGTAGGAGTGGATGAAGGATTATGGATTGGTGGAATATGATTAGATGGGGGAATGGGATTGGATACAAGACTGGGAATAGATGGGGGATTAAGATGAGATGAAGGGTTAAGATAGGGGCATTGGAATAGTGAATTAGGACATGAGGATGTGAGTGGTGGATTGTAGTAAGGGTATTGGGATGGTGGATTAGGATGGGAAGATTGAGGTGGTGGATTGAGATAGAGAAATGTGGATGTAAGATTAGGTTAAAAAGATGTGGATGTTAAATTAGGATAGGTTGGTGTGGATGTTGGATTACGATAGGAAGGTGTGAATATAGGATTAGGGTGAGTAGATTGGTATGGAAGATTAGGGTAGTGGGTATATGCAGATGAAGGATTGAGATAGGAGGATGTGGACAAGGGATTAGGATAGCAATATTGTGATGGTGGACTAAGATAAGAGGATGCGGGTGTTGGATAAGATGATGATATAGATGAAGGATATGATGGATATCCTCTGTCAAAGGTAGCATGAGGGCATGATTAGGCATCGATGAAGACATAATGAGATAACTTGAAGGGGTGATTAGATTTTGAAAAGCGGGTGGAGAAAACTTACTAGCAATGATAGTGTCAAAGGGATCTGTCATATTCTTCTTTATTGACAAGACTTTCGTTATCGTTATCAACGTAATTAGGGTTTCCCTTCACTACTATTGATAAAGGATAAGGATTCATTGTGATGAAAGGATAAAGAGGATGGATCAAAGATTTTGGATGGGAGCAAACTAAAGCTCAAATTGGGATTTAGGTCAAGCTCAGATCAGGATGGATTAAAGCTCAAATTAGGATGATTGGATGATGTGATGTGATTGATTCTAATGATCGGATTTGATTACCAAAGGATGACCTTGACACCAAATTTTCTTTGAGATGGAAGTAGATTGATTGGGTTGAAGGTGATTGGATAAGGATATAAATGGATTGGATTGAATAATATCAATCAATAATTGATAAGATAAAATGATGGATTGGATAGGATGATGAAAGGGATAGGAAAACCCCATTCAAAGATTACCCTAGGTGACTTAGGATGCTGATTGATTGGATTAAAGGAAAAATGGATGATTACGACATCAAATCCACTTTGAGATTGAAAATGAGTTGATTAGGCCAATGAAAATGATTGAATGACTCAGGACATATGACAATCCTAAGCAGATGATGATGACAATCAGATCAGACACTTAGGTCAATTTGGATAATAACTCGAGGAAAAGTTCAAGGGGTTTGGATGGGGAAAATGATGATTTGATTGGAGGAATGGATGATAAAATGGATGAATCAATACTCAAAATGAGTAAATGATTGATCAAAATGGATGAAAGACTACTCAGAATGAGTAAACGACTACTCACAATAGATGAATGATTCTACAAACGGGAAGTTGAAGGTTTGGAATAGATGAAAGATTACTCAAAACGAGTAAACGATTGATCAAGATTATTGAATGAGAGTTTCAAATGATAGAAGGAAGTTTGAAATGGATGAACGTTTACTTAGAATGAGGAAATGAATGATCAAAATGACAAAAGAAGAGTTTGAAATGGATGAACGTTTACTCAAAATGAGTAAATGACTGATCAGAACGACATAACAAGAATTCAAAATGATGAAAGGAGGTTTGAAATGGATGAATGTTTACTTGGAATGAGTAAATGAATGACCAGGATGATAGAGCAAGAGTTCAAAATGATGAAAGGAGGTTTGAAATGGATGAATGTTTACTCAGAATGAGTAAATGAATGACCACAAGAATAGAACACGAGTTCAAAATGATGAAAGGGGGCATGAAATGGCTGAACCTTTGTTTGGAATGGGTAAAAAAATGATTGGAATGGTAGAAAAAATATTCAGAATGGATGGATGAAAGGTCAAAATGAATGGAAGATTTCTCAGAATAGGTAAATGAATGATCAACAGGGATGAAGGACTACTCAAAATGAGTAAACGACTGCTAAAAATGAGTAAAGGAATGCTAAGAATAGATGAACGACTCTCGGAATGAAAAGATGAAATCTCGGAATGAATGATAGATTACTCAAAATGAGTAGATGATTGATCGAAATAGGTGAACAAGAGCTCAAAATGATATTAGAAGGTTTGGAATGGATGAACATTTACTCATAACAAGTTAAAAAATGATTGAAAAGGGAGAACGAATGTTTGAAATGTATGAATGAAATCTTGAAACAAGTAAAAAATTGATTAGAATGGATGAACGGATGCTCAGATTGGGAGACAAGATTGGTTATGAAATGAGTGAAAATTTATTTGGAATGAGTGAAGATGAGCTCGAAATGATAGAAGGTTTAGAATGGATGGAAATTTACTCAGAATGAGTGAATGCATGATTAAAGTGGATGAACAATCACCCAAAACGGGAAAACAGTCAATCAGAATGAAGAAATGACACCCAAAAAACCAAACAGAGGACTGGAAAAGTTGTCTAAAGGTTCGTGCTACCCCTGGAAGTCAAGTTTGCCCCTCCAAAGAAGAACAGACGTAAATGATAAAAAATGATGCAAAACGAAGACAAAACAATTGAAAAAGTAAGTAAAACCAGTTGTTTTAGGGTTTGGGAAGCCTATCCAAGTGCAAGTCCACCCCTCCAAGGTCAAGTCCACCCCTCGAAAGAAGAATGGGAAAAAAATCAAAAACAATGCAAAATAAAGACAAATTAGCTAAAAAAGAAAACAAAGATTGTTGTTTTAGGGTTTGGGAAGACTATCCAAGGGAAATTCTGCCCCTCCCAAGGTTAAGTACACCAATACTAGGGAAGTTCCACCCCTCCAAATAATAACATGTGAAAATGATTGAAAATGATGCAAAATGAAGACAAAACAACAAAAAAAGAAAGCAAAAATGGTTGTTTTAGGGTCGAGGAAGACTCTCCAAGGGAAATTGTAACCCTTCCAAGGTCAAGTCCACCCTTACTAGGACAGGTCTACCTCTCCAAAGAAGAATGGGTGAAAATGATAAAAAAATGATGCAAAACAAAGATAAAACAACCGAAAAAGCAAGCAAAAATGGTTGTTTTAGGGTCTGGGAAGACTATCCAAGGGAAATTCCACCCCTCCCAAGGTCAATCCCACCCCTAATGGGGTAGGTCTACCCATCCAAAGAAGAATGGGAAAAAAAATTGAAAAAAAATGCAAAACGAAGATAAAACAACTAAAAAAGCAAGCAAAAATGACTATTTTAGGGTCTGCGAAGACTATCCAAGGGCAAGTCTGCCCCTCCCAAGGTCAAGTCTTCCCCTACTATAGAAGATCCACCCCTGGAAAAGGTCAAGTTTACCCCTATAGGGTGGGTCAGCCCATGGAATTGAAACTGGAAAAAAATAGTTGTTTGAAATAGCTAAACGAGCACACAAAACAAGGAAATGAATGCTCAGATCAAGGGGATGATTGCTTGGGATGAGGAATGGATTCTCAAAATGAGTGTATGAAAATTCATAATATGGAAATGAGTGATTAGAATGGTGAAATGAGAGCTCAAAATGATGAAATGTGTGTCCAAAATGATGAAATGGGTGATGAAACTAATTGCTCAAGGGTCAGGTCCACCCCTACAAGAGGTCAGGTCCACCCCTAGATAGGTCTGACTTGGTTTTTTTCAAAAAAGACTAAGGAAAAGGACCAAACACACAATAAACAATAATCAGAGGATAAGGCTGACTTGACTGGACAAAAAAATTACTAGTTTCACACAAAGAAGATAGTTGAAAAAGCACAATTCTAAGACTAGTAGAATGGGGTATGGCCAACAAAGTATTATATTTTAGGATGAACATGGTTGCTAAGGAGTCCTTGATATACACCTGGTACATGAGGCCCAAATCATGAACACCAACCTGTTACAAGCGTGAGTCAGGTACCTTAGCAAGATACTAGTGCCTCGGACCAACTCTTCACATCATCTCGAAACTTCACCCATTACAATGTGATTAGATTATGGTACAACTTTGGCTCTACCCTTTATATACCCTGCTAGTATGCGTGGTTGGGATCATCCCTTGGGGTGATGAAATCCCCAAGTAGGTCCCCTAATAAAAAGAAAAAAGGGAGACACAAAGACTTGGTAAACTATAATTTCTCATCACCCAGGATCACCAAATGGCATAAGGGGATTAGATATGTCAAATAGCCTAGCAAAAAGCATGAAAAACAAGATTAATTGACACCCATAGTTAAAATATGTGCCTAAGTTATCCAAAAACAATAAGCAACAATTGATAAATAGATAACCTTATAAGGAAAATTTGTTAGTGATTTTTCTCCCTGTTTCTTGCCAAATGCTGATGAGATGCTTGCAAAAACTCAAACATGACACGTTAGGAGGTCAAAAACACTCAAAACAGCCCAAAAACATGGTTAAAACTTAATTGTGACTTGAAAAAAGTTGTCTAGTTTAGGTTCGTCTCTCTGTTGGGTCAAGTCCACCCCTGGAAGCAATCAAGTCTACCTGTCTATCAGGTTAGGTCCACCCCTCTGTGAAAACTACAAATTTTCTATTTTTGGATTTTATGGAGGGTAGGTCCACCCCTAAGAAAGGTCAAGTCCACCTTTGGAGGCCAATTCCGCATGTCTATCAGGTCAGATTTTCCCCTCAAGGTTAGGTTCACCCCTCTATAAAAAATATAAAAAAAATTAGTTTCTAGAGTCTGTGGATGGTAGGTCCGCCCCTAGGTAAGGTTAGGTCCACCTTTGGAGGTCATTTCCACCTGTCTATCAGGTCAGATCCACCCCTCGAGGTTAGGTCCACCCCCATATGGTCAGGTCTGTCCCTCTCCAACTTGCATCTACAAAAAGAGAAAAAAATAGAGAACGTGAAAGATAGAGACCCGTCTGTGGGTCCCACTAGGCATGCTAGAAATGTGAATGGGTGAAAATATATGTTAGAAAATGAGAAACAAACAAAATAGTGCAAGAAAACAAATATTAGCACACTACACCTCAAGATTGGACAAATGATTATCTTAACAATACAAAATGGAACATTTCACCTTGTCAAGTCATTATTTAGTTGGCCGTTGATTTGTGATGTTTTATGCTCCTTGGATGGCAAGTAGGTGAGAATGTAATATGGTTGGAGTTGTATGATAATGGATGCACATGCTAAGATGTGAGAATATGGCTGAGTGTGACTTCAAATGATAAAACTACAAGAGTTTGGCTATGGCATGAAAAGGTCCCCAAATGAGAGGAAAAATGGGGTATTTATAAAGAATTTTGGATTGTCTGGAGAAATGGATGGTTGAGATTAAACAAATGAGGCCAAGATGTACATTCCCTTACAAGCCCTTACATCTTGACAAGTGGCATGTGAAGTGGCTTGGAAATGATGATGTGTAAATGAGGTGGAAGGAGGGTACATGATGTGGAAGAAGGATAAGTACTTTGCAAGTACTTTGGGGGATGAGAAGATTCTTTGGAGGAATAAAAAGTGAATTTAAAATTCACCTGATTGGAGAATTTTGTGGATAAGACAAGGTTCCAAAAGGAGAGGTAGAAATTACCTTGGATAGGATAAGGTTCCTAAAAAGGTAAGCACTTGTCACATGTGACAAGTCAAAGATTCTAGAAGATGCATGGGAAAAGGGGAAGAGTTCACATGTGACTTGATGTGACAAGTCAAAGATCGCATGGGGAAGAGAAAAATGATTTTAATAACACATGAATCTTAAATGTGACTTGATGTGACTTAAATGTTAAGAAACCTCTAAGGATAAAATCCCAAGGGAAAACAATAACACATGAATCTTGTCAAAGATATTTGCTTCCTAAAGGGTTTGAAATTTTATGATAATGTTGAATGTTTTTTTTCTCGATGTTTACAATCAAGCGAAGTGTTTTGATTCCAATAACATGCACAACCCTCTAGATATTTGAGAAGATATTTTTTAAGTCCCCAGTTGGACAAGTCTAGTTACAATTATTTTTAGTGAATGCTTGGATGCTTGACCCCACTATCTCCCCTCTATGACACTCACTTATCCAGGGCAACCAAGCATTAGCACGCATGAAACTCCCATGGCATACTTTCCATTTCTACTAAAAATTGTAAAAGTGTGGGATGACTTTAGAATGATTATTTGTACACCAATAAATAAATCAAGGATTTTGGCCTTTTCTAAACAAGGGTTTTAATTTGGACTTTCCATTCATAGGGATTGACCTATGAGGCAAGAAACCATTTCTGCCCTTCTTGTCAAGACCAATAGTGTGATACTGGCCTTTGTTCTAGTATCCACACTTATATACTGATTGAAAATACACTTAGCTTTAGTGTGTTACTGATTGGGTCATTCCCTTGGGTGATTACTTTTTCCCACAAGGTAAGTCCTTGTTGCAACACAGAGAGAGGATGTACGCAATACGCTCCACTCACACTTGCAAGTTTTGTTCAATTTTAGTCCCAAAATGAAATGTGGAGGAAATTACTTTACCGAACTTAAGATCACCGAAAGGCCTTATTATTCTCAAGATCACCATGAGGTGTGAGAGAAGCACATACATCCTTTCAATGGTATTACTTTGAGTAAGTAATTACAAAACAACAAAGAACTTGTTCATTTTAAACCCATAAAGCAATGATTTGATTCTTTTTAGAACACCAAAATGAAATATGGAAATTGCCTTGTTCAATTGTTAATTCTCAAACAAAATCTAATGAGTTTGTCCTAAAGTTCTTTTTAAGTCCTTTTTAGCAAAAATTGAAATTTTCTTTTTAGAGCCCAAAAGAAATTTAGTAGGTCCTAAGCACATGAAAAATAACAAATTTTTAAGAGAAATTGTGAATTCTCTAAGAGTTTTAAACAAACACTAAACTGTTCAAAAAAACTTGGTATCATGAGAGAGTGATGTCATTATGCCTCTTTCAATCTTCTCTCTCTCCTTCACCTTGATTTGACCAGCCTACAAAAAATCAGTTGGAACTACAAAATAGAGGTCAAGAAAGTAAGTAGTAACCCAAATTATCAGAATTAAAAAAAACATGTCATAAAAAATTAAGATTTCACTTTTCACTTCCCTTTAGTGGTGGATTTTTCATAGGAAGTGAAATTCAAGGAATCTAGTGGTGCTATATGGTGCCACTATTTCTGTGTCACTCTGCAGTAAAATAGAGTGTGATTGCATCACCCTTTTCACTAGTTGTGTAGTTTGGAATTTGAAAATTTCAGCATGTGAAAATGGAATTAGTGGTGCCGTTCAGAAATGTGAATCTTGGGTGGGAAAGATAGAGCATCACTATTTGAAGTTTGAAGTAGTGCTATATGGCGATGTTGATCTTCTAGTGGTTTTGTACTATGGAACTAGTCTACTAGAGGTGCACTTCCCTATAGACACACAAAAACAAAAAAAAGCACATAATTTTTGATAAAAATGTGATCTAAAGGTGAGATGTTCCCTCCTTCTAGCACCAAAATGTAGAACCAAGATCCTAGTACCTGCAAACAATGATAAACCAACACATTAGAAGATTCAAATGTAAGTTAAGATCAAAGTTCCCCACAAAATCCATTAGCAATGCTCAAAATAGAAATAAAAGCAAGAACACAATAAGAATGTAAGGAGACAGATCAAATCCAATTAAAAACATGCAAACTCTTGATCATATGGGGGATTTAGTACCAATTGGCCCTTTCCCAGCTCCTATGCAAGATTTTGATGATTTGGTGATGATTGACCCACTTGGTGATTGTGTCAAGTGAGCTCTATGGACAAAACCTGCAATAACCTAGCTATACCTTGATGAAATTGATGAAAATCCTAACGATTGAAGATGAAAATGAGTATATTAAGTTTTCTCAAAATTGTGGATGATCAAATGAAGAGAGAAACCTCTTATTTATAGAAAGACAAGATGGAGAAATGCCCAAGATGAAGAAATGTGGGACTAATCTTCAACCAATGGCGAAATGCCACTTGTCAAGATGTGAGAGGATGAAAGTTGAGCACATTTTGGAGAATTTGCAAAGAGGGGAGAGATTCAAATTCAAAAGATGGCTTGAAGGATCAGGTGAAAGGTGAAGCTAATGCCACATGGCTCAAAAAAAGGACAAGTAAGATATTTTAAATGCTTTGTTGGATGTACAAACCCTTTTGGAGGGATTTTTCAAATTTGGGGAATATTCCAATCATTGATGCCTTTTTGAAACAAAATAGATGATTTAATAAATTGATAAATTGATTTTCATGAGCAAGTGGAAAAAGCTAGAGGATTTGATGGATTAGGATTAAAATAATTAGGATTTGATTAATTTAATGAATGATTAAATGATGTGACAATTTGATTTACATTTATGGATTGATTTAAATCAAAGTTGAGAGGAATACGAACTTAGACTTAATTAAATAAATATTTTTTATTTATTTAATTAAAGAGGGATGAATTTAGATTAAATTAAATAAAGATTGATTTAATTTAATAAAATAGATTATTTAATTAAAAAGGGGATTACAAAATTAATTAAATAAAAATGATTTATTTAATTAACAAGAGATGACTTAATTAGATAAAGTTGATTTATTTAATTAAGGGATGGAATCTTATGAATTTAATTAAATAAGAATTATTCAATTAAACAACTAGCAAAGGGGATGATTCAGGATGATGGGGTGTTAGTAATCAGGATAAAGCGTGTAGGACCAATTGGTACATTTTATGTGTCTGCAAATGTCTACATCATAGGTTCTCATGATAAGGTTAACTTCAATTGAATAACTTTAAATTCCCTCACCAAGCTTCACATGCACTTTTAGAATGGCTTAAAATCATAATTGATATTTTTCAAGATCATCAAAATAAGAATGTTGCATTTCTCTTTCGGCTAAGATTCTCTTGGATGACTCATAAATCTACATTTTTTCTAAGGGGGCACTAATCAATTTTTAGGAGGTTACATGCAAATAGGAAATGTAAAAGAAGATGATAGAATTGGCATTAGAAAAATTAATGTGCATACAAATATGAATTAATAAGAACCAATGTGCATACTTACAAATTAATGCAATGAACCATATGGGTCCACTCTACTCTTTATTGTGTCAAGTATTGCCTCATGGTTAAACTCACAGGCCTTCCACAAGGTCTTGTTAAAAGGTATACCCCCATATTTGGTAAAATTAACATTGGATGCCATGACAAGGTTCAAGTAATCAAGAATATTACGATGCATGTCAAAGTCTTGAAATAGCCAATATTTAACACTCTTATGTGGGTACTTTCCAAACCACATTCCAGTAACAAAAACTAAGCCTATAGGTTATTCGATGTATTATCCATCTATAACTAGGGCCTCCAATTTATTTTTGGTGTCAACATAATGACACAATTAATATTGCATTCCCTCTTCATTGTCTTCATATGCAATAATTGCATAAACATTCCCTGCATTGATATGTGTAGCAAATCTCTTGAAATTAGTCAACATTACAAATACACTACAAAGTAAGATAACAATAGGAATTTTAAAAAATAGGCAAGTAGATATATTACCTAGTTGAACTAGATCTGATACATGGTCAAAGTCGGCTGATGAGTCTATTTATGTTAGTTCCAATTTTGTCAGAGTGTGAAATGGACTAAGATAATTTTTCAACCATTTTTCAACACATTCCCCTGACTCACAATCATTCTAGAATTGCATTCTACAAGGGAAAAAGCATGCCATCTTTCATGTATTGATACTCCATGAACCTGCATATGAGCTAAGGAAAGAGTGTAGCTCACTCAATCCTATTAGTGTACAAAAATCCTCATATGGTGCAATGTTAGTATCATCCATCAACCAAAAAAATATATGAACTAAAAATGTACCTTCATTCCCTAGACCCATCAAAGCATTACACCACTTGATGATTGATTTTACGTCTGTCAACTTTGCATTGTCTTTATACTTTAACTCTTCTCATGCTAATTCTCTTTTCACACATGCTCCTATACCATCATGCTCCCCCTTTCCATGTCCGACCTCACAAAAGTTCCACATATGTTGAACACATGTAATGACATGCAACCTATTCAACCAGTAGAACATGCATGAGTTATTGAATAGTGTTGCACATTTATCTGATCATATTATATGTTTACCATATGTTATGCCTCTCTAAGCCAAATCACTGTAGAACGTCTAGAACCAACCTTGCACGAACTCTGGAGAATGTGTGCAATCATCACCAATATAAAAGTGATACTCCCTCAACACCTCCTCTAGTCCTCTCTACTATCAACTGCATGAATGAATGATATGTGCACAAATATCCAAACTTGTGTAGAGTTGTAATATTGTGATTGCACCTCCCATTGTGGTTGTAGAGTGTAGTTCTTTGCAAAATCAACCATTGATACTATGCTACCAATTGGAAATGTGTCCTTGCATAGCTTAAATTGTGTGTCTAGCCATCACGTTCTATGGGTATTCCTTGCATACTCATACACTATATTGTCACAAAACATGGACATAAACTGATACACTAGAATATTTTGAATAACCTAATCACACCTTTTTCCTTGAGATCCATCTTTTGTAATGTGTGCCACTATTTTATACTTCTTGAACTCTACTAGTTTTTGTCCCACCTCATCTATGCTTTCCATATGTTGACATACTGGCATATGCTACAAGCCACCACAACACTTAGATGAACCATCCAAGCATGCTATCCTATAGAATATTTGGCCATCCTCTATTTCACATAATTTTTTTGATAAGAAATATCTTGAAGATGTTGGTGGGTGTGTGATTTATCTTGACGTAAAAAGGTTTAAGCATTTCAAAATATCTTTGAAAAATACTAATTTAAGGATAATCCTATTGAAATTTATGAAAAAATTAGGTTTGAGTCATATCCAAAAAATTATTTGGATGTGGCTCACAGTTATGACTATCTATTCTCCTTCTAACCACATCCCTTTGATTCAAACATGGCCTTATGTTATTCTTCAAATACTCTTGAATTAGTATTATTAATGCTTCAACAACATTTTTTATCTTTTTGGGAAGTTTCCATAAGAATTCCCATAATTCATTTGAATCAATGCCCTCAATTCTTTGCCACCTTTGGATGACTCTTGATAAATATTTTCTAGTAATTCTCATAATTTCAGTCGTATTTCTAATAAGATGAGCTCTCTTTGTTTGACTACTTACCAAAGTTGATGTAATGACACATCGAGTGAGATTACTATCCTTTGAGCTTGAGGTCTTACCCACACTCTCATAAGCATCCATTATATTCTTAAAAATAGTGCTTTCACTTGATGTATTCGATGTTGTCAACCCAAGAGTCTTCATGATGTTTCTATACTTTATAGCCCGCATCATTTCAAAAAATAGTTGACATCTTGCGGTCTCATTTATTGTTTCAAAGAAGAATTTACAAATGTTATTAGCATATCTTCTACAAGTGCATGTTGGAATCTTACCTTTCATGTGCTACAAAATATCCTCATCAATATTAATCAAATACTTTGGCTTTCTACACAAAATTCTAGGTGGTGTTCTCCTAGGTACATACATCTCAACATTAGGAATTTCATCAATATTTAATTAAGGTGGGTTGGATTGCATACCTTGAATTGAGGGTGGAGTAGAAGACATACCTTGAGGTTCATGTGGGCAAGATGGCATACCTTCATCAAATTTGAGTGATGATGTACTCTCAACTTGAGATTTGGTGGATGGTTTCCAACCATATTCACTTGTGGTAGATGGTGTCCCACCATATTCACTTGCAGTAGATGGTGTCCCTCCATATACACTTGTTCTTAATGGTGTCCCTTTGTATTCACTTGTGGTACAGGGTGTGTCTCCAACTATGGTATATGAATCTGTCTTACCACAATGCTTTCACATTCATGCCCATTGTGCTGCCAACTCCTATTCTCTTTTTGATGGTTAGGGTTCCTCTTAAATTGGCTTGCTTTTGTCAATCATATCCAATTTATTTTTTTCACGATATGCCACCACCCACTCTATCCCCTTTTCTTTTTTTTGGTTTCATACTCTTCATCTGATAGTTTATTTATTATTTGTTTCCTTGGAATGGTATATAATTTTACCTACATAATGGTAATGAGGTGAATAGTAGTTCATAAAAAATGTATCCTTTCAAATAAATGAAATATATGTCACTCAAGGCTTCATAAAAAAATTAGGTACAATCATTTTGTAGAACAGTATTTCTAGCATAGACAAAAGCCACATGAATTTTTTCAATGGAATACCTTAAAGAAATGTGGTAATGTGCCATGCCATGATTGCAAGATAGGCTCAAAATGGAAGCATGTACAAGGCATGTTAATACAAATTCCTTGGAAAGCTAGCTCACTCACTAGCTTTCCAACTAAGTAGGGTTGAGAAGGTAGGGGCAGCATATGCCTCATAGAAATGGGGTCCCATGATCATCATGACACCCCATTTCTATGAGGCATACATTGTCCCTACCTTCTCAACTCTACCGCATCAATAGGCTAGTGAACTCATTCACTAGCCTACCAATGCGGTAGAGTTGAGAAGGTAGGGGAAACATATGCCTCATAGAAATGGGGTCTCACAGTCATATATATGCTACCCCTACCTTCTCAACCCTACCACATTGGTAGGCTAGTGAAATCAGTCACTAGCCTACCAATATGGTAGGGTTAAGAATGTAAGGGAAATGTATGCCTCATAGAAACGGGGTCTCATAGTGATTACATCACTATGAGACCCCGTTTCTATGAGGCATACACTGCCCCTACCTTCTCAACCCTACCGTATTGGCAGGCTAGTGGAGCATTGGCAAGCTAACATACTTACTAGCTTACCAATGCAGTAGGGTTGAGAAGGTAGGGACAACATATGACTCATAAAAATGGGGTCTAACAGTGATGTATATCACCGTGAGACCCCATTTCTATAAGGTATGAGACCCCATTTCTATGAGGTATACATTGTGCCTACCTATAAATCACCATTAGAACCCATTTATATGAGGCATACACTACCCCTACCTTCTCAACCCTACCAGATTGATAGGCTAGTGGAGCATTGGCAAGCTAGATCACTCACTAGCTTGCCAATGTGGTAGGGTTGAAAAGGTAAGGGCAGCATATTCCTCATAGAAATGGGGTCTCTCAGTGATGTATATCATTGTGATACCCCATTTCTATGAGGAATACATTTCCCCTACCTTCTCAATGCTACTAGATTGGGGTCTCACTCACTAGCATGCCAATGCAGTAGGGTTGAGAAGGTAGGGGTAGTGTATGCCTCATAGAAAGGGAGTCTCACAATGATATACAAGACCCCATTTTTATGAGGCATATGCTTCCCCTACCTTCTCAACCCTACCACATTGGAAGGCTAGTGGGTGAGTCCACTAGCTTACCAATATGGTAGGGTTGAGAATGTAGGGGCAGCATATGCTTCATAGAAATTGGGTCTCACAGTGATGTTCCTAAATTCTATGAGGCATATGCTACCTCTACATTCTCAACCCTACTACATTGGCAAGCTAGTTCACTCACTAGCTTTCCAATGCAGTAGGGTTTACAAGGTATGGGTAGTATATGCCTCATAGAATTGGGTTACATCACTATGAGAACAAATTTCTATGAAGCATACATTGCCCCTACATTCTCAACCCTATCACATTGGCAAGCTAGTGGAGCATTGGAAAGCTAGCTCACTCACTATGTTGCCAATGTGGTAGGGTTGACAAGGTAGGGGAAATGTATGCCTCATAGAATTATGGACTCATTCTCCAATTATATGAGGCATACACTGCCCCTACCTTGTCAACCCTACCACATTGGCAAGCTAGTGAGTGAGCTCACGATCTTGCCAAGCTCACTAGCTTGTTAATGTTACCACATTTTCCATACATCTATATGAAAAAAATTATTGTTAAAAAATTAAAATTCCTTGTCCATGATTCCATTTTGAGCCATGATTGCAAGATATTGAACCATACATTTTATGATTAGGGATACTATGACTCTCTTTTACTCAATTAGGATCTTTCACCTAAGGGAAATAGATAGATTCCACACCCAAAATCTAGGTGGATCACTCAAATTGATGTATGTATGATGTAAATTTGTATAAATGAAATGATATAGATATAGAAAACTAATAAAATGGAGTGATTAATGAATGGAAACTAAGGAAATGTAGAGTGTTTGAAAACACATTGTGATATGTAGAAAACACCTAAAATTGCATGCAAATTACAATAGAAATTAATGAAACTAAAAGTGTGCACCTAAGATCTTGATGGAGACTAGAAATTAATTGTAGAATGTCACTAATACTTATTTTTAGGCTTGGTGGGACTCATTCGCCATCCTAGCTGAATCATTTCTAGTTATGTGAAACTATTTTGGAGCCTGTTTCAGACAGATGGGTATTCAAAAATGCAAAAAACCAAATTCAAACCTAGAAGTGGGAATCATTCACCTCCCATGGTGAATGAGTCCAATTTTTTATTTTTGAAGATTCAAAAGTGAATATAGGATCCTTCGGTCTGTACTTTCAGTTTCTCCAGGTGTCTAGTTTTGAAACTATCAAATTTAGGCCTAAAAGTGACTTTTATTGATATTTTTCCTTATCCAATGAAGATATGACTTGAAAAACTTTTCAAATTGATCTTCAATGATTTCCAAGCTTCCAAAATTCCTAAATCAATAAACAAACAAGAAGAGAATGAAAAATGTTAGGTGTTAGGGCATGGTGGTTTGCCTTAGTCAAACCTTGTTTAGGTAATTAAACCAAAATGGAGAAATAATGTAATGAAGCATGGGATTATGGAGTTATTACCTTTCCATGATATTGAATGTCTGTAGAAAAATATGAAGAATCTACCATTGAATGTCTTAGGAAGCTATTTGGATGACTTAAAATGTAAAAACCCTAACTTGCTTGACTTGAAGGAGAAAATAGATGATGAATGATGAGAGAAGGGTGAATGAGTTAGGAGTTGTAAATTAGGGTTTAGGGACTTTGTTTTATAGGAATTTCACCTTATCCATAAAGTGGATCCCTAAGGTCAACATGAATAAATATTAAACTTAAAACCTAATTTTTCCCGCTCACAAGTCAAAAATGGCCCTAATGCAACTCATTCGCAACCTTGGGAATATCAATCCTACCTGATAGGGACTCATTCACCACAGGTGGTGAGTTAGTCCTAGTGGGTCCCATTTTCTAGCTAGGATGCTAGGAAGTAAGGAATTAAGGTTTATATGATGACTTTGTTAGTTATTTGATCAATTTACACCTCATGATGCATAATATGAGATAATAGGGTCTTATTAATGATGGTGTGAAGGTCAATTAGTGCTTGGGACATAGAATTCAATGACAAAGTGTGATTAAATACACTTTACAACACTAAAATGAGGTCCAAATAGCCTAGGAAGGCACAACATCCAATGTGAATGTGTAGGACACATTACGACACTAGAATAAGGTTAAATTTAATTCACAAGCCTTCTAGATTAATGTGAAGATGCAACTAAATACATTTTATAATGTTGAATTAAGGGAGTATGGATTTATTAAGTCTAGAAAAGCATGAAAGCCTTTTATAACACTTTACAACACCTTCACAAGACATTGTTAAATGCATTTGAAAGGGTCCAAGACCTAGTGTGGATGTGAAAAGAACTTCACAACACCAAATAAAGGCTTTATTATGTCAAATTTATCATCAATTATTCCCAAAATCAAGGAAGTTTCCTTTTTTTCTATAGTACATTTAGCCCCCACTTTAGTGAGAGGATGAACTTGCTTCAAACTCACACTAAAGTAGACATTCAAGATAGATCTGAGTTTATAGATGCAAATGACAAATAATGACAAAGATCAAGAAATAAGTCAAGCCCCCAGGATCGAAGATCCTAAGTGAAACCATCAAGATACATAATCATGCAATTGCAAGAACTAGGAAGAAGAGAAATATGAAAATGAAAAGGTGGATCAAGCTTCAATTGTTTGTCTAGCTAGTTTTTGATCAAATCTATGATGTTTTTCTAAAAATAAAATACATACTCACTCTGGGGCGATGAAACTCTTGGTTATCTATCAGGTGAGAAATACCAAAAGGGGAGAAACACACAGCTATGGCTGGTATGTACTCACAAACATATAGGTGGCTAGTATGGGGAAATTCGTGCCTCAGAATGGGATTTCTACTCAACCATATCAAAGTTATACCTCATGATAACTTTCAAAAGGTGCCACAAAGGAAAATTATTTTCAATCTCTATGAAGTAAGCAAAAATTTGTATGCTTGACACTCGTAGACATTGTTAATGCAAAATAGTGGAAGGATTGTTCAAAGGGATTTTTCTTGGTTCATGCAAGGTCTTGTCTTAAGGAGCATCATGCTTAATGTTTCCAAGAGAGGATGTGTCAAAAGAAGTATCACACTCTTGGAAGGAATCAAACCCAATGACTCCACCAAGAAAAGGACACATCACAAGAAGAAAGAAATCACATAATGAAATGTGATTGGTGATGTATGCCCTCACTTTAAAGTGGTTGTGAATGCTAGTACTCTGAGAAATTGATTTAAAGTATAAGAAGAGGACATGAGAGCTTATTTGGAAAGCCATATGCCAAGTCATATTTTTTTGATAATCTACATCATGGAAGAGGGTAGTATGTCACATGCAAGCCAACTTAAGGCATGCTAGCCACATCCCAAGCTCGCTCTTATATGTTCATGAAAGGTTAACTACTAGCGAAAGGAGGAAATGATATGACATACAAGGAAAAGGATAATTAACCCATTTTAGCCACTTACTGCAAGACAAGGATGATCTGAAATGGTTGGAAGTAAGTATTAGGTAGAGGAATTAGGTACTCCAACTTAAGGAAGAGCACCACACTATTGGATATGTTGAATTTTATTGTGCAAAGATGATAGTGAAGATAATAGAGATACCCCTAGATATTTCTTGAAATAGTATGATATGTCTGTTGTTTTCATTTATTAATTACATTTGAGTGTAGGTGGGAGATTGTATCAGATACCATAACAATCTTCCAAGTTATATGAAGGAGGTGTGTGTTTGTGAGAAGGCTTGATTTCTCTATAAGAACACAAACCCTTTTTAATGTTATATGTCATTACTTCATGAGGGATGGGAGTTATATTACCCCCATCACTGCCACGTTGTGATGTGATAGAACAAGGTTGTTTTGGTGTAGGTTGCAATATTGCAAACTCGCCCCTAAAGGTATGTGTGAAACCCGAATCGCTATTGGAACTTGTGTCAAAAAATGAATCGATTGTATATGAATCTTTGGATGATGAGGGTGATATTTTGGAAAATATATTGAAATGAGGTGAAAAATATAACAACCCCCAATTATAATGAAAGAGTATTGTTGTAGGTGAATAATTAACATCAAATTTTAGAGGTCCAAGTTTTGATCTAGGAATGAAAGTATTAGGGAAGTTGGAAATGGTGTGATTAGTTAATTGATAGATTTGCTCATCTACATCAATAATGTATATCTTGTTATTGTACTCAAATTTCATTTTATGGTGAATGGTAGATTGCACTCCTTTCATAGCATGAATCCATGGCCCCCCTAGTATAATATTGTATGGAAGGGGTCCTTGCATGATATGGATAGAGATAGACAACACTATACGTAAACCCTCAATAGGTAATGTGATCATCCATAGTGGTTTCCTATTAACATTGTCAAAGCCACAAATATGGACATCATGAGGTTGAATGAGATTTTTTTCCACGCCAAGTTTGTGTAGGAGGTCAATGCTACAAACATTTTTTTCAAATTCATTGTCTATGATAGTGTGCCTAACTAAAGTTTAGTTAATGATCACCTTTATCGTCAAGGGATCATTCTTGTTTTGAATCTAAAGTGAGGGAATTTCATATTTAAGGAATGTGATTTTTGATTGGGTGACTTGTATGGGACGAGGGGAGGATGTTACATTATTTGATTGTATGTAAGGTTGTATCTCCTCCTGTATTTGCAACATTTCATGAACTAGAAATTTGATTGTAGGTGATAGTTGAATGTGTTTCCATACAAATATAATAACAAGAGTCTTTTTAAGATCTTCAACACTAGGCACATGATGTGGAAGAGAAGCTAATGGAGTAGGAGTATTTTGTGATACCCTATGTGTTTGAGTCACTAAGTTACAAATTTCTACTTCAAAATATTGTGATGATTAGACTGCATCATGGATTTCAAGACATATCTTAGTGTTTCGTGTGATTCACAAATGGGAGGTGACTTAGGAAGCTCACTAATTAAAGAAGATCCCACTTGTGTCATCATAACCTCAAAAATATTGTCTTTATTTTCTTTTCTTGTTAGTGAAGGGGATTCTAATGTCACTTTATTATCTTCACCTAGGGAAGGTTTAGTGGTTGAAGGATATGTGTCAATGTTCATACGTTTTTGCACCATGAGATTCTCCCTAGAAGGAGAGTTTTTAGAAGAACAACAAGCCAAATTTTTTTGACATTCAAAGGTTGGTTCTTCTAAAAGGACTTAATCACAAGTAGGGGAATGATAAATTGTTGAATTTTATTGCTTGAAAAGGGTTTCTCTAGGTGAAGGGGGGCAACTAATATTCTCATGACCTTCATCAATTGTGTTTTCTAATAGAAAAACTTATCTGCTTCACAACTATGAGAGATTCTAGGAGGAAGAGAAAGGTTATTGTCATGATTACCTATGGTTGTTTTGTCTTGTTTATCAATTTCATGTCTACTAAGAGAGGTAAGATGAGAGAATAAACTAGGATTCTCAAAACTCTCATTGACTAGTTCTTCTACCAAAATATATTGGTCATCAATAGGAGAGATATTATGAGAGGAACAAATATGATGGTTAGGAATGTCCAAGGTTGCAGTATCCTTCACAAAAACACTCTCATAGGGAGGTGATAGGAAATTTTTCTTAACATCTATAAATGTGTAAGGCACTAACATTGTTTGAACAAAAATGAAAAGCATGTGTAACCATTTCATTTAATGTTTCAGCAATGTAAACAATGTATATCCAAAGATGCAAAACAATTTTATCCAATTTATGCAAAGCTTTAAGAATGCAAACAATGTATATGAAAGAAAGAAAATAAATTTTATCAAACTTATGAAAAAAATTTATGAATAGAAACATTGTGTATGCAAAAGTGAAAATTACTTTTATCCATGTTATGAAAAACTTCAAAAATTTGAACATTTTCAAATCTAATGAGGCTTGCAAATGAAATTATTTAAAAAATGACTACGCTAAATTGATGTTTTTGAGCTAGATGCATAAAAAAAAATTCCTCAAAACTTAATATACTTATAGTATATGATACTAGGAGGCTTAGTGAACTAAAAAAAATTAGGACTAAAGATGCTAGGTCTTTTTTGTTCAATTAGGGTCTTTCACCTAATGAAAAGAGATATATCCCACACCCAAAATCTAGGTATGTTCACTCAAATTAGATGTATGATGCTATTTAGAATAAATGAGATGATATAAATGAAACTAGGTGATGAAATTGATTGATTATGCATGCAAAACCTAAGAAATGTGACTTGTTTGAAAACACATTGTGTTATGCAAAAATGAACTAGAAATGAATGCAAAACTTAATAGAAATGAACCAAACTGAAAGTGTGCACCTGAAATCTTGATGAAGGCTGGAAATAACATTTGAATTTTTTTTATTCTATTTTCCAAGCCTAGTGGGACTTATTCTCCATTCTAAGCAAATTAGTCCCAATTTTACAAAATTGAGTTGGAACTGATTTCTGACAAAAGGGCATCTAAAAATGCAAAAAAATCAAAACTAGCCTTGGAGTGGGACTCATTTGCAACCCATGGTGAATGAGTCCACTTTTTAATTTCTAAATATTCAAAAGTGTAATCTAGAGCTTCCGTTTTGCACTTTGACTTCCTATAGGTGTCTTCTTCTAAAACTATGATTTGCGGGTCTAAAAATGATATTTTGTTGATACTTTGACTTTTTGAATGAAGAGAAGATTTTAGAAACCTTTCAATTTCACATTCAATCATTTCCAAGCTTCCAAGAGTCCTAAATATACAAACACACAAGAAGAGAAGAAGAAATGTTGAATATTAGGGCATGGGGGTTTGCCTTGATCAAACCCCTTTTAGGAAATTAAACCAAAATGATGAATGAATGAAATGAAACATGTAATAATGGAGTTGATTACCTTGCCATGATGTTTGATCTTAAAAGTGTGCAACAAACATGGAGGGTTTGCCCTCAAATGTCTAAAAATTGATATCTTTGTAACTTGAAATGATAAAACCCTAAGTTGCTTGAATTGAGATGGAAGATTGGTGGATGAATGAATGATAAGAGATTAGAAATTTTTTATTAGGATTAAAATATTTATATTTATAGGAATTTTACCTATTTTACCCATTAATACTTCATCACAGGCCAACATAAAGTAATATTAAACTTAAATTTCACTTTTTTACCGTTCAAAGGTCAAAAATGAGCCAAATGGGACTCATTCAACACCCATGGTGAGTGGGTCCCACCTAGATGGGACTAATTTTCCATGCATGGTGAATGGGTCCCACAGGGGCCATTTTGATAGCTAAGGTGCTAGGGGATAAGGAAATAAGGTTTATATTGCAATTTTGTTAGTTATTTGATTAATTTAAGCCTTAGGATGCAGAATATCAGTTAATAGGGGATTATTAATGATGATGTAAAGGTTAATTAGGGATTGGGACACAAAATTCAATGTGAAAGTGTGATTAAATACACTTTACAACAATAAAATGTGGCCCACATAGCCTAGGAAGGAACACAAACCAATGTGAATGTGTGAGACACATAACAACACTAGTTTAACATTAAATTTATTTTACAAGCCTTCTAGATTGATGTGATAATGTCTCTCAACACATTTTATAATGTTGAGTTAGGGATAAATAGGTTCATTAAGTCTAGAAAAGCATGAAAGTATCTTACAACACTTTACAATACCTTTACAAGACATCATTAAAAGCATGTTATTCAATTTGTAGGGGCCAAAGAGCTAGTGTGGATGTGAAAAATGTCTCACAATACCTAAATCTAGACCTCATTAAGTCCAATTTATCATGAATTAATCCCATGTCAAGCAAATGGTAGTTTTTTCTATGGTGCATTTAGCCCCCACTTTAGGGAGAGGATGAACTTGCTTCAAACTCACACCAAAGTAGAAATTCAAGAGAGATCCAAATGTATAGATGGAGATGAAAAAGAATGAAAAAGATCAAAAGAGGTTACGAAGCCCCCAGGATCGAAGATCCTAAGTCAATCCATCAAGGTAAAAAATCATGAAATGGAAAGAACTAGAAGAGAATAAAAATGGGGTGGAAAAGATGTACTAACTCTACGGCTACAAAACATGAGGTCATCTATGGGGTGAGAAGTCCACAACATACTCACTCTGGGGCCATGAAACTTCTGATTGTCTATGGGGTGAGAAATTCTAAAAGGGTGAGAAACATACACTAGTTGGTATGCACTCAAACACATAGGTGGCTATGGGGAAAGTTGTTCCTTAGAATGAGCTTCCTGCTCAACCATACCAAAGTTATACCTCTTGATAAATTTAATAAGGTGCCACAAAGGAAAATTATTTTTTGGCTCAATAAGGTAAGGAAAACTTCGTATGCTTGACACTCATAGACATTGTTAATGCAAAATAGTGTAAGGAATGTTCAAAGGGATTTTTATTTGTTCGTGGAAGGTCTCATCTTAGGGAACATCATTCTTAATTTTTCCAAGAGAGGATAAGTGAAAAAATATATCACTTTCTTGGAGGGAATCAAGCCAAATGACTCCACCAAGAAAAGGATGCATCACAAGAAGAAAGAAATAACACAATGAAATGTGAATGGTGATATATTCCACCACTTTAAAGTGGTTGCGAACACTTGTATTGTGAGAAATTTCTTTAAAGTAGAAGAAAAGGACACAGGATCTTACTCAAAAAAATTTATGCCAATGTCATATTTTTATGATAGGCTATGTCATGAAAGAGAGAATTATGTCATATGCGATCTAGCATAAGGCATGTTACCCACATCCAAGCTTTCTCTTATTTTATTCATGAAAGGTTAATGACTAGCCAAAGGAGGTAACCACAAGTGACATATGAGGAAATGACTATCAAACCCCTTTCCCCCACTTAGTGTAGCAAAAATGTGAGCCAAAATGATTAATGAAATGCATGCTAGAGTGAAAATAAATAAAAATTAGAGGAATTAGGTGCCGCCACATGGGGAAGCTTACCAAATACCTAAAAATGTTGGATTTTATGACTCAAAGCATTACATTCATTAGTGGAGTGACCATGAATTCTATGATATGCATAAATTGAAGTCTTGGAATAACATTTCTTTCAATTTCTTTGAGGGACAGTGATCAGGTGATCTTTGAGGAGTCTCAACAAGATATCCTCTTGATAAATGGTAGATGGTGGTCTTGTAGTTTGTGTCAAAGATACATCTTGCTTAGTAGTAGATGTCATAATTATGCAAGACTCTTTAGATTGTGATATTTTTTTCTCTCCATAGGAAGATATAAAATCTATCGAATTCAAATCATGAGCCATTGGTGAGATGATATTGACATTAAGCAAAGGTGTAGTTGTTTGTTTCATGTTTTGTAAAGGATGATTTTTAGGACCACTAATGATGATGATTAAGATTGATTTAGGAGTATGTTGTGTGAGATTATTGATGTTGAGGGAAGGTTTGTGGATCTCATTCAAAGGACAATAGCCAATACCATGAGTCATTTGTTGTGTGTTAGGCTCTATAGGGTTGTAGATACCTTGTACTAGAGCACCGTGTACTTTTCCACTATATCCTTGTTGTTTCATGAGTTCATAACCTTTTCCATAAATTTTCTTCATTTCTTTTGGATTGGGTGGTGATTGATCATAAGTGTGATCAAAGGTGATTGTGTAGTTTTATTCTTTGTCGAAAGTAGTGGAGGAGGATGCTTTAGAAAGGTTGTTTGAATTTTGTGTTTACATTATGGTTGGTTGCTTTTGTTTCTCAACTTTCTTTTGTGTGATTATGTATTCACCCATAGATGATGGTGTGAATTCTAAGGATCCCCAATCATCACCAAATAATTTAAACACCGATTCCTCATTTTTTTGTTCAATATGAAGAGGGTCTATATTGGATGTTGGAATGAATTTTTTAGAGGACTTATAGCTCATTTTTCAATGTGCAAGAAAATTTTAGGCTCAATATCTGCTTCAACTTGATGTATGTTATTGCTATGGACATATTTCATTATATGATGAAGGGTTGAAAGCACTACATTCATCTCATGAATCCATGGTCCTCCTAAAATAAGATTATACAAAAGATCATAAGGCATGACATGAATAGGAGTTTACAAAGTAGCCACCCCAACTGTAATAGGAAAAGTGATTGCACAGAGTAGTTGCTTTGTTGTATTTTCAAATCCTTGAATGGAGATAGAATTAGATATTATTTGAGACTTGTCCACACACAAATTATTGAGGAAATTTACACTACACACATTAAGGGTAGAACCATTATCAATAAGGGTTTACTTTATCCCTATCCAATTTTATTGAGAAATGATCATGAAAGATTCAATTTTTTTTGCAACTCTAAAGGAGGGATCTCATGTTGATGGAAAGTAATGTCTAGATTAGTTTGATTCATTTGATGGGTTAAATTTGCTACATCATTCAGAGGTGTACCAAGAGGAACTATAATTTGTTTTAAGGTTGCTTAAAGAATATTTTAGTAATTTGGTGAGTTTTGAAGTAAATCCCAAAGTGAAATCTTTGTAGGAGTATTATTTAATTGTTCAAAAATATCATACTCCTTTGTGTGTGGGAGGTAATGAGGAGAACTAGGTGGATTGGGTAAAGTTAAGGAGGGTGGGGTTGGTTGCAGTGGTTGTGGATTATTTAGAGTGTTATATGTATGAGAAATGGTATTATAACTTGGTTGTTGTGACACATTATTTTGAGGTGGGTAGAGGGTGAACTTGTACTTATGTTGAGGTTGTTGTTTGCATGAAGGTGGGTAAAGAGTAAAATGAAGTTTAGGAAAAGGTTTATGTGATGGTGGGTAAAGGATGAGTTGAGGTTGAATAATGTTAGCATCCCTTAACAAGCGAGAGTCTAGATTGTTGTTGAAGGGAATACTATCATTAGTGCCAATGTTATCTTTGGCTTGCATCATAATATCCTTCCTAGAAGGAGATTTCTTAGGATAACAACAAACCACATGTTTGTGACAATTAAGGTATGGTTCATTCAAAATAACTTCATCACAACTAAGGGAGTTAGTAATGGTTGAATGTGTTTGATAATTGATAGTGGGGAGATTAGGGGAAGATTCTATTTGATTATTGGTTGTTTCTAAGGTCTCATTATCTTTTTCCATATTAACTATGCTACTAGGAGAGCTTCTAATATGTTCATCCAAGTTTGAGGTTTGTAAAGGATCTCCATCACATGTAGGAGATGCATCAAGAGAAGGACCATTAAGATTTTCAAATAGGTTTTCCCAAATGGGAGGATCAAGGGTTTCATTAGTCTTAATAGGGATGTCTTCTAATGCCAACCTATCCTATTTACATCAAGGAGGGATGTTAGGAGAGAAAAAATTTTGATTGTCATGACCATGGAGACTTGGTAAGGTGATGTTTAGGAATGTATCTATGAATTCATGTTCTTGTCATCTAACATCTTCCAAAGGGGAATAAGGAGATGGACAATTGAGACCCTCAAGACTTGTAATTACCTTCACCAAGATACCTTAATCACTAATAGTGAGAGGTATTGAGAGAAGAAAAAGTATGTGTGTTATGATTTCCTACATTACCATTTGCACCAATGGGCAATGTAAGATTAAGGATTGTACCAATGGTTTGATCATGTTTCTAAAAGTCCTCATTGTGGTAATCAAAAGTGAACTCATAAGAGGGAATGTTGTACTTATACAATCCACTATTAATGAAATCAAAGCCACATATTTTATAAGAAAACATGTTATGATGAAAAAGGAAAGAAAGTACAATGCAAGGACTTAAAAAGAAATGAAATTTTTAGTTTTTAAGTAACCTAATTTTTTGTTTACACATGCAACAATTTCAAAATAAAATGTTGTGAATGAAAAAGTGAAAAAATGCATGAAATGAATGATATAGAAACTCAGCTAATTGATATAGGTAGGTAAAGGCACTGAACAAAAGCTTAAAAATAGGGTTTTTAGTTCTATAAAGGATAGTTTCAAGGATGAAAAGGGATTGATTCATCCAAGATAGCAAATGAGTCCCAGTATGAACTTTTTCAAAAAAATTAGAATTTTTTTAGTGATTTTGATGTTTTATGAATGCTATGATGCAGAACTAAGTGAAAAAAGTAGAATTTCAAAAAATATAAATGAATTTAGATGCCAACAATGCAACCTAAATGATCATTTTGTGAATCTACAATTTAACACCTATCATGCAAATGAATCATGTAAACCCCAATGCAAGGTCAATGCAAGCTAGATCTATGATGAAGGACTCCAAATTACACAGGAAGGTATTTGAAAAAGTAGGTTCAACAAAATGAACCATAGATTTTTATGACTAGAGATGCTAGGCCTCTCTTGTTTAATTAGGGTATTTCACCTAATGAAAAAGAGATAGATCCCACACCCAAAATCTAGGTAGGTTCACTAAAATTAGGAGATGTATGATGTTATTTAGACTAAATGAGATGATCTAAATGCTAATAGGTGATGAAATTGATTGATATTAAGTATGTGAAACCTAAGAAATGTGACTTCTTTGAAAACACATTGTGTTATGCAAAAATTAACTAGAAGTGAATGCAAAACTTAACAGAAATGAACCAAACTGAAAGTGTGCACCTATAATCTTGATGAAAGTTGGTAATTACATTTTAAATGTTGTTGATGCTATTTTTTAGGCCTGTTGGGACTCATTTTCCATTTTGGGTGAATCAATCCCAGTTCTGCAAAACTAAGCTAGAACCCATTTATGACAAAAGGGTATCTAAAAATGTAGAAAACTCAAAACTACCCTTGGAGTGGGCCTCATTCACCACCCATGGTGAATGATTCCACTTTTATATTTTTGAATATTCAAAAGTGGAATCTAGAACTTCTGATTTGCACTCTGACTTCCTATAGGTGTCTGCTTTCGAAACTCTGATTTACGGGTCTAAAATTGAGATTTTCTTGATACTTTGACTTGTGGAACATGAAGAGAAAACTTGAGTAACCTTGAAACTTGATCTTAAATGATTTCAAAGCTTCCAAGAATCCTAAATCTACAAACACACAAGAAGAGAAGAAGAAATTTTTAATGTTAGGGCATAGGGGTTTGCCTCGGTCAAACCCCTTTTAGGTAATTAAACAAAAATGATGAAAGAATGAAATGAAACATGTAATAATGTAGATGATTACCTTTCCATGATGTCTGATCTTGAAATTATATAGAAAAATATGGAGAATCTTCCCTTGAATATCTAAAAATTGATATCTTGATGACTTGAAATGATAAAACCCTAAGTTGCTTGACTTGAGATGGAAGATTGGTGGATGAATGAATCATAAGAGATAAGAGATAAGAGATATTTGAATATGGATTAAAATACTTAAATTTATAGTAATTTCACCTATTTTACCCATTAATACCTCATCATAGGCTAACATGAAGTAATATTAAACTTAAATTTCACTTTTTTCTTGTTGAAAGTTAAAAAATAAGCCAAATGGGACTCATTCACCACCCATGGTGAATGGGTCCCACCTGGATGGGATTGATTCACCATGCATGGTGAATGGGTCCCATAGGGGCCATTTTGATAGCTAAGGTGCCAGGAGATAAGGAAATAAGGTTTATATTACAACTTTGTTGGTTATTTGATCAATTTAAACCTTGAAATGCATAATATGGGTTAATAGGGGCCAATTAATGATGATGTAAAGGTTAATTAGGGCTTGGGACACATAATTCAATGTGAAAGTGTGATTAAATACACTTTTGAACACTAAAATGTGGTCCAAATAGCCTAAGAAGGCACAAGAACCAATGTGTGTGTGAGACACATTACAACACTAGTTTAACATTAAGTTTATTTTACAAGCCTTCGAAATTGATGTGATAATGTCATTAAATACATTTTATAATGTTGAATTAGGGAGAAATAGGTTAATTAAGTATGAAAAAGCACAAATATATCTTACAACACTTTACAACACCTTTACAAGACATTATTAAAAGCATGTTATTTGACTTGCAAGGGCCCAAGACCTAGTGTAGATGCACAAAATGCTTCACAACACTTGAATCAAGGCCTCATTAAGTCCTATTTATCATGAATTAATCCCATGTCAAGCAAATGGTACTTTTTTCTATGATGCACTTAGGAAGAACAAAAATGATGATTCTATTGTTTTAATAGACAATGAAAAATCTAAACAAGACTGATTCACCTAGAATGGTGAAATAGTCCTAGTAAGGATTTTTTCCAAAATTTTTAGAAAATTTCAATGGATTTTGATGTTTTTGATATTTTAAGAGGTAGACCTAAGATGAAATTTGAAAATTTTATAGAATTACAATGATTTTAGATGCTAAAAATACAACCTACATGCATTTTTTGAATGCAAAATTTGAAACCCTAGAATGCAACTTAACTAATGAAAAATGCAAAGCAAGCTAATTATAGGATTATGATGGACTGAAAATCATACAAGAATTTTTTTAAAAATTAGGTTCACTAAAATGAACCATATATTTTATGATTAGGGATACTTTGAATCTCTTTTGCTCAATTAGGATCTTTCACCTAAAGGAAAGAGATAGATCCCACACCCAAAATATAGGTGGTCCACTCAAACAGATGTATGTATGATGGAAATATGTCTAAATGGAATTATCTAAATGCAAAAAAATGATAACATTTATTGGTTAATAAATGTAAACTAAGGAAATGTAGATTGTTTGAAAGAACATTGTGATATGTAGAAAACACCTAGAAATGAATGTAAATTGCAATAGAAATGGATGAGACTGAAAGTGTGCACCTGAGATCTTGATGGAGACTGGAAACAAATTGTATAATTTTTTTGATGTTTATTTTTAGGCTTGTTAGGACTTATTCACCATCTTGGATGAATCAGGCCCAATTCTGTGAAACTATTCTAGAGCTCATTTCAGACAAATCGGTATTCGAAAATGCAGATAACCATTATCAAACCTAGAAGTGGGAATCACTCACCACCCATGTAAAATGAGTCCACTTTTGAATTTTTGAAGATTCAAAAGTTGATACAAGATCCTTCAATCTGCATTTTCTACTTCTCTAGGTGTTTGGTTCTAAAACTGTCAAATTCAAGCTTGAAAGTGACTTTTTATTGAAAATTTTCCTTATCCAATGAAGAGATGACTTGAAAAACTTTTCAACTTGATATTCAATGATTTAAAAGTTAGAAGATTCCTAAAGCTATAAATACATAAGAAGAGAAAGAAAATTGTTGGATGTTAGGGCATGGGGGTTTGCCTTGGTCAAACCCCTTTTAGGTAAATAAACCAAAATGGAGAGAGAATATAATGAAGCATGAAATACTGGAGTTATTACCTTTCCATGATGATTGATCTTGAATTTCTCTAGTAAAACATGAAGAATCTACCCTTAAATGTATTAGGAAGCTATCTTGATGACTTAGAATGCAAAAACCCTAACTTGCTTGACTTGAAGTAGAAGATAGATGAAGAATGAATGATGAGAGATGTGTGAATGAGTTAGGAGTTGTAAATTAGGGTTTAGAGACTTGATTTTATAGGAAACTAACCTTATTCACCCACAAATTGGATCCCTAAGGCCAACATGACAAAAAATTAAACTTAAAATCCAATGTTTCCTACTCAAAAGTAAAAAATGGCCCAAATTGGACTCATTCACCACCTTGGGTGAATCAGTCCCACCCAATAGGGAATCATTCACCATAGGTGGCTAATTAGTCCCAATGGGGCCCATTTTCTAGCTAGGATGCTAGGAAGTAAGGAAATACAGTTTATATGATGGCTTTGTTAGTTATTTGATCAATGTATGCCTTGGGATGCATAATATAGGGTAATATGGGCCTATTAATGATGATGTGAAATTAAATTAGGGCTTGGAACACATAATTCAATGTGAAAGTTGGAATAAATAGACTTTACAACACTAAAATGAGGTCCACACAGCCTAGGAAGGCACAACATCTAATGTCAATGTGTAGGACACATTACAACACTAGACTAAGGTTAAATTTAATTCACAAGCCTTCTAGATTGATGTGAAGATAAGATTAAATACATTTTATAATGTTGAATTAAGGGAGAATGGGTTTATTAAGTATAGAAAAGTGTGAAATGCTTTTACAACACTTTACAATATCTTTACAAGGCATTGCTAAATGCATTTAAAAGGGTCCAAGACCTAGTGTGGATGTGAAAAATACCTCACAAGACCAAATAAAGTCCTTATTAAGTACAATTTATCATCAATTATTCCCCAAATCAAGCAAGTTTCCTTTTTTATATGGTATAGATAGGTTGCACTATTCCCCATGTTGCTAACTTAGCCTTGAATAAAGAGTCTTGAAACAGTTGAGAGAAGGGTTAGAATCCATTATAGGTAGACTAATCAAGAAAAAATTAAAAATATATCACAACATAAGTAATGAGGTAAATTTAGAAATAGATATGAAAACCAAAATAGTTTCAAAGATCTATCAATGTGGGAGGAGTATATTCCAATATTTTAGAGACATTTATGGAAAATTTTATAGCATAGACAAGGCAATCAACTGCTTGGTATAATTGTTTGAAAAATATTACCTAAATTAAAGCTTTGAAGAGTGGTGTGCACATCCATAATGAAGGATTGAGAAATGATTTGTTATTTTCCTTCCTTATAACTTATGTCATATATATGTGTTTACAAAATATGGAAGCATAAAAAAGGTAATTCAATTGTTAAATAACAAAATTCCTCAAAGAGATGTGGTTTAAAAATGTAATTGGCAAGTGTATAGAATTGTGTAATTTAAAATGTGCATTGATAGCCTAAGGTTATAATGACAAAAAGACAATGATCAACATGGAATATGCAAAATAACAAAAATGAAAGTTGAACCATCAATTTTGTGGGTTTTATGTACTTCTCTTGCATGCTTAGGATCTTTCACATAAAAGGAGAGAGATTGAAACCTAAAATTGAGGTGGTTCACTCAGATAAAGGGGTCCATGATGTGATTGTGACTGAATGCAATAATTTGAATGCAACTAAGTAATGAAATTAACTGATAGTGAATGCAAAACTAAGGAAATATGCAATGTTTGAAAACATAGTGTGATATACAGAAAATGAACTAGAAACATGCACAAATGAAAACATAGTTGAATGAGAATGGAAAGAGTGCACCTAGAAGTTGAATACTAACCCTGGAAGGTTTTGAAAACTGGTAGGAATCATCATTGATCACCAGTGGGACTCATTTTCCATTGGTGGTGAATCAGTCCTCCTACTGGTAAAAACACCTAAAACTACTGACTGCCATGAACTAGATTCTAACATAATCAAATTTTCTAGCCTACAGGTGGGACTCATTCACCACTAATGGTGAATCAATCCTTCTCCAAAATTCTACATATTCAAAGTTCAATCCTGTAGCTTCATATTTGCACTTGTCTTCTTGTTGGGTTAATAGAGTCAAATCTGTAGAAAATGGACTATAGGTCAAGTCTCCAAGCTTGAATTAGGGTTTAGTTGAATTGAAAAACTTTGATGACTTTCTGACCACTTTTCAACACCTATTTTCTTTACAAAAATGCATACAAAATTATGCAAACACACATGCAAAAGGGGGGAAATGGTTAAGGGTTAGAGTATAGGAATTTGATTTGGTTAAATCACACTTTGGTAATGAAACCCTTAATAATGAAATGAAGTGAAATGAGAAAGGAATGATGAATAAACAACATGGAAGTTCCCTAGACTCACCAAAATCTTGTTGATGAATTCTAAAGATATGTCAATGGCTGCTCCAAGATACTTGATAAATGCTTGATTGAATGATGCTTTGATGAATTGAATGCAAGAATGTCAATTGATGTTGAATGAGTGAATGCAAAATGGATGGGGGTTGAAATGAATGAGAAAACACTTATTCCCTAATAACCCAATAATACATCATAGGTTCACATAAGGTGTTTTTGAATAAAAAACTAAAGTAAATTTTGAATTATTTTGAATTTGGAGCTAAGAGGGACTCACTCACCACCCATGGAAAATGTGTCCCACTCTAGGCTTGTAAGTCAGTTTCAGGAATTAAGTTGCATTTAATGTTGTTTTTCAGGTTTACATTAAAAAATGCACTTGATTAAGTATTATAGGTACATAAAGGGGTCATATAAAGCATAAGAAAGGTGTAAATAGTGAAATCAAGCCTAGAAAATCATGAAATCTTGTTACAATACTTTAAAACACTTTAAAATAGGACTTGGTAAGTGATAAAATAATGATTTTTAAGTGAATTATAATGAGAAGAGTCTAGAAAAGTGTAGAAATGTGTCAAAAAACTTCACAACACCTTCACAAGACACCATTATTTCAATTTTAAGAACCTAATTTGAATGTTTAAGTTACATTGCAACATTAAATCAAAGCAAAATAAGCCATTCATCACAGGAAAAATACCTAAATTCCCACGAAAATGTCAATGATCAATTTTTCTATGGTAAAAAATTAGGCCATAACAGAATGCAAGAAAATGTGTAAAGACTTCACATACCTAATAAAGAAGAGTTTCAAATGGAGGATTTCTACCCAATTATGTAGCCTTTGATTCTTGTTTCTTCAAACTCTACAACAATGTGACCTTTTCAAAAGCTTGTTCCCCTCCAAACTTCAATTGTATATCACTTTTGAATGGAATTCAGACTTGAATTGATATTATATTCCATTCAACATGAAAAACTCTGTTATTTCATGTAAAGGTGGTTGAAAGATCATGAAAAAGGTGGTGGAATGTTAAAAACATGCATGCACACTTCACAACATCACCAAAACACTACTTTTTCTCATAGCATGTGCAAAACTAGGAGAGTATGCAAAATGTGGGCCTTGAGATCACATATATATTGATTTTTTTACAATTTTTAGAGCAAGGAAAAATGCACTCATGTTATTTCTTGCTAAAAAATGGCCATATCTCTATGGCTTCAAGACACACTCAGGTTATGAGAAAGTTGATTTTTTTATAAATTTTCCTTCTCTCCTTTATCTCTACCCTCTACCCTCTACTCAAAACCCTTAATCCCTCTACCCTTAAACCCTCTAACCTCTACCCTCAACCCTTAACCCTAAAACCTATACCCTAAAACCCTAAACTCTCTACCCCCAACCCTACACCCTTAAACCTTCTACCCTCTATCCTCAAACCATAAATACTCAACCCCGATACCATCTACCCTATACATTGGACCCTTAACCCTAATCCTTCAACCATATGTACCCTCATCCCTAATTCTCCAATGATATGTAGGTCCTAAACCTTAAACCCTAAACCATGAACCCTATAGGTCCTTTACCCTCAACCCTTATACCCTAATTATATATCTACCCCCTCTACCCCCTACCCTTAACACTTATACCCTCTATCTCTTGCCCACTCCCTCCCTCTCTCTCTCTCTCAAGTCTCTCCCTCCTACCCCCTCTCAACCCTCTCTCTCACTCACCCACTCCATCTATCTCTCTTCCCTCTCCCCTCTACCCTTAACCCTTATACCCTCTATCCTCTACTCTCTTTCTCTCCCACTCCCTCCCTCTATCTCTCTCAAGTCTCTCCTTCCTACCCCCTCTCCCTCTCTCAACTATCTCTCTCTCTCACTACTATTCCTCTCAAGTTAGGTTGCGAATTCCATCTAATTGGCAAGCTAGTGGGCCCATTAGGTTTCCAATTTCACCCACTAGCTTGCCAATTCGATGCAATTGGAAATTGAGTGGTATTTTTGAAAAAATGGGTCCAAGAAATAGGGTCTCCCAGTGATTACAAAAAATAGGTCCTATAGATAGCATCTCCCAATGATTAAAATCACTAGGAGACCACATTTCTTGGACCCATTTTTTCAAACAATCTACTACATTGTTAATTTCACCAAATTGGCAAGCTAGTGGGTGAAATTGGAATCCTAACTTGGCCTATTAAAAAAAATGGTTCCATGAAATGGGCTTGGATAGCTAGGGTGAAATTGGCATTCTAACTTGGCCTAGTTGAAAAAATGGGTCTAAGAAATGGAGTCTCTTGATGGAGACCCCATTTCTTGGACCCATTTTTTCAAATAGGCCAAGTTAGGATGCCAATTTCACCCACTAGCTTGCCAACCCCTTTTCATGGACCCATTTTTTCAAACAGGCCAAGTTAGGATGCCAATTTCACCCACTATCTTGCCAATTTGGTGAAATTTCCAATTTCACTATGAGACCCCATTTCATGTTCCCATTTCTTGGGCCCAATTTCACCTAATTGGCAAGCTAGTGGGTGAAATTGGCATCTTAACTTAGCCTATTTGAAAAGATGGTTCCAAGAAATGGGGTGTGTAAATCATCGGTAGACCCAATTTCTTGGACCCATTTTTTCACATAGGCCACTACATTGCCAATTTCACCAAATTGGCAAGCTAGTGGGTGAAATTGGTAAATCACGGGGAGACCCCGTTTCTTGGACCCATCTTTTTAAACAGGCCACTACATTGACAATTTCACTGAATTGGCAAGGTAGTGGCTGAAATTGGCAACCTAACTTGGCTTGTTTGAGAACATGGGTCCAAGAAATTGGATCTCCTAGTGATTTACATCATTGGGAGACCTCATTTCGTAGACCCATTTTCTCAAATAGGCCAATTTAGGTTGCCAATTTCACCCTCAACCCTATACCAGCAACCCTCAAACCTTAAACCCTTAACCCTCAACACTTAAACCCTAAACCCTTAAACCCTCTACACTCTACCCTATACATTACAACCTCAAAACTCAATTCCAAACCCTTAACCCTTAATCCCTCAACCCTCAACCCATATACCATCTACCCTATACATTGGACCCTTCACCCTAAAAATTGAACCACATACCCTCAAACCATTACCCTAAACTCTAAACCCTCTACCGTCAACCATAAACCATCAACCCTAAACCCTTACACCCTAAACCTTAAAACCCTCTACCCTCTACCATCAACCCAATACCCTAAATCATCAACCCTCTAGGTCCTCAACCCTATACCCTCAATTCTCTCTCTCTCACACCCTATACATAGGACTCTCAACCCAAATCCTTTAACCATATGTACCCTCAACCCTATACCATCAACCCAATACCCTAATCCCTCAACCCTATAGGTTATCAACCCTATACCCTTAATTATCAATCTTAAACCCTATACACTAGATCCTCAACCCTCATATATCTCTATCCCTCCATCCTCTTCTCTCCTTTGTATCTTAGTTCTCCCGCCATCTCTCTATCCCTCCATCCATCCCTCTCTACCCTAATCCCTCAACCCTAAACCGTAAACCCTTAAAAACTCAACCTTAAACCCAAAAACCTAGAACCTAAACCCTCTACCCTCAACACTAAACCATCCACCCTAGACCCTTGCACCCTCAACCCAATACACTAGACCATAAAACCTATAGGTCCTCAAACGTATAATCTCAATTCTCTCTCTTTCTCACTCTATATCTCTCCACTATACCATTAACCCTCTACCCTATACACTTAACACTTAAATCCTCTACCCTCTACCCTTAAACACTTAAACCCTCTACACTCTACCCTAAACCATAAACCCTCTACCCTCAACCCTAAACCCTAAACCCTTAAACCCTTAAACCCTAAACCATTAAACCCTCTACCCTCTACCCTTAAATCCTCTACCCTCTACCTAATATTTGAACCATATACCCTCAAAGCTAATCCCTAAACACTCTACCCTCAACCCTTAACCCTCTAGCCTAAACCATTTAACCTATACCATAGAAAAAAGGCAACTTGCTTGATTTGGGGAATAATTAATGTTAAATTAAACTTATAAAAGGCCTTGATTTGGTGTTGTGAGGTGTTCTTCACATCCAAACTAGGTCTTGGACCCTTTGAAATGTATTTAAATATGTCTTGTAAAGGTGTTGTAAAATACTTTCATGCTTTTCTAGACTTAATAAACCTATTTTACCTTAATTCAACATTATAAAATGTATTTAATTGCATTTTCATATCAATCTAGAAGGCTTGTAAAATGAACTTAATGTTAATTTAGTATTGTAGTGTGTCTTTCACATTCACATTCGATGTTGTTCCTTCCTAGGATATTTGGACCTCATTTTAATGTTGTAAAGTACATATAATCAAACTTTCACATTGAATTTTATGTCCTAATCCCTAATTGACATCCACAACATCATTAATAGGCCCCTATTACCCCATAGTGTGCATCCCAATGCAATATTTGGTGAAATACCCAACTAAGTCATCATATAAACCTTATATCCTTACTTTATAGAATCCTAGTTGTCAAATGGGCCCCTCTAGGACTAGTTCACCATCTGTGGTGAATTAGTCCTTGCCAGGTGGGATTGATTCACCCAAGGTGGCAAATGAGTCCCATTTGGGAAATTTTTTCACTTTTGAGTGGGAGAGTTTTGGATTTAAGTTTAATTTTTATTCATGTCAGCCTTGGGGATCCAATTAATGAGAAAATTAGGAGAATTTCCTATAAAATCAACCTTCTAAGCCCTACTTCACAACTCATTCATCACTTATCTTCTTTCTCAAGTTAAGTAAGTTAGGGTTCATCACTCTAAGTCATCAAGAAATATTCTAAAGATATTCAAGGGTCGAATCATCCTCCATTGTTGTAGAAATTCAAGATCAAAAATCATGGCAAGGCATTGAATTCATGATTTCATGCTTCATTACATTCTTTCATCATTTTGGTTTAATTACCTACAAATGGGTTTGACCAAGGAAAACCCCCGTACCCTAACATACAACATTTCTCTTTCTTGTCTTGTTTGTTTGCAAATTTAGACTTCTTGGAGGCTATAAATTGTTGAATATTACATTGCAAATTTGTTCAATTCATGTCTTCATTGGATAAGGAAAATACCCACAAAAGTTCACTTTGAGGTCTGAATCCAACAGTTTCAGAACTAGACACCTAGAGAAGTAGAAAGTGAAAACTGAAGGCTCCTATTTCCACATTTGAATATTCAAAAATTGAAAAGTGGACTCAATTTCCATCAGTGGTGAATGAGTCCTACTACTAGGCATGTTTTTGGTTTTCTACATTTTTGGATACCCATTTGTCCAAAATGGATTCTGGGATAGTTTCATAGATCTAGGACTAATTTTCCCAGAATGGCGAATGATTCCCATCATTCCTAAAAATTAGGATCAACAAAATTTCAAAAGTCATTTCAAGTCTCCAACAAGTTTACAAATGAATTTATTTAGTTTCATTCATTTTTGTTGTAGTTTACCTTCATTTATAGGTTTTTTGCAGTAGACAATGTGTTTTCAAACAACATGCATTTTGATAGTTTCCACTAAATAATCAATACATTTATTTATTTTTATGTGTTTATATCATTAAATTTACACTTAATTCCATCATACATACATTAGATTGAGTGAACCACCTAGATTTTGGGTGTGGGATCTTTCTCTTTCCATTAGGTGAAAGACCCTAATTGAGCAAAAGAGACACAACATTTTGTATGACCATAAAATATATGGTTAATTTTGGTGAACCTAATTTTCAAATACTTCTCCTTTCTCATTTTGAGTCCTTCATCATAGATCTAATCTTGCATTGAATTTTCATTAGGTTTTGTATTAGTTAATTGGCATGCTAGGTTTAAAATTTTTCATTCATAAAAAAGTGCATCTAGGTTGCATTGTTGGCATCTAAATTCATTTAAATTTTCTAAAATTCTACATTTTTAACTTAGGTCTACATCATAGCACTCCGAAAACAATTAAATTACTCAAAAAATTATGAAAATTCTGAAAAAAGTCTATACTAGGTGATGAACTCAATTAATGGCTCAATTTTGATAGGATTCATTATATATCTCCTATTGCTATCATAGACTTTGACACTTGGTTGTTGATATTTTCCTTAAAACCATAGACCTTGGCATAAGTTTATCTTTGTGACTTTAATGGCATTATCATGCTATGAAAATTATCTATGTTGAATTTACAAGTGGTTGAAAGAATGTTAATAAGGTAATCATAGATATACATTTGTTTGTGTGTGATAATTCTATTGTGCAAGTTTCCACTAAAATATTGATTTCAATAAAGCACCTACATGGGAGAAATTCTTGCCAGATTGGTCAGTTAGTAAGAAGTCAAGAAGTTGATCATTAAGAAGTCAAAGAGGGAAAAATCTCATGTGGGGAAATTCCTAATTCAAAAAAAATAATGTAACCACCTTTTTAATGGTCATATTTGTTGTTGAGGATATCTAAGGAGTGTGTTGTGCTAGATTCCCATTGAAACAAGTATGCTTTGACCAATTCAATGCATGCATAACTTCCTCCATCTTTTTATATGCTTTCAATAAGTGGAATCCTCTTATTTTGATGGATTAAAATGCATAGGTAGTTAGGGATAGTCAATATTTTTCTCCCTATAAATAATGGCCAGATGCTCCTTTTGATAAGGTTGGATATTCTAAGTTTGTACTAGCATTTTCCAATTTTATAGTTCTATTGTTGATATGTTGTACTTATGATTTCAAGAAATAATATGAAATTTTGAGATGTTGCATTTGAGTTAGTGTAAGGAAGACTCATCCAAGGGGGCCAACTTGGTGATAATTCCATCTATTAGTTTAAAATTTATTTTATGTTTAGTAGTTAGTTTCAATTTCAACAACTATCTATTTCTCCAGCCACAAAAATTCCATTTTGTGTCTCTTCTTGTAGCCATGGTAGATAGAGTAGTTTCTTATCTATTTGCTGGGATTTTAATTTATATCATTCATTTCCAGTCTAGTTGTTAATGCTTAGTGCAGATGTTGATTTATATTTAGTGTTTAAGTTGCTTTACTTCTAACATTTTATTTCTAGCATTGTTTCTTTCCTAGTTTATGGATGGTTGCAATGAAGTCCTATTGCACATACAATGTTGACCCGTTTCAAGTTTACATCCCTAGGTTGACAAGTGAAATGCACCTTCATGATGAGTGAGATAGCTCCTTAGTCAAGATTTTCAATCTCTAAGTCACATCCCTAAAGGATTAGTTATTAAACCATTAAGGGAGGCCAAATTTTTTGGTGTTGTTGCTAGGGATGGTGTCAAAATAGGAATTTATTTGGAGTCATTGATTTTTTCTTTCTTTCTATATCATTTTTGAAACTTTTCTCTTAGTATACCTCTCATTTAGGAAATTAATGATCTGCTATTCTTTCATCAATTATTTTTATGAGTTGGCTAATATTGAAGTGATACCACATGCATAGAGGAAGGAGAGATGCTCATGGGAGATTCCTTCCTAATTACCCTAATCCATTCTAGCTAGTTGAGCACTAGAATCTTTCAAGAGATGAAGAAGAAGAAGAAGCACACCCTTTGCTAATACATTTCCCAATCTGACTAGTTTTGACACTTCCTTTGAAGACCAAAATTTGAATTAGAATCCCTTTACATTGGAACTTCATATACTAGCCATGGGTGATGAGAATAATGAGAATAGACACAAAAATAGAACAAAGCAGCCATCTTTTCCATTTCCTATTACTTATCATAATGAAGTTGACAACCTAATGAACATCCCTATTTCAGTCCCCCCCTAATTTTTATGGACTTGTGATAGAAGACCTTGACACATTCTTGTTTGATTTTGATATCCTCTATAGAAGCTATGGCTACACCACTGGTGCTCATAGGACTAAGTTTTTTCCAACCACCTTGAAAGAAGCTACATTAAGATGGTTTATGAGCTTAGATAGGAATACTATGGAAACATTGAATGAGATGAAAACAAAGTTTCTTGAGAAGTACAAAGAATATTACATGGGTAGTGACATGAGAGGATATGACATATTTAGGATGCAACAGAAGGAAGATGAGAGTTTGGAGGAAAACATTTCAAGGTTTTTGTTTCTCTACAAAAATGTCCACATCATACACTCAATGAGGAGTCTCAGAAGCTTCTCTTCCTTAGAGGGATCACTGAGAGCTACATTGATTATTTGGACTTGATGGGAGGAGGAAATATCACCCAAGTTCCTTGGGATGATATCAAGAAGATATGTCATAACTATTCTAGGGAAACTTCAAAGAAGGAGAGAGGCTACCAATCCTCTATGGGTAAATCATCCAACAATTGATTGTAAAGGATTGAAATTACTCACTTGTTGGAAGAATTCAAGTATGAAATCATAAACAATTTGGATACTTAGCCTTCTATGATCTAAGAAAAGTAGTAACACGAGGAGGCTAAGGCAATGTTGGCAGAATATTTCCCTCATTGCAAAAAAAAGGACTGCAAATGCAAAATGATAGCTAATATTAATAGCAAGCAAATTCCACCTGAGTTCAAACCAATCTAGGGTGATTATGATCAAGTCTACTACACTTTACAAAGGAGGCTATAGGCTCCAAGATAAGGTATTCCACTCAATCCATTATCTTTTTCTAGGCCATATTTCAATTCTTATGCATCCAGTAACCAATGGAAACCCCCATATCTATCCAACTAGGGAAGATATCCACCTTAGCTTTTGAATAACCATCCAAAAAATTGGCCCAATCACCAAAAATATACACCCTAGTGGAAACAACCTCAAGGGAATTGGCAACCACCTCGAGTAAATTGGTAGCAAACATCTCAATGTAGGGGAGGATAACAATGGCCAAACCAGACACCTAGTTACATGCAACCACCTTCATATCCCCAACAGCCTAACATAATGCATCCTCCTACAAGCTCAAGTTAAAGTACACCTAGACCTGCTCAGCTACCAACTTATCCCACACCTAACCCAAATAACAAAACACAATAACAACCAATATACTTTGCAAATCCTAATCTATTTATTGCATATGTTGTGAGTGTGAGTGACATCCACCTGCATTCAGGAACTACTTTTCCAAATCCTTCCATTCCTATCATCATTGAGCTTCTTGTGGATGAAGAGGAGACTCTGAATGTCCTGATTTAGCCTAGTGTGCCCAAAAATAATGAACCAATTCCAGTTCAACAGACTACCCAAGAACCACAATTTCCTCAAAGGTTAGAGGGTGCTAAACATAAGGAAGAAAAGGAGGAACCAACCTTTGAAATTTTGGATCAGTTGAAACAAATATGTGTCAAGATACCTTTGTTTCAAGCCATAAAAGATGTTGCTATATATGGAAAAGCACTCAAAGAATCATGCCTCAAAAATCTAGGGATGAAAAGGAATGACCCACCATGATTCACGTAGTAGGACAGTTAGCAAACATCATGCTTGGAAAAGTTATAGTTCCTAAGTACATTGATCCAAATTGTCTTGTGGTAGGAGTTGTCATAAATAGAATCTAAATAAGGAATACTCTGATTGAAATGGGGGAAGTAATAAATGTGATGACTAAGGATATCCTACAACAACTAAATGTTGCAAACATGAGACCTACTCCTATTGTATTGTGGCTTACTGATAGTTCCACTATTAAACTTGATGGTATAGTAGAGGACCTTGTGGTAACTCTAGATTCTTGGGAGTAGCCAACATATTTTATGATTCTTTCTCCTAAAAATACACTACGTGGGTATCACATTGTTCTATGAAGGCCATGGTTAGCTACAACAGATGCCTACATTGGACATCAATCAAGGGACATGACCATTTCTGATGGGAAGAGTACAAAAAAGATCCTTCTCTACCCTCGTGCTCAACCATCTCATGACATGGATAACACACATGGCCACATGTGGGAGAAGAGGCTAAGGAAGTCAATTCAGTGGCACAACTTATGATGTTAGGGAGAATCTCTTTCATGCAGCTTCTAGAGGAAGATGAAGTGTTGTCCCATATAACTCATAACTATTGTGAGATACATGAAGAGTCATCTACTTAGGGACCCAATTCTTCTAGTTAAGTGAAGCCACTTTTTCCTACTCTTCCTGCAACAAAAATTCTTGTAGCAACTAATATGCTCCACAAAATATTGTCACATGAACTAAAAATGTGAAGTATTAGTGAAGAAACTATGATTCAGTTAACCACAAAAGTACAAGTTTCTAAAGGAAAACATCTAAGTATTAACAAGTTGAGTCAAGAGCAGTAGTTGTCTTTGACAAACCTATTAAAGACCCACCAACATGCCTTCACATGGGACTACGATTACATGAAGGGATTGGATCCTAAGCTCTATACTCATAGGATATACATTAGAGATGAATGTTCATCGGTAAGGTATTTACAAAGGAGAATTAACCTTGCATTGAGATAAATTGTCAAAGGGGAAGTTCAAAAATTATTTGATGTAGGATTTATATACCCCATCTCAAATAGTTAGTGGTTGTCCCCTATGGTGATTGTGCCTAAGAAGGGATGGAAGTGGAGAGATTGTGTTGATGACACGGAACTCAATTCCACCACCAAAAAGGACCATTTTCCCCTTCCTTTCATAGACCAAGGACTGGACTCCCTTGCAAGGAAGTAATATTTTTCTTTTTTAGATGGATTCAATGGATATAACCAAATACAAATTGCCCCTGAGGATCAAGACAAGACCACCTTTACTTGTCCACGGGGGACTTATTCCTACTCAGTGCTTCCATTCAGCTTGTCTAATGAACCTGCAACTTTTCAGAGGGAAGTCATTAGTATATTTTCAAACATCTCACATGATTACATGGAGATTTATATGGATGGTTTTACTAACTATGGTACTGATTTTGTAGAATCTTTAGAGAATATAAGGAAGGTCTTACATATATGTGAAGATCATAACCTGTCATTAAATAGTGAGAAGTGTTTCATGATGATATAGGAAGGAGTAGTCCCTAGGCACTGCATCTCTAAAAATGGAATTCAAGTTGACTGAACCAAAATTGAAGTGATTAAAAATATTCCTATCCTTGCAAAGAAAAAATATGTTATAAGTTTATTAGGTCATGTAAGGTGCTATAGTTGTTTCATCAAATATTTCAACAAAATGGCAGCACCATTGTACAATATTCTCACTAAATATGTTGAATTCCAATGGATAGAGGATTGTGACAAGGCATTCCCTGATCTCAAAGAATATTTAACCCATGCCCCTATACTAAAAGGTCCTAATTGTGAGCTCCCTATTTAGATTCATATAGATGCATCAGACTATGTTGTAGGAGTTGTATTGGGACAGAAAGAAGGAACCATTGAGAATGTAATCTATTTTTTTAGAAAAATTCTACAAGGGGTTGAATTCAATTACATAGTGATAGAAAAAGAAATGTTGGCAGTCATCTATGACCTTAAAAAATTTAGGCACTACATAAAGAGGATCATATTTTTATTCATACAAACCATGCAAAAATAAGATACCTCATGAACAAGCCCCTCATTTCAGGTAGGAAAGTGAGATGGTTGTTGCTGATGTAGGATTTTGACATCACCATTGTTGATAAACTAGGAAAAGTAGATGTAGTAGAATTTCTTTCTATATTGACTACATCAAAGGATAATCAAGTCATTAATGACTCCTTTCCTAATGAACATTTTCTTTCCATTAGTGTGCATACTCCTTGGTATGCTGACATAGCAAATTACCTAGTTATAGGAACAATTCCTCCTCATTTATCTCCAAAAGAGAGAAGGGTACTCATTGAGAAAACATTTCCTTTTTCATGGATTGTAGGATGATTTTTCTAAACTAGATCAGACCATGTCATGAGGATATGTGTAGGGGAAGATGAGATATATGATATATTTCATTCATTCCATAATGAACCCTATGGAGGGAATTTTTCAGCCAAAAGGACAACAACAAAGATTCTTAATATAGGATATTACTAGACCACACTTCATAAGGATGCAGGTAGGTATACAAGGAAGTGTGATAGATGCTAGAGGATTGGTTTGCCAATAAAATATGATGAGATTCCCCTTTACCCATAGGTAGTAATCACTCAATTTGATAAATGGGGATTGGATTTTGTAGGACCCATTGATCCTCCATCAAATGGTAAATCCTACATCCTAGTTTGCACTAACTATGTGACCAAGTGGATTGAAGTTAAAGCAATGAAGAATTCCAGAGATAATAAGGTTGCATAATTTTTGTATGAGGAAATTTTCACTCATTATGGGGTCTCAAGGGAGATAATGACTGGTCAAGGGGCCCAATTTATATCAACCCTTATCACAAAACTAGTTAATTAATATAATGTGAGGCATGAGAAGTCTACCCCTTATCACCCTCAGACCAATGGGAAATCTGAGGTGATCAATAGGGAAATCACGACATTTCTAACAAAAACAATGGCTATTCATAGGAGAGACTAGGAAAATAGGCTACTAGAAGTTGTTTTGGCCTATAGGATGACCTAGAAAACAACCACAAGTTTCACTCCTTTTGAATTACTATATGGGAAGACAAATTTGATGCCCATTGAATTTAAGCATAAGACTCTTAGGACTACACTGGACTTAGGGATGGATATCTCTGAAGCACAAAAGGACAAGGTCATATAGTTGAATAATTTGGATGAGATGATAAAGACAACCCTACATCATACTAAGGCAGTGAAAAATAAAAGGGTCAAATGGCATGATAAGTACATAAAGGACAAGAAGTTTTAGCCTGGTGACTAGGCAGTCCTTTATGACTCTCGATATCAAGACAATATCGGTAAATTGTAGACTAGATGGTTGTGACCGTACAAAGTTGTAGAAGTATTTCCTAAGAAATTTTTAAAACTCACCACCATTGACCCTGTTAGATTCAAAATTTTAGTCAACTTTCATCATCTAAGGTTGTGTCACAAGCCAATGCCTAAGGAATAATTCATGCAAAAATTTAATCAACACCCAATCCCCGAAATTCCTATAGCTGAAGGAAGCAAACCCAGTGTCTCTCCTTCTGATTGATCCAAGTACACGTGTAACCAATTCATAATAAATACTTCCCCTTTTTGGTATTCCACTTCTTCATTAATTCACCCATCCACCCATCGATCTCCATCTTCTCTCTTCCATAACTCCACCATTACTCCACTTCACCATCACTTCATTCCATTTCATCACCACAACATTAATTGCTCAACTGTACTTCATAAAGGTAATCGGTACTCTCTCCACTTTCTTTGCAAAGATACTCCAATATTTTAGGTACATGCAGAAAAAATTGTTATATCTTTATTATCTTTAGTAAATTTAATTAATTGTTGTAATTAAATGTAGATATTTTGCATAGCATGAAACCATACTCTACCTTGTCCAATCATAATTATCCACTGGTCTGTGCAAACACATGTTGTAAATTAGGTTGGGGTGGAGTGTTGACTCACAAGTCCATGTGTCATCGACATCAAAAAGTTTAAATTGAGCCAGTCTGAATGATAAATTTAAATGATGACTTGCATGGGTAAAATGTCACTGAACCATGCCATTTCTTTTGATAATACCCCTCATTAATGAATCTTTATTTCCTATTCATAATTTCAAATGTCAACCAACAAAAGTAATTTTGTAAGCTACATGACATTGGAATCAGTATGAAAGAAAGAAGAACTACAAGAAGAAGTTGGGGTTTTCAAAAAGATATTGTAGGAAAAAGAAATTTAGTAGAGTGCTTATTTGATTATGAGCAGTTGAAAAATGGGAAGTCAGCTAATTCAAAGTGAACCCATGGTTCATAACATGGTAATGTAGGATGCACCTTCTTTTTCAAAGTTTAGAAATTATGGATCATTGGACTATTTCTTGAATCTCGACAATTACAATGAAGACATTCCATAGGAATTTGCACAAACTTTCTACAAGGGCATAGCAATGGTAAAAGGATTGGAGGTGATCATTATTGAGGAAAGAATTGTAGAGGTAATGGGATTAGTTCTTGATGGTGAGCCATACCATTCTACAAAAGATGCAAGGTTGGTTAGGGCTGAATTTACTAAACCCAGTAATCCTTCATTGGTGGTGAATAAATAGGGTATGAAAAGAACTTCTCTCCCAAAGTCATGGAGACAAGTGGCTATCCACATTGACAAGTACTTCACTTGTGAGGGCCACCAATAATGCCTCCATTCTATACACTTAAATCTCCTAAGCCATATGAGGAAAATACGAAGAATGAATGTGCCCAATGTGCTATATCATCTCCTTACCATCATGGTAGCCAAAATGTAGAAAGGTAGGGATAATTCTATCTCTCACCATTGTTTAATCAAATTATTAGTGGAAAAATATCTACATGAAGTATCTGATATGATGTGGGAGGAGTTTTTAAATATTGATCAATTTAGACCATAACATGTTAGAGGTTAGCCTCAACCCAATAGGGTTAGTAGAGAAGTGAGGGCTGCTGAAATTACTCCTGGAGCATCAACCTCTACTGAAAACCCTAGTTCAAACCATCATGCAATTGAGAAAGCTATTGAAATTAGGTCTTTTGAGTTAGAATGTTTAGGAGAGAAACATTGATCTTTAGATTCTGATGATATGTCCCTTTCAAAACCCCAATTTGGGCTAGGGATGCCCTTAAGAGAGAAGAGGCATAGATGGAAGAAGCAAAAATGAGAAAGGGAAAGACCAAGAAGCAAGTGGCAGAAAAACCATCACTAAGCCCTAGGAAATGAAATCTTGATAACACTATTCCTCCTACAGCTAAAGGAAAAGACAAAAACCCTCCTAAGAGATCAAAACCAACTAGTCCAGCCACTAGTGCACCTCCAAAGACAATCTCTAGGCTTAGAAAAATATCTAGGGGGGAGGAAAAAGCCCCAGTGGGGAAAGAGAATGTTGAGGAAAAATATATTTTTGAGGATCAAGAAAATATCAAATTGGTAGAGCTTGTTTCCATTATAGAACAAGTTGAGAACCAAGAACAAGATGAAAGTAAAGAAACCCTACAATAAGAACAAAATGAGAATGTAGAGTTCCTACAACTAGAGAAGGATGAACAACCTGAATCATTGCAACTAGTGTTATGTGAACAACAAGCATCTGTGCCAAGGAAGATTTTGGTAGGAATACATAAACCCCCTACCTTTTCATGGAATGACATAGATCTAAAATTGTGGAGTGAAATGCAAAGAAAGGAAGAAGAATGAAAAAAGGAAAGGCACAAGTTGCAAAATGAGATTAGAAAGAATGATGCAAATATTGAAGAAAAGAATGTAGAAATTATTTCCTTTAAGGAAAGTGTAGACAATGTTTTAGATTTAATACCCAAAATGCTAGCATGTAGAACTCCTCCTAGAGTGTATTCCCTACACTTGAAGGAGTGAAATATTTCCTTTAAGCTATCAAGGATCATTTTAGGTTTGAGTTCTACTTTTGACACTCCACATGAATTTTTTTAGGCTTATCAACTTGCTCTTCCTAATGTGAAAAATTTGTTATGTGAATTATACGTACACAATTATGTTTTGTTTAATGATCATGATTGGAATCCCTTGCTATATATTGGGGACCTTCATTTAATTGAATTTATGTCCTAGATTCAAAATGAGATTAGTTGGGGATATCAGTATAGAACTTATAGGGAAAGGGAATTTCATACTCCCCCACCTCTCAGAGCTAAATCTAGTAACCCTGGAGATATTTTCATGACATGGCACATAACTCTTTACCACCCGAACTAAAAAAATAAGTTGCTCATTAGAGAAAATACGTACAAAGAATATGAGAAGGTGGCTGAAAGCACATGAAAATTACTAATGGGATATTTAGCATAGAGGTGGAATAGTTTTCCAGAAGAGTTGAAACAAGTTGAACCACACTCTTTATAGAACTATGATCCAAAATGAAAAAGGGTTGATAGGTACATATAGATTGGGAGAAGGAAGTAGCCATTTTTTCTTCCCTTAACATTTAAGTGACCTACATTATTGTGGCCTATGCTAGATTGCAAGTTCTACTAGTATCACATAGCTTTAAAAAGGAAAAGATTGAACAAATTGGAAAGAAAACAAGGATTCTATTAGGATCTTGATTCAAACACCATAGATACTTATGTGGGATACCTAGAAGAAGCTAACTTCAAGGAATTAACTAGGAAAATGAATGGTGCTCCTTCTACTGGAGGACCAACAAAATGTTGGGTTGTGGGGAATGATGAGCTCAATTAATGGCTGAATTTCGATAGGATTCATTATATATTTGTTGTTGTTGTCATAGAATTTGACACTTGGTTGTTGATGTTTTTCTTAAAACAATAGAACTTGACCTAAGTTTATCTATATGACTTTAATGACATAATCATGCTATGATAATTATCTATGTTGAATTTACAAGTGGTTGAATGAATGCTACTAAGATAATTATACATATACTTTTGTTTGTGTGTGCTAATGTTGTTGTGTAGGTTTCCACTAAATTTTTGATGTCAACAAAGCCTGCTATGTGGGAGAAATTCTTGCCAGATTGGTCAGTTACTAAGAAGTCAAGAAGCCAATCATTAAGAAGTGAAAGCATGAAAAATCTCATGGAGAGAAATTATAAATTCAAACAAAAGAATGTAACCACCTTTTTAATGGTCATATTTGTTATTGAGAAAATCTAGGGAGTGTGTTGTGCTAGATTCCCATTGAATCAAGTTTGCTTTCACCAATTTAGCACATGCATAACTTCCTCCACCTTTTTCTATTCTTTCAATAAGTGGTATCCTCCTATTTTGATGCAGCTGAATGCCTAGGTAGTTAAGGATAGTCAGTAGTTGTCTCCCTATAAATAATGGTCAAATGATTCTTTTGATAAGGTTGGATATTCTAAGTTTGTACTCGCATTTCCTAGTTTTATATTTCTATTGTTGAGATGTTGTACTTATGCTTTCAATAAATAATATGACATTCTGAGTTGTTACATTTGAGTTAGTATAAGGGAGACTCACCCAAGGGGTCCCGCTTGGTGAGAATTCCATCTATTAGTTTAAAATTTATTTTCTATTTAGTAGTTAGTTTCAGTTTTAACAACTATCTATTGCTGCAACCATTGAAATTTCATGTGTTTGTTTCTACATCCAAGGAAAATAGAGTAGTTTCCTATCTGTATGCTAAAATTTTCATTTCTATCCTCCGTTTTCAATCTAGTTGTTAATGCTTTGTAAATATTATGATTTATGTTCAATGTTTAAGTTTATTTACTTCCAATACTTTATTTCCATCATTGTTTCTTGCCTAGTTTATGTATGATTGAAATCAAGTCCTAGTGCATATACAGTGCTGACCTATTTCACATTTACATCCCTAGGTTGAAAAGTGAAATGCACCTTCATGATGAGTGAGATAGCTACTTAGTGAAAATATTCAATCTCTAAGTCATAGCCCTAAAAGCTCAGTTATTAAACCATTAAGGGAGGAAAAAAATAGGACTCATGAGCCACATTGGGAGAATCAATCCCTTTTCACCCCTGAAACTTCCCTATACAAAACTAAAAGCCCTATTTTTAAGCTTCTGTTTGGTGACTTTACCTACATGTATTAGTTAGCTAAGTTTTTGTAACATGCATTTCACTAGATCTAACTTATAATAGCTCATTTCATCCATTGCTCCATTTTACATTTGCATTTTCCACACGACATTTCTCTTATTGGTGTATACTGTACTAAGAAAATTACCTTGTTTCATATCTAAAAATTTCATTTCATTCTATGTCATTGCATTGCAATTTATTTTCTTTTCTTCATAGCATGTCTTCCTTCATATGGTGTGGCTTTTATTTTGTTAAAAATGTATTTCACAAATACAAATTTCCTTCTTATGAGTTCAATTTTGATTACCACAATACGGACTACAAGAAACATGATCAAGCCATTGGTACAATCCTTAATATTAAATTCCCCTTTGGTGAGAATGGTAGTGTAGATAATCATCACATTCATACTTGTTCTTCTGTGAATACCTCTCCTATTAGTAATGAAGGCATCTTGGTGAAGGAAGGTACAAAAATGGAGGGTCAGGATTGTCCATACCTAGTCTCCATGGTCATGACCATCAAACTTGTATAACTCATAATATCCCTCCTCGAGGCTAAGAGGTAAGGTTGATGTTTGAAGATACACCTATTAAGATTCATGAGAATCATGACCCTCCCTTCCATAATGCTCCTACTATTTGGGATAATATGTTTGATGACCATAATCGTCCTTCTCTTGATGCCTCCCTCACTTGTGATGAAGCTACTTTACAAACCTCAAACTTGGATGAACATATTACAAGCTCTCCTAGTAAGGTATATAATATAGAACAATAGAATGAGACCTTAAATACAATGGACAATCAACTAACACCTTCTCATAATCATCCCCCTCTTTATAATCCCATCATTGATCATCCCCCTATTGGAAATGAAGTTATTGTGGAAGAAACAAGCCTTAATTGTAAAGAACATGTGGTTTGTTGTTCTCCTAAGAATTCTCCTTCTAGGGAGGATATCATGATTTAAGACAAAGATAACATTGACAATAATAATATTATGCCATTACATGACAATGAAAATCCCCTGTTAGACTCTCATTCACCAAGGGATGTTAATATTATTCAACCTCAACTCATCCTTTATCCCCCTTCACAAAAACAAACTCAACACAAGCCTGAATTCACCCTCTACCCTCCTAAGAATAATGTTTCACAACAACTAAGTCACAATACCATTGTTCATACATATAGCACTCAAAATAATCCACAACTAGCACAACCAACCATGACACCCTTACCATTTCCTAATCCTATCCTACCTAACCCTTTCTTGCCAGTTCAAAAGGAGCATGATCTTGTGGAGCAACTTAAGAATAATCATACTAAGATATCCTTGTGGGATCTTATTCAAGCATCCCCTCACTATCACAACATGATCCAAGCATCCTTGCAACAAATTCCTATCCCTTCTAATGTGAAACCAACTCACATAGCATCCATGATCCAAGGAATAAATGTTGATATTGTTTTTCGCCAAAGTGAATTGCCCCCTTTGGAAGTTAAAAAAAAATGAAGCTTTCATGATCATTTCTCAATACAATTGAATAGGGATAAATCTAACCCTTATTGACAATGGCTCAAACCTTAATGTGTGTAGCATAAACCTTTTGGATAGTATTAATATGGATAACTAAAGAATTCAACCTGAATCTTTATCTATTATGTCAAAAAACACCACTTTGTGTGACCACTTTACCTATTATAGTTGGAGAAGTCACATTAAACACACCAATCTAGGTTATTCCTCAATTTATTTCATATAACCTTCTTCTAGGTAGGTCATGAATTCATGAAATGAATGTTGTGCCTTCCACTCTTCATAAAAAAAATGAAATATATCTAGAACAAAAAAGTGTGCACACTCAACACTGATCATGATCCATATAGTGTCTTGCAACTTAAGAAGAATAAATAGAACCCCTTGAACACATTGACACAAACAACACAAGTGGAACTCACACAACAAAAATACAAAAAACAACATAGTGAACAAGTCATGATGCTATTAGAAGATGATTTGAGTTCCTTGGATTTTGAGCATGACTTCATGGGTGACTACAAAATCATCCATGAAGATTCAAATAAAGGAAATTAAACAACAAAAATTTTGAACGACCCTTTGACAACATCCGCCTCAACCACTTTAGACAGAGAAGCAAACTACACAACAAAATTTGACAAACACAACAACGAACAAACACCCATTTTAAAAGAAATGAAAAAGCTTTATGGAAAAGGTTATGAACTTATTAAACAACTTGGCTATAGTGGAAAAGGTTATGGTACTAGAGAGCAAGGTATTCATGTCCCCATAAATCCTAACATGCAAGGAACAACTCATGGTCTTGGTTATTTCCCTTTGATAGAAATTTTCAAGCGTTCAATCCACACCAGCACTCTCACATCACATTCTCCTAAACCAACCCTAACAATCATCCATCTTGAACTCATCGAAACTAGTGGTCTTGATTTGTCTCTTTTACAAGTCATCCAACAAACAAATGCACATTTAGTTAATGTCAATGTCATCTCACAAAACATTCATGATTTGCATTCGATAGATTTTCCCTTCTCCTATAAGAGTGAGAAAAAAATATCATAATATGGAGAAACTTTTGTAAGTATGACATCTAATACTAAGTAAGATGTATCTTTGACGCAAACCACAAGAACACCTTCTACCATTGATCAAGAGGGTATCTTGTAAAGATTCCTCCAAGACCACTTGATCAGGTGCCCTCCCTCCCAAAACTTCAAATAAATTATCATACAAGAATCAATTTTGTGCCTACCATAGATTTCATGGTCATTCTGCTAATGAATGTAAGGCTTTGAGTTGTAAAATTGAACATCTTAAGAAGTTCAGTATGCTTCCCTGTGTGGGGGCACCTACTTCCTCTATTGTTGTAGGAGAACCATTAGATAAATGTTGTCAAGTTAAGAAATTATTGTCCAAGCTTTAGAATTTTGATGGATATGCATAAAATAAGGTCCTAAAGACCATTTAAGATTGTAATAGGCCATTTTTGAGTATACTTAGGTGTTTAGGGGTCATCTTGGTTGATGTTGCAAAAATTGCATTTTGTGCAAAAGTTGTCAATTATAAATGTTGTAAAAGGAAGACCAATGGTTAGAATATTTGAAAGGTCAGTTATGGAAGTCAAATTAGTTTCATTTTTGGAGGGAAAAAATTTTAAAACCATGAATAACTTGTTGTAAGGATTGATTTTGTAGATTGAAGAAGAAGATTCAAGCAATAAAAACATTGTTTTTCATTCATTTTTATTTATTTCTTGTGGTAGCAACATTTGTATGGACCTGTACAACAACTTATTGCTCATAAATTAGTTGGGAACCCTTTTTGGATTGAATCAACTTTGTGTTCTAGGAGGTTTGAAGGTTTCATATTGAATTTGAAGCACTTTACCTCATATTTTCTATAAATGATTTGTTTGCTCTATTTTAAGGGTTTTGATATTTTAGACAATGAACTAACCCATTCCACCTTCTATCAGCCCTATTACTTAGTGGAATGGGCTTAATTTAATATTTATAAGTGTTTGAGAGTCTTGAGGGAGAATGGGAGGTCTGAAAATAAGTTGGGCATGAAACCCTAGGTTTGAAATTGATGTTTCCTAAGTCAAATTTGGAGGTTTTGATGAGTCAAATTTTGATTTTGTTTTAGGAAGAAGAATTTTATGTTGGATTAGGCACATGTAGAGGTTATTGGGCATGTTTGAAGTATTTTCAAGTTTGTGTGAGTGATAGAATGGTGTTTTTCAATAAAACCCTAGATTATAGGAGAAATAAGAGGGTTTAGTAGTTTGGCATGTGCTTGAAGGGTTTTCTGAAAAAAATTATGGATTCTTACTTTTTGGCATGTGGGAAATTTTTCCCCAAAGTTTTAGAGAGATAGCAATAGTTTAGAGATAAGTCCCTTTGTAAAAGGTCTAATTTGAGCCCTTAAAAGTGTAAAATCCATGTTTTGAGAAAGTTGTTACAATGTGGCCATAGGTGATTGGTTGATATGTTGAAGAGTGCCAAAATGGGTCTTTGAATTGGTTCATTTCTTCATCTAATAGTTTTTCATTGATAAGTTATACCCAATTTTGTTAATTCCCTATGATAAAAGGAAATAGAGTGAATTTGGCAAATGAAGAGATTTTGATGAATTATGAATTGGTAGTTGTGGTTGTAGGTTGGAATTGTGTTTGAGTATCTTCTAAGCCTCCCCCATTGCATCATAATTTCAATCTAGCATGAATTTCATCAATCATTTTGGCTCACCTTTTTCCTACACTAAGTGGGGGCAAGGGGTTCGACAACCTTGTCCTCATATGTCACTTGTAGTTTCCTCCTTTGGCTAGTCATTAGCCTTTCATTAACATATAAGACCAAGCTTGGGATCTAGATGAAATGCCTTAATTTGGATCACATGTGACATACTACCTTCTTCATGATGTAGCTTCTCATAAACATATGACTTGGCTTAGGGCCTTTTGAGCAAGGTCTCATTTCCTCTTAATTTTCTTTAAAGTAATTGCTCATACTACTGATGTTTACAAACACTTTAAACTAGTGGCATACATCCCCACTTACATTTCATTGTGTGACTTTCTTTTTCTTGCAATTTCCTCTCTTGGAAACATTAGGTACAATGTTTCCCAGGATGAGACCTTGCACTTGTCCTCTCTTGGAAACAATATGAGACTATTTGCACTTATCTTCTCTAGGAGACATTAAGCATGATGTTCCCTAAAGATGAGACATTGCACGAACTAGGAAAATCCATTTGAAAATTTCCTTACACTATTTTTCATTTACAATGTCTATGAGTGTCAAGCATACAATTTTTTTCTTACTTCATAGAGTTCGAAAATCATTTTCCTTTATCGCGCGTGCCTTATTAAAGTTATCAGGAGGTATAACTTTGGTATGGTTGAGCAAGAAGCCCATACCAAACCACAATATTCCCTGTAATCACCTATGTTTTTGTGAGTTTTGTGAGTGCATACTAGCTGAGCATATATTTCTCACCTTTTTTGCTTTCTCACCTAATGGAAAACCAAGAGTTCCATCACCCCAAAGTGAGTATGTATTTTCTCTTTGGACAAATAGCCTAGATCTAATACACAACTAGCTGGAAAAATGATCAAAGCTTGATCCACCACACTTTCATTTTTCTTCCTCCTAATTCTTAAGATTGGATGGTTATGCATCTTGATGGTTTGACTTAGGATCTTGGATCCTAGGGGCTTGACTACCTTCTTGATTTTTTTCATTATTTTTCATCTACATTTGTACATTTGGATCTCTCTTGAATGTCTACTTTAGTGTGAGTTTTAAGCAACTTCACCCTCTCACTAAACTAGGGGCTAAATTTAAAATAGAAAAAAGGAAACTTTCTTGATTTGTAGAAAAATTAATGATAAATTGAACTTAATGAGGCCTTGATTTGGTGTTGTGAGGTATTTTTCACATCCACACTAGGTCTTGGACCCTTTCAAATGCATTTAATGATGTATTGTAAAGGTGTTGTAAAGTGTTGTAAAAGACTTTCACACTTTTCTAGAATTAATACGCCCATTTTCCCTTAATTCAGTGTTATAAAATATATTTAATTACATTTTCATATCAATCTAGAAGGCTTGTAAAATAAACTTAATGTTAATCTAGTATTGTAAAGTGTCTTGCACATTCACATTGAATGTTGTGCCTTCCTAGGTTGTGTGAACCTTATTTTAATGTTGTAAAGTGTATCCAATCACACTTTCATGTTGAATTCTATGTCCCAAGCCCTAATTAACATTCACATCATCATTAATAGGCCCCTATTAGTCCATATTGTGCATCCCAAGGCAATTTTTGGTGAAATACCTGACTAAGTCATCATATAAACCTTATTTTCCTACTTCCTAGCATCCTAGCTATCAAATGGGCCCCTTTGGGACTAATTCACCATTTATGGTGAATCAGTCCTTGCCAGGTCAAACTGATTCACCCAAGGTGGCAAATGAGTCCTATTTGGGCCATTTTTGACTTTTGAACGAGAAATTTTGGGATTTAAGTTTAATTTTTTCTTCATGTCAGCCTTATGGATCCAATTAATAGGAAAATTAGGAGAATTTCCTATAAAATCAACCTTCTAGTCCCTAATTCACAATCTCTTAACTCATTCACAACTCATTTTCACTTATCTTCTTTTTGAAGTTAAGCAAGTTAGGGTTTTATCACTCTAAGTCATCAAGAAAGTTTCTAAAGACATTCAAGGGAAGAATCTTCCTCCATTGTTACAAATACAAGATCAAACATCATGGAAATGTATTAAATTCATTATTTCATCCTTCATTACATTCAATCATCATTTTTTATTTAATTACCTACAAAGTGGTTTGACCAAGGAAAATCCCCATACCCTAACATCCAACATTTCTCTTCCTTGTCTTGTATGTTTGCAAATTTAGACATCTTGGAGGCCTAGAAACCATTGATTATTATATTGGAAAAATTTTCAATTCATATCCTCATTGGATAAGGAAAAATACATACAAAAGGTCATTTTCAAGTCCAAATCTGATAGTTTTAGAACCAAACACCTAGAGAAGTAGAAAGTGTAGACTGAACGCTCCTATTTCCAGGTTTGAATATTCAAAATTTCTAAAGTGGACTCATTCTCCATGGATGGTGAATGAGTCCCACTACTGGGCCTATTTTTGGTTTTTTTCATTTTTGGATACCCATTTGTCTAAAACGAGATCTGGAATAGTTTCACAGATCTAGGACTAATTCACCCAAAATAGCGAATAAGTTCCACCAACCCTAAAAATTAGGATCAACTTCTTTAGTGTCATTCATTTCTATTGTAGTTTACCTTCATTTCTATGTGTTTTTGCATTAATTAATGTGTTTTAAAACAACATGCATTTTCTACATTTATATAATTGCATTTAGGCTTAATTCCATCATACATAAAATAGATTGAGTGAACTACCTAGATTTAGGGTGTGGGATTTATCTCTTTCCATGAGGTGAAAGACCCTAATTGAGCAAAAGATACATAGCATTCCATACGACCATAAAATATTTGGTTCATAACCATATACACTTAAACCTTCAACCCTATACCCTCAACCCAATACCCTCTACCCTCAACCTTAATCCCTTAGACTTCAACCCTTAAACATGAATACCCTCAATCCTAATCCCTCAACCATCAACCATAAACCCTCAACCCTTAAACCATTAAACACTCAACCCTAAACAATAAATCCTCAACCTTTCAACCATCTACCCTCTACCCTCAATCCTCTATCCTCAACCCTCAACCCTCAACTGTTAAACCATAATCCCTCAACCCTAAATCCTACACCCTTAAAAAATCAACCCCCTACCTTATAAACCTTCACACAATCAAGCCTAAACCATAAAATCTTAACCCTTAAACCCTAAACACTTAAACCCTCTACCCTCTATCCTCTACCCCCAACCCTTAATCCAATACCCTCTACCATAAACCCTAATCCCTCAACCCTTAAACCCTTAAATACAAGAAAAATATCTACCCTAATCCCTAAACCCTAAACCCTTAATCCCTCAACCCAATACCTCAACCCTAATAATCCTCAACCCTTAAACCCTTAAACACTCAACCTAAACCCTAAACCCTAAACCCCAAACCTTAAACCCTAAACCCTTAAACCATATACCCTCTACCCTCAACCCACCTCTACCTCAACCCTAATCCCTCAGCCCTCAAACCTCAACCCTAAACCATAATCCCTCAACCCCTATACCCTCTACTTGGCATGTACAGGATCATCATGGAAAAATAGGACCTTAAGTGGCAAAAATTCAGAAAAAATAGAGTTAGGAAACTTGACATATATTATTTAAAAATATGTAAGAATAGAATATAGCAAATTAAATGTAGTTTCTAAACTACTAGGTTTTTTAGAATAAATAAAATTATTTGGTTAAAATTTGAAATTTCAATGCAGTGGTACTTAAATTTCAGGGAAAAATAAGAAGTAGGTGTTTCTCTGAATTCACCCTAACCACAATAAAATGAAAATATTTTTTATAAGATTTTAGATATAGGTAGAGGACTCATGCCCCAATGTGATGCATATTTTTATTAATATTTTTCCAAGTAATTAATTAATTATGAATTTTCTATTACAACTTTTTAAAAATAATAAAAACTTGTATGTCTAACCACCTTAACTTGGTCAGAACTTCATGAAATTCATTTTTAATTTTTTTAATCCTATAGTATGCGAAATATAGAATGTGACACATTTTTTGGATTCTAAAAATGTGATATCGTTTGAAAGCTATAGATGTTTTTCAATGAACATATCAATTAGGAATTTAGTCATAATTTGAATAAAAAATGAATAATAATTACTTATTAAATTCAAAGTAAAGAATAATTTATATCGGTGGAAAGCTGAGAATCTCCCTTAAAACCTCTTTTCCTTTCATCAATTTTGGGTAAAAAAATAGTTTCCAGCCACATACCCATCATATTGCAACTTTTTTGGCCCATCATGACCCTGCATATACCCCTGCCCTATACATTGGACCCTCAACACTAATTGAACAACCCTATACCCTCAATCTTCTATCATCAACCTTAAACCCTCAACCCTCAACCCTTATACCCTAAACCTTCAAATGATGTATCTTCTACACCCTCAACCCAATACCCTCTACCCTCAACCATTAAAGCATTAAACCCACTCATTAAAATATCTATTGTAATCCCTCAACCCTCAACCTTAAAACCTCAACCCTAAACCCAAAACCCTAAAACCTCAACTCTTAAATCCTCTAACCTCCACCCTTTTCCCTCAACCATTAAATCCTTAAATATAAGAAAACTCTCTACCCTAATCTATAAACCCTCAACTTTTAAACCCTCCACCATCTACCATCTACCCTCAATCCTCCACCCTTGAACCCTAATCCCTCAACCCCTATACCCTCAACCCTATACATTGGACCCTCAACCCTAATCCACTAACCCTATACCCTCAATACTCTACCTACAACCTTAAACCCTCATCCCTCGAACATTAAACAACAAACCCTTAAACCCTCAATCCTCAACCCTTAAACCAACTTAGTAAACTATCTACCCTAATCCCTCAACCCTTAAACCTTAATCCCTCAACCCCTATACCCTCTACCCTATACATTGGACCCTCAACCCTAATTCCCCAACCCTATACCCTAAATCTACCACCCTCAATCTTAAACCATAAACCCTCAACCCTTAAACCATCTACCCTCTACCCTCAACCCAATACCCAATACCCTCTACCCTCAACCCTAATCCCTCAACCCTTGAACCACTAAACCCACTTAGTAAACTCTCTACCCTAATCCCTCAACCCTCAGCCCTTAAACCCTAATCCATCAACCCATATACCCTCTAAACTATACATTGGACCCTCAACCCTAATCCCCCAATGCTATACCCTCAATCCTCTACCCTCAACCTTAAACCCTCAACCCTTAGCCCTAAAACCCTAAACCCTAAACCCTAAACCCTAAACCCTAAAACCTCAACCCTTAAACACTCTACCCTCTACCCTCAACCCTTAAACCTTGAACCCTGAACCCTGAACCCTCTACCCTCTACCCTTAAACCCTAATACCTCAACCCCTATATCCTCTACCCTATACATTTGTGAACCATATATTTTAGGTGTAGGATGTTATGACTCTCTTGCTCAATTAGTTTTTTTCACCTAAAGGAAAAGAAATATATCTCACACAAAATCCAGGTGGTTCACTCAAAATAATGCAAGTACAATGAAAATATTCCTAAATTCAATGATCTAAATGCAACAAACTAATAAAATTTATTATTTATTTATGCAAAACCTAAGAAAAATGAAGTGTTTGAAAATATATTGTTATATAAAAAAATGAACTAGAGAGATAAACAAATGAAAATAGAACATAATAATTTGAATATTCAAGACCTAATGTGAATATGTAAGTCACATTGCAACATTAAATATAAGAAAATAAGCCAAGAATCACATGAAAAATACCTAAATGACCATGAAATTTTCTAAAGATCCATTTTTCTACAACCTACAAACAAGAGAATAATTTTATTATTCAGAAAATGGAGCTTCTTACATGTAGAGGATCTCAAATCCCCAAGCTCTACAACACATGCAAGTTAAAAAAAGCTACAGAATAACCCTTTCGTAATATGTGAGCTTGTCCCCCAAAAAGCTACCCAACAATTAGAAACCTGCCCATAAATAGAGCTCCTCTTTAGTTTGGAGCCAAAACAACATTCAAATTTGAGTTTAGGCAGTTTGGCACCGAAAAATTACAACTTGAAGTTCAAATTTCAAAAGAACATTTGCAATTGTATCTTCTAGAAAGTGCACCAACTTCTTGGGGCCATAACTTTTGATCCGGGACTCTGATTCGTGAACCATTTAAACCGTTGGAAAGGTCTCGAAGTCAATAATGCGCTCGAAATATTCTATGCTGATTTCAGCAAGTTTCAGGGCTGTTCCAGGAACTCTAAGTGCCTCAAATCCAACTCGGAAGATTTTCAGGTCCAAATCTAGGAAACTAAAACTGCAATATCTCTCAACCCAGGAATAGAAACTAAAAATCGTAAATTGGGAATTTCATTATGACAAAAAGGGTATCCAAAAATATAAAACATCTAAAAACTGAGAAACTTCAAATTTAACTATTTTTGGGTGATGCAAGATTTTCCTTACACCACTAGATGCTCCTGCATCAGACACCCAGGGTAATTTGAGAAGTGACCCCATCACGTCTCAGATGGTTGAGGAAAACCCAACTAGTCAACTGCTACCTTAGATAGCCAGGATGAATCTTCCACAGGCCTTCCTCTCCATTTCATCAGATATTCTTCATACTGCCTGTTTCTGGTACTCCTTCCCACATGACTATCCAAGATTACTTCAATCTCCTCCCTTTCTGAAGTAGGTGCTGGAATGCCATACTGCCCTATTGTTGGTGCTTCCTCCATTCCACCTTCATGATACTTTGTCAAATTTGAAATGTTGAACACAGGGGAAATTTTGATTCCATCAGGCAAATCTACCTCATATGCATTCCCTGAATCATGCTTCTTCAAAATCTTATAGGGATCAAATTTCTTCATCTTCAATTTGTTATAGGTTCCCATAGGAAACCTTTCTTTACTCAAGTGGACCATTACTTCATCGCTAATCTGAAACTCCTTATTCCTCATTTTCTGATCTACCTTAGCCTTATATTGCATATTCATCTTATTAATGTGTTTGTGTACCTTCTCATGTATATTATTGATGTGCTCTACAAAATCTTTGGCTTCAACACTTATTTTCTTCTCTTGGTCCATCTTCCTCAATTCTAGAGTTGTTCTGAGGCTACCTCCATACACAATCTAGAATGGTGATCTACCAGTGCTTCTGTTGACAAAATTGTTGTAAGAAAATTCTGCCTAGGGTAAGATCAAGTCCCATCCCTTGGGTTTATCTCCTACCAAACATCTCAATAGGTTACCAAAACTCCTGTTAACAACCTCCGTCTGCCCATCTATTTGTAGATGGTGTGCAGAACTAAACTTCAACTCTATCTTCAGCTTCTTCCACAAGGACCTCCAAAAGTACCCCACAAATTTGGTGTCACGATCTGAAACAATACTCTTTGGTAGACCATGTAGCCTCACCACCTCTTTGAAGAACAAGTCAGCAATGTGGACTGCATCATGGGTCTTCTAACATGGAATGAAATGTGCCATCTTCGAAAACCTATCAACCACCACAAAGATTGAATCATTCCCTCGCTTGTGTCCTTGGCAAACCAAGAACAAATTCCATACTTATATCCTCCCATGGCCGCCTCACTGGTAAGGTAAGGGCTGATATAAGCCTATATTCGCTCACTCCTTTAGCCATCTGACATACCCTACAACTTTGTACAAACTTCACATCCTGTGACAACTGAGGCCAATAATAATGCTTCACGATAATGGCAATGGTCTTATCCCAACCAAATTGTCCTGCCATTCTCCACTATGCTTCTCCTTTATCAGGTTCTCCCTCATGGAACCCTTTGGGATACACAATTGACTTCCCTTAAATAACATGCCATCCTGGATTATGAAATCCAGCCACCTTGTCCTGTCCACTGTAACAGGTTCCTTGCAAGCTTTCCAAGCCTCTACAAAATCAGGATCTTTATGTATAGTGTCTTAAGTTCATTGAACCCAACCACTTCAATCTGCATCTTTGTCATCAATGTATGCCTCCTACTTAAGGCATCTGCAACCCTATTTGACTTCCCACTCCTATGTTTCAAAACAAAGGTATAACTCTGCAAAAACTCTACCCATTTCATATGCCTCTGATTTAATTTTCCCTGACTATTTAGGTACTGCAAGGCCTGATGATCAGTATATAGAACAAATTCCTTTGGCAACAAATAATGTCTCTGTTTCTTTAATGCTTGAAATATTGCATAAAATTCCTAATCATATACAAAATAATTTCTCTTGGCATCATTTAACATTTCACTGAAATAGGCAATGGGCTTACCTTCTTGGCTCAACATTGCTCCAATGGAACAACCACTGGCATCACAATCCACCTGAAACACCTTGTTGAAATCTGGGAGGGCTAGAATAGGTTTCTCTATCACCTTCTACTTCAACAATTCAAAACTTTTTGCCACTTCAGTGCTCCACTTGAATTCTTTTCTATCCCCTTTCATTGTTTTAGTTAGGGGTCCACAAATACTATTGAAGTTTCTAATGAACTTTCTATAAAAACTAGCCAAACCATGGAAAGATCTCACCTTGGTAGCAGTTCTTGGGGTAGGCCATTCCAGAATAGCCTTCACCCTCTCTAGGTCCATCTTGAGACCTTCTGCTAAGACAACAAAACCCAAATACACTAACTCCCTCTTCACAAAACTGCACTTCTTCAGATTAATCAATAGTTTATCTTCTATTAACTTCTGAAAGGATCTCCAAATATGCATTAGATGCTCATCCAACGTCTTACTAAAAATCAAAATATCATCTAAATACACTATAAAAAAACTTCCCAGAAATTCTTTTAGTACCTCATTCATAAGCCGCATGAATGTGCTCGGTGCATTGGTTAGCCCAAAGGGCATGACTAACCACTCATACAGGCCCTCTTTGGTCTTGAAGGCAGTGTTCCATTCATCTCCCTCTCGAATTTGGATCTGGTGATATCCACTCTTCAGATCAATCTTTGTGAAGTACTGAGCTCCACTCAAACAGTACATCAGGTCATCCATCCTTGGCAGGGGAAATCTATACTTGATTGTGATCTTGTTTATGGCTCAGGAATCTGTACACATCCTCCACTCCCCATCCTTCTTTGGTGCTAGTACTACAGGTACTGCACATGGACTCAAAATCTCCTGTATCAAACTCTTTCTCAACAACTCTTGAACTTGTCTGTTGAACTCATTTTCTGCGAGAGTCATTCTATGAGCTACCTTATTTGGAAAACTGGCTCTAGGAATCAAGTCAATCTAATGACTGATCTTCCTTATTGGTGGTAAACCCTCAGGTACATTATCAGAAACAATATCCTGAAACTCATCCAACATCCCAAAAACTTCTTCTAGAACCTTCTCACTATCCTCCTTACTCACTCTAGGAATCAATGCATAACACACACGCTCATGCTTCATACCTCCTAAAAAAATTCTTCCATCTACGTAACAAATTCTAGCACTACTCCATACCTTTTCTTCAGTCTCCTTCAAGGTTTTCAACTTGTGACGAACCCCATCCTTTGTCAAGGAATAAGTGTTTGCATGGCCATCATGTATAGCCATCCTATCGAACTACCACAACCTCCCCAACAACATGTGACATGCATCCATGGGGATGATATCACAGAGTACCTCATTATGGTAGCTCTCGATCTTGAACTTTACTAGGCACTGCTCATTGACCAAAACTTTGTGGTCTTTCTGTAACTAGGAAATCTGATACGGATGTGGGTACCTTTCCCTCTTCATCTTCAACTTTGTGACCATCTCCTCTAACACCAGATTATCGGTGCTCCCACCGTTAGTAATGACATCACAACATTTTCTTTCACACTTGCAACTTGTGCGAAACAGATTATTCCTCTGTTATGGTTCCTTTTCCTCAGTCACCAGGGCTCTCCTAATCACTAGGGCTTCTCCCCCTTCAACATCATCTGAATGTTTAGATTGGGCCTCCTCATCTGCATGTGCAACACTTCCACTACCTTCTGGCCTTTTGTTTGACCTTCCTTGGTGTTGTGGACATTCATAGGCTCGATGCCCTTCTTCACCACATTGGAAACACGTTCCTCTGAAACCACATCTTCTGGATCCTTTTCCATATCTCCGTCGTCCTCTACCTCTTTGATCACCACTATTTTTATCACGAGGGCGGTAGAAGTTGTCATTCCTTTGGCTTTGGCTGGTACCCACATCTTCACTTTTCTTTTCATCATCATTTCAGCTGCCTGAAGGTCTTCCATTACCCCTTCCACTTTGACCTTCTCGTCCTTTTTGCTTTCCATCAAATCTTTTATTCAGCTTCTCTTCCACCTTCAGAGCAAACTGATACACATCCTCAATGGTGGTCATTCTGACTAGGCTTAACTCCTCCTGAATGCTCGGTCATAACCCATTAAGATATCGAGCTACCTTCTCCTTATTGGCCTCTATGTGACCTATTCTAGTTATTATCTTGTGAAAATATTTAGTATATTCTTTCACAGATCTACTTCCTTGCTTCAACCCTTGCAATTTATTGAATAGATCTAACTCGTAGTCCACTGGTATGAACTGCTTCTTAATTTTCTCTACCATGCAATCCCATCTGGTGATCTTGCCTTTTCCTCTATGATTTCTTTCCAACTGGACCTCTTTTCACCAAATACTAGCATGGCCCTTTAGCTTCATTTTCACAAACTTAACCCGACTTGGGTCCTCTATTTCCTCATACTCAAAATATTCTTCTAGCTCGTTGATCTAGTCGATCAACTCTTTTGGGTTCAGACTTTCGGAATAACTGGGGACTTCTACTCTGGGTCTTTTCCCAATCTTTGAAATGGCCCTTATTAGCTGCATTTGTTCTTGATCAATTGCTTCTTCTTCCTCTTCTACATTTGAATCTTCTTCCTCTCCTTCATCCTCACTTTCCTCCCTCGGTTTTAACCCTCTTCTCAACTACTCTTGTAACACATCAATCTATCTCTAGAGGGCTGCCAGTGCATCTCTTCCACCAGCATTTTTGTCGCCTCGACCACCTCTGGCACCACCACGCCTACCAGGAATAAATTTTGGAGGAATCTTTCTTGACCTCGACCCACAACCACGGTCCTGGTACGAACTGCTTCATGATCGGCGATCTGTCCACACACTCAAGAAATCCTTGCTCTGATACCACTTGATGAGGGTGCAGTCCAAGACATAGAAAATAACCCACAAACAAGAGAATAATTTTATTATTTAGAAGATGGAGCTTCTTACATGTAGAGGATCTCAAATCCCCAAGTTCTACAACACATGCAAGTTACAAAAAGCTACAGAATAACCCTTTCGCAATATGCGAGCTTGTCCCCCAAAAAGCTACCCAAAAATTAGAAACTCGCACATAAATAGATCTCCTCTTTAGTTTGGAGCCAAAACAACATTCAAATTTGAGTTTAGGTGGTTTGGCACTGAAAAATTACAACTTGAAGTTCAAATTTCAAAAAAACATTTGCAATTGTATCTTCTAGAAAGTGCGCCAACTTCCCAGGGCCATAACTTTTGATTCAGGATTCTGATTCATGAACCATTTGAACCGTTGGAAAGGTCTCGAAGTCAATAACACACTCAAAATCTTCTATGCTGATTTTGGAAAGTTTCAAGGCTATTCTAGGAAATCTAAGTGCCTCAAATCCAACTTAGAAGATTTTCAAGTGCAAATCTGGGAAACTAAAACTGCAATATCTCTCAACCCAGGAATAGAAAATAAAAACTATAAATTGGGAATTTCATTATGACAAAAAGGGTATCCAAAAATGTAAAAACATCTAAAAATTGGGAAACCTAAAATTTAACTATTTTTGGGTGATGCAAGATTGCCCTTACACCACTAGATGCTCCTACATCATACATTTAGCACCCAGTTTAATGAGAGGATGAACTTTCTTCAAACTCACACTAAAGTAGCCATGCATATCGAGAGGGATTGAAATGAACTTATGCTAGCAAGATCAAATAACAATGATAAAGAAGGATGATCAAGTCCCTAGGATGAAGATCCCATGAAAAACTAAACATAAGAAAAAAGGAGCACAAATATGAAAGAAAAAGAAAAGGAAGAGGAAAAAAAATCTGGATCAAGCTTTGATCATTTTTCCAACTAGTTGTGGATCAGATATAGGTTGTTTATGCAAAAAATAAAATTCATACTTACTCTAGGGTGAAATCATGGCTCTCCACCAGGTGAGAAGGCCCAAAAGGTGAGAAAAATACACTCAGTTGGTATGTACTCACAAACACATAGGTGGCTATGGGGAAAGTCATGCCTCAAAATGGGCTTCCCACTCAACCATATCAAAGTTATACCTCTTGAAAAATTTAATCAAGCACCAAAAATAAAATTTTTTGTTTTGTGCTTCATGAAAAAATAAAATATTTGTATGCTTAGAACTCATGTAAGAAACATAGAGGAAGTGCACAAAGAGAAAGAACATGGAAGAGACATAGGTTGTCTCTATGCTTTGTGTCATCCCCAAGAGGAAAACAAAAAACAAACAAAAAAGGAAAAATAAATGAATGAAATATAGAATAATGAAGGCACAAATAGAGGAAGTGCACAAAGAGAGAGAACATTAAACACCACATCATGGGGGAACATGATATGCACATCGAATCACACCAAAGAAAAGAAAAGGAAAATGTAAAAAGGCTAGTTAAGACACATGCATGTGAACCATTAAATAAGTTATCCACCTCCCAATGTTGGGAGGATAGACAACATGGCTAAGGGACAAGGATAAATGCATTACTAGGACAAGGCCAATAACGTTTTTCCCCCTCTTAGTGCAAGGAAAGAATGAGCTGAGATAGGTGATGGGAAAGATCATGAAATGGTGAGAATGGAAGATTATATGAATGTTGCATGATGAGGTTGGCGATAATGTACTATGGGATGATAGGATAATAGTCGGTATCAGTGAAGTGATACTTGCTTAGTATGTCCTTAAATTTTTTATATTCATCACTATGATGTCGAAGAGCATGATGGTATTTGCAATATGGTACATTGAAATATTTAGGATGGGTAACTAACCTATTTGAAGGTGGTAATAGTATGACCTATGTTTAAAAGCATTTGTAGTTTCCTTTCACATTTAGTTGGTGGGTAGAGAGAAATCTTTAGTTTTTTTTCAATTTGTAAGGTAATTTACATTTACTAGATTCACCTTTTTCATGGATTGAAGTAGGAAGAGGACCAATGTGGATCATAACATTCTTTTCATTGGAATCATGTAAGGGTTGTTCACATGGAAGAAGAACATTCAAGTCAAGAGGGGAATCAAAGATCACCATGTCATCATCTCCAATATTCAAAAGGAGGCTTGTTTCTATGAGGGGGATCTTGATATCCTAACGTTGTTGTGTTTTCATTTGTTGGTCATTTTTCTAAATGTTGATGAATTTCATGTTTAGTTGTTATGTCACATCCTTGTTTTCTTAAGATAGTAAAACATTTTCCATAAGTTTCTTAAAGGTTGATTGGTGTGTTTGTGACTTTGTTATCATAAAATGGTTGAGAAGGTGAGTGTGTAGAAGAAAAAGGTCCACTTTTTTTAGGGAACTTAGATCCTTCATTTGTTTTAGGATGTAGATAACTAAATATATTAGGCGGTGAGATAGTAGGAAGGTCTTGTGACTTCATGGATAGGTAAAAGGTTGCATTGCCTTCAAGTTTTTCAAGGAATTCATTTAATAACTTATTCATGATATCATCATCTTCTCCAATTATTTAAACAACATAAGGAGGACATTCATGAGGAGTTGAAGGAGCATGAGAAAGCTCAATGTCATTAGGATGAGTTTCAAAGGCACAATTTTACATGTCTGAGGAGTTTAATGACATCCAAAACTTATTAAAGAAAAAATCCATGAGGAAAATGAGTGAAAGTAAACTAATATGAAAGAAAGAGAGTAAAATAACAAATCTAGAAAATATGACAAAATGTAATAGTAGAAAACTATAATGGTGAAAATGGCCAAAAAATGCCAAAAAATGCAAGTTAGAATGTGCAACTAGACCGATTTTCCCAGGGTGGTGAATGAGTCCGAGTGTGAACCTTTTTTGTGATTTTTCATAAATTTGAAATGTAATTTGATGATTTTATGATGCAAAACTAGGATGCAGATGCAACATTTGAGTTTTTGTAATGTTTTGAAGTGCAAAAATTGGAATTTATATGAGATATTCACTAATGCAATTTTAGAAACCCTAGGATGCAAAACAATGAAAAGTATAATGCAATTATTAATAGTAGATGTACATTAATATGTAAATTAGAAAGATAATGAACAAAATGCAGGTTCACCAAAATGAACCATAGATTTTAGGTGTAGGATGTTATGACTCTTGCTCAATTAGGGCTTTTAAACTAAAGGAAAAGAGAGATCCCACACAAAATATAGGTGGTTCACTCAAACTAATGCAAGTACAATAAAAATATTCATAAATTCAATTATCTAAATGAAAACAACAGATAAAATTGATTGTTTATTTATGCAAAACCTAAGAAAAATGATGTGTTTGAAAACATAGTGTGAAATGAAGAAATGCACTAGAAACATAAACAAATGGAAACATAACTTAATGAAATTGAATGGAGGTGATCTAGAGATAGAATTCTAATGCTGGAAGGTTCTAGAATGTTTTAGAAATCATTGTGGATGACCATTGGGACTCATTCACCACAAATTACGAATTAGTCCTCCTTTTGATAAATTTTGTTGAAATAGGTTTCAAAGTGTCAGGAACTGGAATCCTCAGAAATCCCTTTTTCTAGATTGGAAGTGGGATTCATTCACCACAAATGAAAAATTAGTCTACCTACAAAAAACTACAAATTTTGAAGTCAACTCTATGGGTCTAGATATGTACTTGTCTTCTTGTTAGGTTGACAAATTCAAATCTATAGAAAATAGGTTGAATGATGTCTCCAAGCTTGAATTAGGTTTTTGTTGACTTGAATAACTTTGATGACATGTTGACCACTTTTTAACACCTATCTCTTTGAAAAATTTTCCTACAAGACCTATAAACACACATGCAAAGAGGGGGGAAATGGTTAAGGGTTAGAGTATAGGGGTTTGCCTGGGTCAAACCCCACTTTGGTAATCAAGCCCTTGATAAAGAAATGAAATGAAATAAGAAAGGAATGATGAACAAAAAACATGGAAGTTTCATGAAATCACCAAATCCTTATTGTATAAATATAAAGATATGTCAATGGCTTCTCCAAGATGTTTAATTAAATGATACTATGATGTGCAAGTGCTTAGATGGATGCAAGAATGAATGATATGATTGAATGAGTGAATTAGGGAATTAGGGATTAAAATGGATAGAAAAACATTTATTTATACACACTTATGCCCTAATTTCCTTAAAATACAACATCACATGCTGACCTAAGGTCTTAATGAATAAAAAATTGAAACAAATTCGAAATTATTTGAATTTTGTACCCAGAGGAACTCATTCGCCAACTATGGTGAATGGGTCCCACTCAAGGCATGCAAGTGGGTGTTGGGGATTAAGTATTATTTAATGATATTTATTGGGTTTATATTTAAAAACACACTTTATTAAGGCCTATAAGTGCATAAAGGGGCCAAATAAAGCATAAGAAAGGTGCAATTAGTGGTGAAAAGCCTAGAAAAGAGTGAAATTTTGTTACAAGACTTTACAACAATTTAAAATAAGACCTTGTAAGGGATAAAAAGGGAATATTTAGATGAATTATAATAACAAGAGTCTAGAAAAGTGTATAAATGTGTTACAATACTTCAAAACACCTTTACAATACATCATAAAGTCTTAATAATTTGAATATTCAAGACCTAATGTGAATGTATAAGTTACATTACAAAATTAAATCTAAGAAAAATAAGCTAACGATCACAATAAAAAGACCTAAATGACCATGAAAAATGTCTAACGATCTATTTCTCTATGGTACAATTGGATCCTCAACCCTAATCCCCCAACCCTATACCCTCAATCCTCTACCCTCAACCCTAAACACTCAACCCTCAACCCTTAAACCATAAACCCTTAAACCCTCTACCCTCTAGCCTCAACCCTCTGCCCTCAACCCTCAACCCTCAACCCTAATCCCTCAACCCTTAAACCATCAAACCCACTTAGTAAAATCTCTAACCTAATCCCTCAACCCTTTGGACCCTTAATCCCTCAACCCTCAATGCTTAAACCCTAATCCCTCAACCCCTATACCACATACCCTATACATTGGACCCTCAGTCCTAATCCCCCAAGTATATACCCTCAATCCTCTACCCTCAACTTTAAACCCTCAACCCTCAACACTTAAACCATAAACCCTCAAACAATCTACCCTATACCCTTAACCCAATAACATCTATCTGCAACCCTAATCCCTCAACCCTTAAATCATTAAACCCACTTAGTAAACTCTCTACCCTAATCCCTCAACCCTCTTGACCATTAATCCCTCAACCCTCAACCCTTAAACCCTAATCCCTCAAACCCGCTACCCTCTACTCTCAATCCTCTACCATCTACCATCAACCATAATCCCTCAACCCTTAAACCCTTAAACCCACTTAGTAACCTTTGTACCCTAATCCCTCATACCTTAAACCCTAATTCCTCAACCCCTATACCAACTACCCTATACATTGAATGATCAACCCATAGATCACCCAAACCTATAAGCTCAATCCTCTACCCTCATCCTTAAACCCTCAACCCTTAAACCCTATACAATCTACCCTCTACCCTATAAACTCTTAAACGGCCAACCCTAAACCCCTAAACCCTCTACCCTCTACCCTCTACCATATAAAATCTTAAACACTCAAATCTAAACCCCAAACCCTCAACCCTCAACCCTTAAACCCTCTACACTCCACCCGCAATCATGTACCATCTACCCTCAACCCTAATCCCTCAACCCTTAACAACTTAAACCTACTTAGTAAACTCTCTACCTTAATACCTCAACCCTCAAACCTCAACCCTCAACCCTTAAACCCTAATCCCCCAATCCATATACCCTCTACCCTATACATAAGACCCTAAACTCTAATCCCCCAACCCTAGATATCCTCAATCCTCTACCCTCAATGTTAAACCCTCAACCCTCAAATCATAAAGCATCTACTTTCTACCCTCTACCCTCTATCCTATATATTAAACCATCAACCCTTAATTCTCAACCCTCAACCCTAATACCCTCTACCCTATACATTGGAATCTCAACCCCAATCCTTCAACCATATGTACCCTTAACCATAATCCATCAACCCTATACCCTCAACCCTATAGGTCATCAACCCTATACCCTTTATTCTCAACCCTCTACCCTATAAATTGGATCCTCAACCCTCATATATCTATTTCCATCCCTCCTCTTCTATCCTTCTCTCTATCTCACTTCACCTTCCATATCTCTATCCACCCATCCCTCCATCTCCACCCTAATCCCTCAACCCTAAACCCTCAACCCTTAAACACTCAACTATAAACCCTAAACCCTCAACCCTCAACCCTAAACCCTCAACCCTCACCCCTCAACCCTTGTACCCTAAACCCTTAAATCCAAGAAAAATCTCTAACCTAGTCCCTAAAACCTCAACCATTAATCCCTCAACCCTGAAATCCTCAACCCTCTACCCTCTACCCTCAACCCTCAACCCTTAAACCCTAATATCTCAACTCCTATACCCTCTACCCTATAATTGGACCCTCAACCCTAATCCTTCAACCCTATACCCTCAATCCTCTACCCTCAACCTTAAACCCTCAACACTCGAGCCTCAATACTCAACCCTCAACCCTAAACCCTTAAACACTCTACCCTCTACCCTATACATTAAACCCTCAACCTGTAAAACCTCAACCCTCAATACTTAAACCTTAAAACCTCAACCCCTATACCCTCTAGCCTTTAAATTGGACCCTCAACCTAATCCTTCAACTATATACCCTCAAATATATACCTTAAAGCCTCTACCATCAACCCTAAATCCTCAACCCTAAATCCTTTAACCTGAATCCCTTAAACTTTCTACCCTATACTCTCAACCCAATACCCTATACCCTCGAACCTAATCCCTTAACCCTCAACCCTTAAACCCTAATACCCTAGAAACCATCAACCCTATAGGTCCTCCATCCTAATCCCTCAACCTTATATTGTCAACCCCTATCAATTTTTCTCTATCTATACATCTCACCTCCCCCTCCCTCCCTCTCTCCCACCCTCTCTAATTGTCTCTATCTATCTTCTCCCTCTTTCTACGCACATATAACCAAATTAGTCCCTACCACCCTCTCTCACTCCCTCCATCTATATCTCTCTATATCCTTCCCCTCTCTCCCACTCTCTCTCTCTCCCTATCTCTCAAGTCTCTCCCTTCCACCCTCCATCTCTTAGGTCTCTCCTCTAGCAACCTACCTACATAACTCTCTCTCACACACCTATCTCTATCTATCCCTCCCACCCTACCTAGATAAGTCCCTCTCACTCCACCCCCCTCTATCTCTCCCTCTCTTAGGTCACTCACTCCCACACCCTCTCCCTTGCACTCCCTCTCACTACCTATCTCTCAAGTCTCCCCTCTTAAACCCCCTCAAAATACTAAGTCTCTTCGTTTGGCACCCTACCTACATAACTCTCTCTTTTTCTCCATCTCTCTCCCCCCTCTCTCTCCCTCTATCTAAATTATCTCTTTCCCACCCATCTCTCTCTCCCCCTCTATCCCTCCCACCTTACCTAGCTAAGTCCCTCTCACTCAAACCCATTCTCTCCCACTCCCTCTCTCTTAAACTATTACTTCCAACCCCTCTCTCTCTCTCTTAAGATTCTCCCTCCCTCTAATGACATACATAATTGTATGCATGCTTACATTTATACAAGCACAATAAATATGTTCATACAATCCCACATACATACAAGCATACATGCACATGTGTAGATAAAATCTTACATATATATAGGCATACATGCATACATATATACATGATATACACATGTACATACAAACATAAAAAAATATATACATTCAATAAAGTATAATTTAACATAAATCAAGACATAATGTGAATGCATTATACTACGCATGTGTTATGTCTTGCTAGACATGTCTCTCACAAATACAAAAAACCATGTCAAAACTAAGATATAAAGTGAGTGCATTATAAAGCATGCGTGTTACATATTTCTTTGGAAATCCTCAAGACTTTGGTTTGGTATTTTCCTTGGAATACCAACCAAAATGCTTGGACGGCATTCTAAATAATGAATGACATGTTTTTGAAAATTCTACAATATTTCACATAATCGGGTATGTTCTTATCATCAGGATTGCATGTGATTCAATGCCAAACAAATAACACACCTACGTAATGTTAGGTTCTCTCTTATCTATCCAATGATGCAATTTTTTTTCACTTTCTCACAATTTTATGCCTTTCATCCATAATTTATTTTGTTTGTCTTTTTTTGGAAAAAAATAGTGTTTGGTGTATTTTTTATTATAAATTAACCATTCATCAAAATTTCAAATAAATTACATTTTTAGAAACTAGAATCCATTCTCCAATTATATCAATTAGTTTCAAAAATTTGTAGGGGTAGCACAACCAAAATTTTGTTTTTTTTGAAGTTTCCACTTATAAAATTAATAAAAAATAAAATATTCATTAAAAAATTATTAAAAATTCATGCATCAACTACATACTATTAGCTAATTTCTTACTGTAGCAATTTTAAAAATACTGAAAAAAAGTTCACTGTGCTAGGGATGTACAAGAGTTGAAATGTAATGTTTTTTTAACCAAAAAAATGCCAATTTCTATGTGTCTGTCTTTTGAACCCCTTAATCTCAACCATTTTCAAAATAAAATAATAGTTTATAAAGTAGACTCAGAGCATTTCAATCCTTGTTTTTGAGAAACATCTTTTTGCACTTACCCTCCTGACAAGGGTAATAGTCTACTAAGAAATTAAAAAAGTATGTCATAAAACTAGGTGGAATAGCCAACACCATTTGAGAACAACCATGTTGTCAACAATAAATGATATCGTGAGACTATTAAAACAATAATAAGATAGTATTAACTTAAGAAATAATGTAGCACAATAGAAGTTAGTTACTATGTCATAGAAAAAAGGGACCTCTTGCTTGACATGGGATTAATTCATGATAAATTGGACTTAACAAGGCCTTGATTTGGTCTTGTGAGTTGTTTCTCACATCCACACTAGGTCTTGGACCCTTTCACATGCATTTAACAATGTCTTGTAAATTGTTGTAAGATAATTTCATGCTTTTCTAGACTTAACAAGCCCATTTTCCCCTAATTCATCATTATAAAATGTATTCAAATACATTATCACATTAATCTAGAAGGTTTTCAAAATAAATTTAATGTTAAACTAGTGTTGTAATGTGTCTTGCACATTGGGCGGGGGCCCTAGCTCGGTTGGCTAAGTATTTCCATTGCGGCTCGGCTGGTCATGAGTTCTAGTCTCCCCCGTCCCGTGGTATCGGAGGGCGTGTCGTGCCAGCGCCGCCAGTCACGTTAAAAAGTTTACCAGGCGCACTGCAGTTTATAGGGGGTCGTGCTACCCGATTCCTACAGTCTAAAAAAAAAAAAATGTCTTGCACATTCACATTGGTTCTTGTGCTTTCCTAGGCCATGTGCACCTTATTTTAGTGTTGTAAAGTGTATTTAATCACACTTTCACCTTGAATTTTATGTCCCAAGCCCTAATTAACCTTCACATCATCACTAATAGGCCCCTATTAACCCATATTATGCATATCAAGGCCTAAATTGATCAAATAACTGATAAATTTGCAATGTAAACCTTATTTCCTTATCTCCTAGCACATTAGTTGTCAAAATGGACCTTGTAAGACCCATTTGCCATGCTTGGTGAACTAGTCCTATCCAGACGGGACCCATTCACCATGGGTGGCAAATGAGTCCCATTTGGCTCAATTTTAACCTTTGTGTGGGAAAAAAGTGAAATTTAAGTTTAATATTCTTTCATGTCAGCCTTAGGGATCTAATTAATGGGTAAATAAGGTGAAATGACTATAAATATAGGTATTTTATTCCTAATTCACATCTTTTATCATTCATTCATCCACCAATCTTCCATTTCAAGTTGAACAACTTAGGGTTTCTTCATTTAAAGTCTCTAAGATATCAAATGTTAGACATTCAAGGGTAGATTATTCATGTTTTCCTATAGAATTTCAAGATCAAACATCATGGCAGGGTAATCAAATCCATTTTTTGCATGTTTCATTACATTCTTTCATCATTTTGGTTTAATTGCCTAAAAGGGGTTTGACCAAGGCAAACCCCCATGCCCTAACATTCAACATTTCTCTCTCTTGCCTTGTGTGTTTGCAAATTTGGACTTCTTAGAAGCTTGGAAATAATTAATAATCTAGTTGCAATTTTTTTTAGCTCTTCTCTTCATTCAGAAAGTCAAAATATCAATAAAAAAACATTTTTCAGGTTTGGAAATCAAAGTTTTAGAAGCGGACACCTATAAAGAATCAAAGTGTAGAACGAGAGCCCTGGATTCCACTCTTAAATATTTAGAAATTCAAAAGTGAACTAATTCACCATGAGTGGTGAATGAGTCCCACTTCTAGGTCAATTTTTATTTTTTTATATTTTTAGATACCCTTTTGTCCAAAATGAGTTTTGGCACAATTTTGTAGAACTGGGACTGATTCACCCAAGATGGTGAATGAGTCCCACTAGGCCTAAAAATTAGCATCAACAAAACTTCAAATGTCATTTCCAGCCTCCCTCAATATCTCAAGTTCACTTCTTCAATTTCTTTCATTTATGTTCATTTTTGCATTCATTTCTAAGTGTTCTTACATGACACAATGTGTTTTCAAACAAGTCATGTTTCTTAGGTTTTGCATATTTAATCAATCAATTTTATCAGTTAATTTCATCTAGATCATTGCTTTTAGTCTTAAATTCATCATAAATATCTTAGATTTAATGAACCACCTAGACTTTTTGAGTGGGGTTTATCTTTCTCCTTTTAGGTGAAACATCTTAAGAGTGCAATAGAAGCCTATAAGCCCTACCCAAAAATCTACGATTCAATTACCTAGTCCATAAAGTTACTATCCAAAATAATTATTCACATACAATATCACTATAAACATATAAATAATATGTTATATAATAACTATGGACTACAATATTTATTAAGCCATCCTAAGAGCATCAGGGTGATGAAAAACATTTAGAATATTTTTATGGTATCCATAGAGCCATTATTGACGCTAAGAATTTTCAATAAGTTAAAGAAAACAAAGAAGAATATAAATAAGAGGATTTTATCATGGAAACATAAAATACAAGAATGCATCACTTTTATATGTTGTATGCCTCTTATCACCATTATTTATAATTATTTCATAGTAGCTAGTAGAACTTTCAATGTTTCCATAAGATAATAATCATGCTAGTTTATTATCATAATTAGGCTAGTTGCTCACATAATCTCTTATGTATTATCATTGTGTCATTATAGAAAAAATGGTTACTCTCAAGAAATCCAAAAAACCATAAAAATTTAGTAAAATAATGGTTATTGAGGCTACTATAAATCTTATACGATGGTCATATGCCTACATAGTCTAATTAAGGTTATCATAATCAACAACCATAACAATAATAGGTTCTATGAAGGATTTTGTTACACCTTGTTTCTCAATTACCATATTACTTTTACCCTTATGAGTAAATATGATAATAATTGAAAAAATTATGAATTTAGTATGTTGAATGGATGAATGAAAAACATGAATATGCATTATGATGTTATTGGTTTTTAAGAATTTAATGATTTAATGATATATGATGGATAATATTTTCATTGATCAGATAACTACGTTTATGATGCACTGAGTTAGATGCAAGAAAGAATCAAGACCTTTAGTGAGGAGAGGTGTTTGGTATGGCATCCACTAATGTACCTACTAGTTCTATACACACAATTGAACAACCTATTTTAGACAAGATTTTCCAAGTCAATATGGGCTTAGAGGCGGTAGGTGAACCACTGTTATTCTTTTGGACTAAAAGATATGTTAGGGTTATTATCCTTAACTCCTTTTTTGACTCAATTCATAGTGTTAAAACCCTTTCTATGAAGCATGATATATTTATATATTGCTTTGGATTAACATACATATATGGGTATGTATATATAGATTATATATATATGGATATATGTGACGGAACATACATATGATTGTATGTACATATCAGCATGCATAGAAATAAATATCTATGTATACCCATATGTAGATAAGTAAATATGAATGTGAACATTCATTTATATAAGTATATATGTATTAGATATATATATATATATATACATATCAATGTAACACATATAGATATGCCATTATATTTTGAATAATGATGGATATATACGTATATATTAATATCTATATATGTATATATAATTAAATGATAAATATACATAAATATGTACATGTATTAATATATATATATATATATATATATATATATATATTAATGGTGGAGGATATCTACATATAAGTAATCAGATTAAAACATGAAAATATGTCTAATAAATATATATTGTTATATGTATATATATATATATATATGTATGTATATATATTATATTAAAGAATATACTTTATAATATATATAAATACATATAAACATAAGTATGGCACAAACTATGTTATATGGAAAATATGTTGGAACTAAGTAAAAGGCAGCATAGTGAATGGATGTTAATTTGTTGTAATAGGTAATATATGCCAAAAAAAAATTAATTACATTTCATAAGGTTGCAAGGAAGTAAAAAAGGATTTCAACTAAGAACTACACATATATTTAATGTGAGTAGAGTAAATTATGTAAAAGTGGAAACTGTGTATAGACTATGTGCATATATTAACATAGCATCACATTTTTAAAAGGAAGTTGCTGCACATAGATATTCTAGTGCAATAATAATATGATAAAAATGTATTTGTTGGTAAATAAATCTAAGTAAACTTATCATGTATGAACAACAATAACAAAGTGTTGAATGGGTCAAAGTGTCATGAGTTGGCAAGGAAGAAAAGGGATCTTGTTTTTCTTTTCAAATGAAACCTCCATTTTAGGGACATGAGCATAAATCTAGCAAGAAAAAAGCCATGAAAGGAGGTAGTAAGCAAGTTGGAAACCATAGTAAATGTTTGACTTGGTAAAATAACCAAGTGGTGGTAGTTTTGAAGCAACTTAGTCATGTGATAGAAACTTATTTTACTTTGATTGTATATCTGTTAAAATTTTGATTCTCTTAGCTACCATATTTCACCTTGTTTTGCTTAGTTGATCTATTTAGTGGTTCAGTTGGTTTTGGAGTTGTGATTTTAGTTTTAGAGGTGGCAAAGGATGAATAAGGTGAAAAATATGGGAGCTAAATTGTAGCACTAAGTTTCTCATAATTTCTTATAAAAAGTGCGTAGCCTCTTATTTTTTGGTATTTTATTATAATTCATTTTTTTTTCATTGTTATTGTTCTTATATAGTTTTTCATTGTGAAAATTAATGTTTGAGTGCAAGTTTTGAGAAGTGAGAGATTTCATTGAGTTTTTGAGAGATATTTGTTTGTGAACTTTTTAGTGTTGGGAAAGAGGTTTGGATTGGGGAAAGATGAAAGTGAAAGAAGTGGAAAAAAGAGTTTGTGACATTGAGCGTTAAGTGAAAATTATTCTTTGAAAGCTAAATTTTAAGACATGCTAGTTATTCTATCAATTACTCCTTTCTATGTTGAATTTAAGTTTCTTTTGATTGATTGTTAGTGCTTGTGTAAGATATTGGTTGTTATCATAGATATTGAATCAAGATTGTGCATGGGGCGGGGGCCCTAGCTTGGTTGGCTAAGTAATTCTGTTGCGGCTCTGCTGGTCACAAGTTCTAGTCTCCCCCCCGTCCCGTGGTACCGGAGGGCGTGTCGCGCCAGCGCCGCCGGTCACGTTAAAAAGTTTACCAGGCGCACTGCAGTTTATAGGGGGTCGTGCTACCCGATTCCTGCAGTCTAAAAAAAAATAAATAAATTAAAAAAAAAAAAAAAAATCAAGATTGTGCATAGAGCTAGATTGGATATAAGTAGTTTTTTGGTATCATATTAGTATGATACTTATATAGTTATAAAGATTTCCATGATTGTATGACATAGTTATATTAAACTATCTAGAAGGTATATGTATATGATACAAATATTATTGCATGTTTGCTATATTTTTTCATGAATTATGATGTTAGTAATGCAATGACAATAATAGCATGTTAGATATGTCATCATTGATAGGTTATGATGTTTTGAAAATCATGCTGGTAGTTTATCCTTGAATCATTACTCTATTTCATTTAAAGTTGGAGAATAGTCTATTCCTTAGGGTTAGGGTATACACTTGATTATGATTATATTGATATTCAACAATAAGGTTGAAAATCATATTATTGATATATATTTTTTGACTATTCTATTGTGTTATACTTGAGCTAGAGTCTATACGTTTTCATGGTATTCTAGTATTAAAGAAGAGGACTTTATGTCTCAACAACCCAAAGTTGTAATACAAGGAGACTATAAGGTACAAAAGCTCAAAATCCTCTCAAGATAAAAATTTCCTCCAGATTAGATATGAAATTACTGTACATTGTAAATATTGTGAAATATGAGTCATATTCGAATAAACAATTTATGACTATTTATGAACATGAAAACATCTAAACCATATAGGATAACTCTGAAAGAGCCATGATACATGGAAAATAATCAAATGGGAATGTTAATGAGACAAACCATATTAGTTTGATATGTATGCTTGTATAATTTGACACTAATAATCAAATAGTGATAACTAAAGGGTATTATCATAATATCTATGATATCATAAGTCAAATATATGCTTTCATGAAAATTGTGATGTTGGAAAATGGTATGATATATAAGTGTTATGTTGAGATTGTTATTTATGATCTTATGCAACCCTATGTTGGTGATGAGGTTTGTTCCTAGGATTAGGATAACCCAAGGTTGGGAATAACCTACCTGGTTAGTCAAATCACTTGAATGTTACATCACTTTTGGAATGGAATTATTGTTATATGTGTGTGGAAAAACTAGGTCAAGAGTGATGCAAAGCATCTACCCAAAAAAACAAACCTACAACTGTACTTCAAACCCAAACTCAAATTAAGAAGATCAATTTCACAATCACCATTGATTCACTTAAACATCCATAAAAAATATCTTCAATTTCACTTCATGTTACAAAGAATAAAATCATCAAACTTGTCACCTTTCCTTTATCAAATTTAAAATACAGTTTAGCCATATTCAAATTGAATGTGCCAATACAAAAACTTGATTAGAGATATTGAACCATTCAACTCTTTCTGTATTCACCACATTTCAACCCATCTCAATAAGGAAAAAAGACATTATTCACTCAATCTAGCTTCAAAGCTTTTACCATACCTTAAATTTATTTCTTCCACATTACCTTAACTAAAACAAGAAACTATCTAATTGGGAAACTCTATGACCACCCATCCATTCAACATGCACCAAATTTTCTCTACTATGAACTCACAATAACAACTAACAATGCATTCTTGTTATAGACCTTTTACTAGACCTTCAAGGCAGTATATACATCATGATTTTTATTGAAGAAAACAAAGAAAATACTCACCTAGAACTGACCTATCAGATTCTTTGATTCTTATAGTTAAAACACCACTTGCACATAAGGTTCGCATTGCTCAAACACTCTAAACAACATGATTTTCTTTCTCAATTCTGTCCAAGCATTTAGGAATCCTTGAAAACATTAATTAGATAGTCTCTCTCTAAAAACAATGACTTAAATCACCATTAGAATATATTTCCACTTTCTTTGCATTCAACCACCCAAACCCTAGTAGCATAGCAACATGCCTAAATCTAGTGGACCATTCAAACCACTTTTAACCATCAAAAGCTATTAGCATATTTTGGGATCCATTTTGACATACAATCACATACCTTAATATCAAATGAACTTTTTTTGAGATAAACATCAACAAACTTGATTGTATGCTAGAAAAAGCCTCAAATTAGGCCAAATTTATAAAGAGGGTGCCCTTAATTCACCTCCAAAACACCAAATAGCTTCAAAAAATCCTTTAAAATGTTTTTAAACTTAATATTCAACAACTTTTAGGGGCTGAAGAGCCTAATAAAGTTCTGATCTACAAAACCCTTTATACATGCACAAAATAGGGTTAACAAATGAGAGTTTATTGAAAAGGAACATTGCAAACCTCAAATCCACCTACCACCACTTCAAACATGTTTAATTATGTCTAAATATGCTCTATAAACCAACTTTTAACCCCCCTAAATGATATTTCATCAAACACTCTCTTATAACCACCCTCTTTCAAGGGAAAAATATAGAATTTTTGTTAAAGGCGTCATCAAACCTTTGCACCATTGCTTCCCCTACACCTACACACATTCACAAACTAAAAATAATCCAAAAAAATTCCATTCCACTAATCTAGTTAACATCCATCGATGGAATGGTGACTAAAACCTTAGAAGACTCTCAAACCATGTTTTAAAGGTTACAAATAGTTACAAGATAAAAGCCTACAAACCAACTTTAAATTCAATTAAAACTTCTCAAAACCAACCTTTATGAAGTGTTTCAACCTTAATCAACTCAAATCAATATGTATCCAAAGCTAGAAGTGTTGTACAAACCCAAAAAATGGAAAAAATCACAAAAGAAACATTGTTTACTAAAAACATGGTACTCTTATTTTCCCGAAATTGGTTACAAGACTAAAAACTGACTTTTCATCACCTTTTACATGATTTATAGTGATTTTTACATTAGTTAGAGTAACTATCTATCTAACTTCATTGAAAAAACTTTCTATTTTCTCACTTGACTCTTCATATTCTATCATTTTTGCATTTTTTGCACTTTTCCCAATTTGACAACTTTTCAAATTCTATGAGTTTTACATTTTCCATCATTTTGAACACCTAGAGACCTATTAATGACTCAATTACATTTGTAATGACTCTTACATGACCCTTTTACATGACTCTTACATGACTCAGTGAACAAGGTGCACCTGCACCATACAACTAGCCTAAAAAACTTTCCAATTCCCTTTGGAAACATGTGTTAATATTGCTTGTTATTTCACCTACATATCAACTTCAAATTTTTCTAGGACTACTTCTTCTTCCTTTCTCTTAAATATTTCTCTTGTCTTTGTCTTTAACTCTATCTTCATTTCTAACTCTTCTTATCTTCATTTGTATTTTTCCATCTCTCTTTCCTTCCTATTAAATTCACAATCATTGTTCTCATTCAAAAGGATGTAGGAATACCCTTTCACAACTCCCACTTTCCACTAACTCTTTCTCAACCAAAGGACAGAGGATTTTCCTTTCACATCGCTTCTCTCAATAATCTTTCTTTTTTTCAACAATTCATCTTTGACCTTCTTAGACCAATCTTCTTTTCATCTACTCCCATTAGTGGAGTACTCTCAAACTGACTTATAACTCTTCAAATGGTTGCAAACCCAAGTTATTCTTCAAACATGCATCCATCTCCTCCACTGCCTCACTACACAACTAAGCAACTCAGCAAGCCATCCATCTTACCCAACAGTATACCCTGGAAGATGTCTCGCCACTCTTTACCTTCCACCTTCTACCCAGCTTAATCTCCATTGGAGGATGGTGACCATAGACCTTAGCTTTTCTTCCAACACACACCTTAGAAAACTCTCTCTGTAGCTTAAATGGATAGAACACTAGGAACCAGACTCAACAACTTAACCAACCCTCAGAATCCACTAGCTCTAATACCAATTGATGCAGAGCATCTACTAAAACCAACAAACCTACAAGGGTACTTCAAACCCAAACTCAAACTAAGAAGATCAATTTCACAATCACCATTGATTCACTTAAACATCCATAAAAAATATCTTCAATTTCACTTCATGTTACTTGTAAAGAATCAAATCATCAATCTTGTCACTTAACCTTTATTAGATACAAAATATAGTTTATCCATATTCAAATTGACTATACCAATGCAAAAACCTAATTAGAGATATTGAACCATTCAAATATTTCCATATTCACCACATTTCAACCTATCTCAATAAGGAAAAAATAAAATATTCACCCAATCTGGATTCAAAGATCTCAATAGACATTAAATTGCTTTCTTCCACATTACCTTAACTAAAACAAGCAACTATCTAATCAGGAAACTCTATGACCACCCATCCATTCAGCATGCACCAAATTTTCTCTACTATACAACTCACAATAACAACTAACCATGCATTCTTGTTACAAAACTTTTACTAGACCTTTAAGAAACTATATACATCATGATTTTGACTGAAACAAAGAAAAAAAATACACACATAACATTTACCTATCAAATTCTTTGATTCTTACAACCAAAATACCACTTGCACATATGGTTTATATTTCTCAAACACCCAAAACAATATAATTTTATTTCTCAACTCTATCCAAGCATTTAGGAATCCTTAACACCATAGGAAATTCGTCTGATATAGAAAAAATTGAGAGAGGTTGTTGTAGAGGGTTACAACACAAACCCATAGGCTAAGACCAAAAGTTTCTATCTGAGTAATAGCATGTTCAAGTTTGCATTTATTTTTCACTTTATACTTTTAAGGGTTTATGTCATTTGAATGTAGCTCAAAGCAATTCAATATGTTTGGGTGTGAAAGATGACCATTCCTAGTGTAAACGTACCCACTCAAATGCATTGGAACAACTCGTTTGCTCACATGAATTAAAAAATGAAAGTTGCACCACTTTGCAACTTTCAACTACTTGCATTTGACAACTTTTTTCCTAAGTGAAAATTTTCCACCATGGAAAAATGCCTCTAAGATAATGAAAACTAAGAGAGGTTATTGTAGAGCAACCTGTCATAATCCCATAGGCCTAGATGAGAAGTTTCTAAGTGTCAGGATATCTAAGTAACAAGTTGAATGTAGCTCAAATCGATTTAGTGTGTGGGTATGGGACTTTGGAGAAAACACAATGATTCTCAAGAATTTCAAAGTTGCACTCTTAACCCCTGTACTAGGCACCCAGATGGAGAAAAGGCTTCAATAGTGTACTTATAACTTATATGCTTTCCTTATGGACCCAAACCATTGTAGTGACCTCAAGGAGCCCAACCAAACTTGACTTGAAAGGTTTCAAAGCCCAACCCTCTGTCTTAGACTCACTTTTTGCACCTTGACTAGGCTTCTACCCAACTAGACCTCTAGCGGTGGATTTTTTGACCTTTCACTCAAATTATCCAAAGGAATCCTCAATATAATCATTGATTTAGATGGGGTTCATGATGCTACACAACATATAAAATCCCTGATGGCACTTGTTTTGGATCAAATCTACCAAAATCTATTGTTTCCTCAAAATCTAGGCCTAATTATCCCTCTTTTTCAAAGCAACCCCTCTATAAACTTAACTCTACATTTCAAGACTTCCAAAAGTATCTTAAAATGTTCCCAAACCAAGGATTTTCAAGTTCTTAGTCCTCTATGACACTGTTAAGACCCTCAAACACAAAACCCTCAATAAATTGCCTCAAAACTAGGACTTCTTGGATCTTGGCCTCCCAAACACTTCCAACACTAGTTCATTGACTCTACACCATTAGGAAAACATATTGAATCAATACCAACTCAGAAACACACTCCTTATTAAGGTAGAACTCCCACTGCTATACCTTAGCCTCCATCTTCAAACACTTTTCCTTTGCTAAAACTCGGTGCACACCCAAGAATCACTCTTTCCTGCACAATAACTTGTTATATTGATGTGATAAAAGTTAGTTATGATCCATTTAATTGGTCTCAGTCAGATATTCCCATGAAATGGATCATTCATCCATGAAAAACCCTCAAAACTAGTGGAAAATCTGTGTTTCCCTGAGGATAGTTAGCAATATGTTACAAAAAATAATTCCTAACATTTATCAGATCATTTAAAAGGTTAAATGCAAGTAAATAAAGGTTCTTAAACCATCCAAATGAATAAATATTCAATAGAAATCAATAGATCATCAAAAAGACTCAAGAAAATTGCAAAAATTGGGGTTTTTATTGCTTCTCCTATAGCAGTCCATACAAATCAATGCAACATCAACCAAACTTTGTAAAAATTCTTTCTCAACCTTTTTAGACTCATTCCCCAATTGATCTAACCATTTTGGATTGGTTTCAATGCATTATTAGTGCTAAATAATCAAAAACACACTTACCCGCCCAAAGTTGTAATTCAAAAATTTGAATTTCCAACTTGCAATTTATTTAACTCTACTATCTAAAAAATATTGGATCCTTAATATCCAACCTTATCTGACACAATTAAAGTATTATAAACCTATCTAGACTCTTAGGACACTATTGGTCCACTTACATTGTATTTTGGTCCTATGGTCCTTATCAAGGCCCTTATGACATTTGACCTCTTTAATGTTTTTATCCATTTCAAAAGCCATTATAGGCTTCAAGATATTATAGTTGATGCTTTGGAATGCTTGACAGGTCTTCCTAATCCCTGCAACCTCCTAGCTCTTGAACTGATCCCTAAGGAGCTTGGGTGCCCCTGCACCAGTGTGTTTGGCTATAAAAAAGAATCATGCCTAACATAAATGTACCCAACTAGAAGCATTTCAGTAATTCATTTGGTCACACGAGTTGTAGAATGAAAGTTGCACCACTTTACAACTTTCAACTACCTGCATTTGACAATTTTTTCCCCAAGTGAAAATTCTACACCATGAGAAAATGTCTCCAAGATAGTGAAAATTGAGAGAGGTTATTGTAGAGAAGCCCAATGCGGTCTCATAAGCTCAGATGAAAACTTTCTAAGTGTCATGATATCCGCGTAAGTGCATGTTGAAGTTTGTAACCATTTTTCACTTTGTACTCTAAAGAGATTCTATCAGTTGAATGTAGCTTAGATTGATTCAACATGTTTGGGTGTGAAAGAGGATCATGTCTAGTGTAAACATACCCACCTAAATGAATTGGAATAATTTTTTTGGTAACACGAGTTATAGAATAAAATTTGCACCACTTTGCAACTTTCAACTATTTACATTTGACAACTTTTTTCTCAAGTAAAAATTCATTACGACGGGAAAATGCCTCAATGATAGAAAAACCTAAGAGAGGTTATTGTGGAGGGGCCTAACATTATCCCAAAATATTAGACAAAATTTTTGTAAGCGTCATGATATTCGAGTAAGAATATGTTAAATTTTGCAACCATTTTTCACTTTAGATTCTTGAGGGATTCTATCAGTTGAATGTAGCTTGAAGTGATTCAACATGTTTAGGTGCGAAAGAAAACCATGTCTAGTATAAAAATACCCACTGAGATGAATTTAAATATTTTTTTTGGTCACATGAGTTGCAAAACAAAATCTACACCACTTTGTAACTTTCAACTATTTTCATTTGACATATCTTCCCCAGATGAAATTTTTTTACCACGGGAAAACCCCTCTAAGATTGTGAAAACTAAGAGAGGTTATTGTAGAGGGGCCCAACTTGATCCCATAGGTTCAGACAATAAGTTTCTAAGCATCACAGTATCTGAGTAACAACATGCTGAATATTGTATTTATTTTACAGTTTAGACTCTTAAGGGATTCTACCAATTGAATATAGCTAGGATCAATTCAAAGTGTTTGGGTGTGAAAGAGGACCATTCTTAGTGTAAATGTATTCACCCAAATGGATTGGAATAGTTTTTTTGGTTACAAGAGTTGCAAAATGATAGTTGCACCACTTTGCAAGTTTCAACTACTTGCATTTAACAATTTTTTTCTTAAGTGAAAAATTTCCAAATTGGAAAAACACCTCAAGATAGTGAAAACCGAGATAGGTTATTGTAAAGTGGCCCAAATTGATCCTATAGGCTTAGATGACAAGTTTCCAAGTGTCACGGTATCCGACTGTCATGCTAAACTTTGTAGCCATTTTGTAGGTTGTCCTTTTAAGGGATTCTACAAGTTGAATGTAACTCAAAGTCATTCAACATGTTTAGGTGTGATAGAGAAATATTCCTAGCATATACATACCCACTTGAATGTGTTGGAATAGTTTATTTGGTCACATGGGTTTGATAATGAAATTTGCACCACTTTATAAATTTCAACTACTTACATTTGACAAATTTTTACCCAAGTGAAAATTTGTTATCATGGAAGAACAACTGCAAGATTGAAAAAATAGAGAGCGGTTATTGTAGAGAATACCAATGCAATCCAATAGGATCAAATGATAAGTTTCTAAATGTCACGGTATCTACGTAACAACATGTTGAACTTTGCAGCTATTTTGTACATTGGACTCTTAAAAAATTATTCTAGTTGAATGTAGCTCAGATCGATTCAACTTATCTGGGTTTGAAAGAGGACCATGTCTAACGTAAACATACCCACCTAGATACATTGGAATAGTTTGTTTGGTTATATGAGTTGTAGAATGAAAGGTGTAACACTTTGCAATTTTCAACACATTGCATTTGACAACTTTTTCCCTAACTAAAAATTTGCCACCACAGGAAAATATTTCTATGTTAACAAAAACTAAAAGAGCTTATTGTAGAGGGGCCCAATGTGATCCCATATGATCAGATGAGAATTTTCTAAGCATCACAGTATCTAAGTAACATGCTAAAAATTGTAGTCATTTTGCACTTTAGTCTCTTAAGGGATTTTATTGGTTGAATGTACCTTAGAACGATTCAACATGTTTGGGTGTGAAGGAGTACCCTATCTTGCATAAACGTACCAACTAATATGTGCTGAGATAGTTTGTTTAGTCACACGAGTTGTAGAATGAAAGTTGCACTATTTGACAACTTTCAACTACTTGCATTTGATAACTTTTTCTCCAAGTGACAATTCACTACCATGGGAAAACACCTCTAAAATAGTAAAAATTGAGAGAGGTTATTGTCAAAGGGCCCAACCCAGACCCATAGGATCAAATGAAAAGCTTCTAAGTGTCTCGATAGCTGAGTAAAAGTATGTTGAAGTTTGCAGTCATTTTGTATTTTAAACTCTTAAGGGATTCTATCAATTCAATGTAGCTCAAAGTGATTCAATGTGTTTAGGTGTGAAAGAGGACCATTCTTAGCGTAAATGTACCCACCTAGATGTGTTAATATAGTTTTTTTGGTCACACAAGTTGTAGAATTAAAGTTGCACCACTTTGCAACTTTCAACTACTTGGATTTGACAAAAAAATTTCTTAGTGAAAATTCTTCGCCACAGGAAAACACCTCTGAAGTAGAAAAAAAAGATGTTATTGTAAAGGGCTCCAAAGTGATCTCATACACTTAGATGATATTTTTAGCATTACGATATCTGAGTAATAGAATTTTGAACTTTGCAACCATTCTGTAATTTGGACTTTTAAGAGATTCTATCAGTTGAAAGTAGCTTGGATTCATTTGGCATGTTTGGGTGTAAAAGAGGACTATTCCTGGTGTACAAAAACCCACACAAATACATTGGAGCAGTTTGTTTGCTCACACAAGTTGCAGAATGAAAGTTGCACCACTTTACAACTTTCAACTGCTTGCATTTGACAACCTTTTTTCCAAGTAAAAATTTCACACAATGGAAAAATACCTTGAACATAGCCAAATCCAAGAGAGGTTATTGTAGAGGGGCCCAACATGATTCCATAGGCTCAAATGAGAAGTTTCAAAGTGTCATGGTATCTGAGTAACAACACACTGAAGTTTGTAGTTATTTTACACTTTGGACTCTTAAGGGATTCTACTGGTTGAATCTAGTTCGAAGCAATTCAGTGTGTTTGGGTGTGAAAAATGAACATCCATAACATAAATTTACCCACTTATATGCATTGGAATAGTTTATTTGGTCACATGAGTAGCACTACAAAAGTTGCACCACTTTGATACTTTCAACTACTTGCATTTGACAACTTTTTCCCCTGGTAAAAATTTGCCACCATAGAAAAATATCTTTGACATAGTAAAAAATGAGAGGTTTTTGTAAAGGGTTCCAAAGTGATCCCATATACTCAAATGATAATTTTCTAAGTATTATAGTATTCTAGTAACAACAGTTAACTTTGTAGCTATTTTGCACTTTAGACTCTTAAGGGATTATACCAGTTGAATGTAGCTTAGATCGATTTAGCATGTTTGGGTGTGAAAGATGACTTTCTAGTGTAAACATACCCACCTTGATGCATTAGAATAATTTTTTTGGTCACATGAGTTGCAAAATGAATGTTGCACCACTTTGCAACTTTCAACTACCTACATTTGTTAATTTTTTTCCCAAGTGAAAATTTTTCATCACGGAAAATTACCTCTGATATATCAAAAACTAACAAAATTTATTGTAGAGGGGCCCAATATGATCTTATAAGCTCAGATGAGAAATTTTTAAGTGTCATGGTATCTGAGTAACAACATGCTAATGTTTGCAACCATTTTGCACTTTGGACTCTTAAGGAATGTTATCCGTTGAACGTAGCTCAAATTGATTTAGTGTATTTGAGTGTGAGAAAGGACCATTCCTAGTATAAATTTATCCACCTAGATGCATTGGAACACTTCATTTGGTCACATGTGTTGCAAAATAAAAATTGCAACACTTTGTAACTTTCAACCACTTTCATTTGACAACTTTTTCTCCAAGTAAACATTCATGACCATAGAAAAACACCTTCGAGATAGTTAAAAATAAGAGAGGTTATTATAGATGGGACAAACATGGTCCGATAGGGTTAGAAAAAAAAATTCTAAGCATCATGGTATCTGAGTAACAACATGATAAAATTTGTATCAATTTTGCACATTAAACTTTTGAGGGATTCTACTAATTTAATGTAGATAAAATCAATTCAACATGTTTGGATGTGAAAGAGGACTATGCCTAGTGTAAATATACATGTCCAAATGCATTGGAATAGTTTTTGTGGTCAGATGAGTTGTAGAATTTTTTTTTTCCTTAACTGAAAATTAACAGCATTCTAAACTCTATTGCCATTTTGCACTTTGGACTCTTAAGGGATTCTACTGGTTGAATGTAGCTCATAGTGATTTAGCATATTTGAGTGTGAAATAGGACCATTTCTAGCTTAAACCTACCTACCCAGATGTTTTGGAATAGTTCGTTTGGTCACACAAATTTTAGAATGAAAGTTGAACCACTTTGCAACTTTCAACTACTTGCATTTGACAATTTTTCCCCAATTAAAAATTTTCTATTACAGAAAAATTCTTTTCAAATAGATAAAACTGAGAGAGGTTATTGTAGAGGGTCCTAACATGATCCCATAGGCTTAGATGTGAAGTTTCTAAGCATCACAGTATCTAAGTAACAACATGCTGAAGTTTATTGTCATTTCACACTTTGCACTCTTAAGAGATTTTGTCTATTGAATGTAGCTTAGATCGAGTCAACATGTTTGGGTGAAAAAAATAACCATGCCTAGCATAAAACAATTCACCTAGATGTATCAGAATAGTTCATTTGGTCACATGAGTTACAAAACAAAATTTGCACTGCTTTGCAACTTTCGACCACTTCCATTTAAAAATTTTTTTCTTGAAGTGACATTTTGTGACTATAAGAAAATACCTAGAAGATAGCTAAAACCAAGAAAGGTTCTTATAGAGGGACAAAACATAGTCCCATAAGCTTAGATGAGAAGTTTTAAAGCATCATGTTATTTAAGTAACAACATGCTAAATTTTTCACTTTAGACTCTTGAAGAATTCTACCAATTGAATGTAGCTCAGATTGATTCAATATATTTGGATGTGAAAGAGATTATGCCTAGCATAAACATACTCACCCGGATGTTTTGGAATAGTTTGTTTGGTCACACGAGTTGCAAAATGAAAGTTACAGCACTTTGAAACTTTCAAAATTACTTCTATTTGACATTTTTTTCCTCAAGTGAAAATTAACCACCATAGAAAAATATCTCTAAAATAGAAAAAACTGAGAAAGGTTATGTGTAGGGGCCCAACACGATCCTATAAGGTAGGATGAGATATTTCTAAGCATCATGATATCTGAGTAATAACATGCTGAAGTTTGTAGCTATTTTGTACTTTGAATTCTTAAGGGATTATATCAAGTGAATGTACCTCAAAGGGATTCACTATATTTGGGAGTGAAATGGAACCATGTCTAGTATTTAAACATAGCCAATCAAATCTGTTGGAATAACTCGTTTGGTAACACGAGTTGCAAAAAAAATTGCATCACTTTGCAACTTTCAACTATTTGTGTTTGGAAAATATTTTCCCAAGTATATATTCAACACCATGAGAAAACACTTTTGACATAGGGAAATATTAGGTTATTGTAGAGGGTCCCAACCAAAACCTATAGGCTAGACAAGAAGTTTCAAAGAATCACGATATTTGAGTAACAACATGTTTATGTTTGCAGCCATTCAATGTGTTTGGGTGGGAATGAGGACCAAGTCTAGTGTAAATGTACCCACTCAGACGCATTGAAACAATTTGTTTGGTCACATGAATTAGAGTACAAAAATTTCACCACTTTACAACTTTCAACTACTTGGATTTAAAAAAATTTTCTTTAAGTGAAAATTCACCACCACAGAAAAATACCTCCAATATAGCAAAAATTGAGAGATATTATTGTAATGGTCCCAACACAATCCTATAGGCTTGTCGAGAAGTTTCTAAACATCACAATATCTAAGTAACAACATGTTGATGTTTGCATTCATTTTGCACATTGGACTCTTAAGGGATTATTCTAGTTGAATGTAGCTCAAATTGATTCAACATGTTTGTGTGTGAAAGAAAACCATGCTTAACATAAATGTAACCACTCAGATAGATTGAAACAATTCTTTTAGTCACACGAGTTGTAGAATGAAAGTTGCACCACTTTGCAACTTTTAACTACTTGCATTTGATAACATTTTCCCCAAGTGAAAATTCACCACCATGAGGAAACACCTCTAAGATAGAAAAAATGGAGAGAGATTATTGTAGATGGTACCAACACAATCCCATAGGCTTAGATGAGAATTTTTTAAGCATTATGGTATTCGAGTAACAACATGCTAAAGTCTCCAACCATTTTGCACTTTGGACTCTTAAATGATTCTACTGATTGAATGTAGCTCGAAATTATTCAACATGTTTGGGTGTAAAAGAGGGAAATTCCTAGCATAAATGTACCCACCTAGACATGTTGGAATAGATTGTTTGGTCACATGAGTTTTAGAATGAAATTTGCACCACTTTTCAACTTTTAACTTCTTGCATTTGACTACTTTTGCTCGAATGAAAATTCACCAGGGTGGGAAAATGCCTCTGAGATAGCGAAAACTAAGAAAGGTTATTGTAGATGGGCCCAATGTAATCCCATTAGCTCAAATAATAATTTTCTAAGCATCATGGTATTCAATTAATAAAATGTTGAAGTTTGTAGTCATTTTGTAGTACTTTTGACCCTTAAGGGATTCTTCCATTTGAATGTAGATTGGATTGATTCAATGTGTTTGGGTATGAAAGAAGATCACGCCTAGCATAAACGTACCTACCTAGAAGTGTGGGAATAGTTTTTTGGTCACAAAATTTGAAAAATGAAAGTTTCTACACTTTGAAACTTTCAACTACTTGCATTTAACAAAAAAAATTTCAAGTGAAAATTTTCCAGCATGGGAAAACACCTTCAAGATAGAAAAAATTGAGAGAATTTATTTTAGAGAGGCCCAACATAATCTCATAGGATCAGATGAGAATTCTCTAAGCATCAAAATATCTAATTAATAGAATATTTAATTTTGTAATCATTTTGCACTTTGGACTCTTAAATAATTCTACCATTTGAATATAGCTCAAATCAATTCAGCGTGTTTGGGCGCAAAAAATGACCATGCATAGCATAAACGTACCCAACCATATGCATTGGAATAGTTTATTTGGTCACACGAGATACAAAATAAAAATTGTACCACTTTGCAACTTTCAACTACTTGCATTTAACAACTTTTTTTCTAAGTGAAAATTCAACACCACAATAAAATTTCTTCAAGAGATAGAAAGCTAAGAGAGGTTATTGTAGAGGGTTCCAACACAATCTCATAGGCTTAGATAAGATGGTTTTCAGAATCATAATATTCGAGTAACAGTTTATTGATGTTTGTAACCATATTGCACTTTGTACTCTTAAGGGATTCTTTCCATTGAATGTAGCTTGAAGCAATTCAACTTGTTTGGGTGCAAAAGAGGACCATGTATAATGTAAACATACCCACCCAAATACATTAAAATAGTTTGTTTTGTCTCACAAGTTGTAAAGTGAAAGTTGCACCACTTTGCAAATTTCAACTACTTGCATTCAACAATTTTTTCCCTAGTGAATATTCACCACCATGGGAAAACACCTTCAAGATAGTGAAAATTGAGAGGGGTTATTGTACAGGGATCCAATGTGATCTTATTTTCTCAACAAAAAAAATTCTAAGCATCACAATTTCATGTAACAACATGGTGATGTTTACAACCATTTTCACTTTGTAATCTTAAGGGTTTATGCCAGTTGAATGTAACTTGAAGTGATTCATCATGGTTGGGTGGAAAAGATGACTATTTCTAGTGTAAATGTACCCACCTAAACACGTTGGAATATTTTTTTTGGTAATACAAGTTTCAGAACAAAATTTGCACCACTTTGTAACTTTCAACTGCTTGCAATTGAAAACCTTTCTCTAAGTAAAAAAATTTCACCACAAGAAAATGTCTTCAAGATAGAAAAAACTGAGAGGTTATTATAGAGGGGTCCAACACAAACCCATAAGCTTAGATAAGAAGTTTCTAAGCGTCACGGTATCCAAGTAATAACATGCTGCTGTTTATAGTCATTTTGCATTTTGGACTCTTAAGAAATTTTTCTAATTAAATGTAGTTTAAAATGATTCAGAGTGTGTTAGTGTGAAAAAGGACCATGCTTAGCATAAACATATCAATCCAGACACATTCAAACAATTCATTTGGTCACATGAGTGGGAAAATGATACCTACACCACTTTGCAAGTTTCAACTACTTGCATTTGATAAAAAAATTTCCAAGTAAAAATTTTTCACCACCAGAATATGCCTCTAAGATAGAAAAACTGAAAGGGGTTATTGTAGAGTGGCCCAACATGATCTTATAGGCTCAGATGATAAGTATCTAAGTATCATGGTAACCAAATAACAACTTGCTAAAGTGTGTAGTCATTTTGCACTTTAGACTTTTAAGAGTTTTTGTAGGTTGAATGTAGCTCAGAGTAATCAACATGTTTAGGTGTGAAAGAGAACCACACCTAGTATGAACATACCCACTTGGATGCATTGGAATAGTTCATTTGGTCATACAAGTTCCGGAATGAAAGTTGCACCACTTTGCAACTTTCAACTATTTGTATTTGAAAACCTTTTCCCCAGTGAAAATTTTTCACCACAGGGAACTACCTCCAAGATAATGAAAATTGAGAGGTTATTGTAAAGGGGGCCAATGTGATCCAATAAAATCATATGATAATTTTTTAAGTGTCACAATATTAGAGTGACATCTTGAAGTTTGCAGTCATTTTTGCGCATTAGACTCTCAAAGGATTCTATCAGTTGAATCTAGCTCAGATCGATTCAGTGTGTTTGGGTGTGAAATATAACTATTTATAGTGTAAACATAACCATAAAAATATGTTGGAATAGTTCATTTGGTCACACTAATTACAGAACAAAAGTTGCATCACTTTGCGACTTTCAACTACTTGCATTTAACATATTTTTCCCTAAATGAAAATTTACCACCACAGAAAAAATTTCTCTAAAATATCAAAAACTGAGAGAGGTTATTGTAGCAAGTTCCAATATGATCCAATAGACTTAGACAAGAATTTTCTAAACATTACGGTATCTGAGTAACAACATGCTAAAGTTTGTAATCATTTTACATTATAGACTCTTAAGGAATTATGTTGGTTGAATGTAGCTTAAAGCAATTCAACATGTTTAGGTATGAAAAAGAACCAGGCCTTGCATAAGTGCACTCACACAAATGTGTTGGAATAGTTCATTTGGTATCATGAGTTGTAGAACGAAAGTTGCAGTACTTTACAGCTTTCAACTATTTGCATTTGACAACTTTTTTCCAAAGTGAAAATTCTCCACCACTAAAAAACACCTCTAAAATAGTAAAATCTAAGAGATATTATTGTAGAGGGGCCAACCCAAACCCATAGGCTTAGGTAAGAAGTTTATAAGCATCAAAATATTTAAATAACAACATACTGAAGTTTACAGCCATTTTGTACTTTGGACTCTTAAGGGATACTATTGGTTGAATGTAGCTCAGAGCAATTCAATATTTTTGGGTGTGAAAGAAGACCATTTATTGCATAAATATAACCGCCAAAATATATTGAAATAATTCATTTGGTCACACAAGTTGCAAAATTAAAGTTGCACCACTTTGCAACATTCAACTACTTGTATTTGACAAATTTTTCCTTTAATAAAAATTTTCCACTATAAGAAAATGCCTCTAAGATAGCAAAAGCTAAGAGATTTTATTGTAAATTGTCCCAACATGATCCCATAGGTTTATACAAAAATTTTCTAAGCATTATGATAACTAAGTAATAACATGCTAAAGTTTACAGTTATTTTACACTTTGGACTCTTAAGGGATTCTCTCAATTGAATGTAGCTCAGAATGATTCATCGTATTTGGGTGTGAAAGAAGACCATGCCTAGTATAAAAGTACCCACCTAGACATGTTGGAACAATTTTTTGGTCACATGAATTGCAAAATGGTTTGTAGAATGAAAGTTGCACCACTTTGCAACTTTCAACTACTTGCATTGCATAATTTTTTTACCAAGTGAAAAAATTTCATCATGGGAAAAAAAAATTGAGATATAAAAAATTGAGAAAGATTATTGTAGAGTGGTTCAACATGATCCCATAGGCTTAGACAAGAAGTTTCTAAGTGTCACGGTATCTAAGTAACAACATTCTGAAATTTGTAGTCATTTTGCACTTTAGACTCTTAAGGGATTTTTCTAGTTGAATGTAGCTCAGAGAAATTCAACTTGTTTGGGTGTGAAAGAGGATCATGCTTAGCCTAAACATACCCACCCATACACATTGGAATAGTTTGTTTGATTACACAAGTTGTAGAATGAAAGTTGAATGACTTTTCAACTTTCAACTACTTGCATTTGAAAAAAATTTCTCCAAGTGAAAATTCACTACCACGAAAAAATGGCTTAGAGATAGCAAAAACTGAGAAAGGTTATTGTAGAGGGTCCCAACACAATCTCATAGGTTTATATTATAATTTTCTAAACATCAAGGTATCTGAGTAACAACATGCTAAATATTGTAGTCATTTTGCACTTTAGACTTTTAAGAGATTCTACTAGTTGAATGTAGTTTGGAGTAATTTAGTGTGTTTGGGTGAAAAAGAGGACCATGTATAGCATAAAATTATCCAACCAGAGATGCATTATAATAGTTTGTTTGGTTACACGAGTTGTAGATTAAAGTTGGATCACTTTACAACTTTCAACTACTTGCATTTGACAAATTTTCCCCAAGTGAAAATTCACCACCATAAAAAAATGCTTCTGAAATAGTGAGACTAAGAGATACTATTGTAGAGAGGCCCAACATGATCCCATATGCTTAGGCGATAAATTTTTATGTATCATAGTATCTAAGTAACAAAATGCTAAAGTTTGCAACCATTTTGCATTTTAGACTATTAAGAGATTCTACTAGTTGAATGTAACTTGGATTGATTCATCATTTTTGGGTGAAAAAGAGGACCATGTCTAGCATAAACATACCCATTTAGATGCATTAGAATGGTTTTTTTGGTCAAATGAGTTGTAGAATGAAAGTTGCACCACTTTGTAGCTTTTAACTACTTGCATTTGACAACTTTTTTTCTAGGTCAAAATTCGCCACCACAGGAAAGCACTTCTGAGATAGTGAAAAATGAGAGAGGTTATTGTAGAGTGGCCTAATGTAATCCCATAGGATTAGATAAGAATTTTCTAGGAATCACAATATCTAAGTAACAACATACTAAATTTTTTAGCCATTTTGAACTTTGGACTCTTACGGGATTCTACAAGTTGAATGTAGCTTGGAGTGGTTCAATGTGTTTAGGTGCAAAAGAGGAATTTTCCTAGTATAAGCATACCCACCAAGATGTGTTAGAACAATTCATTTGGTCACACAAGTTACTGAATGACAAAATTGTGTAAAGGTGGCAAAGGTGAACCAACACCTAGATCAACATCAACATCAATCCAAGTGATCACTAATGAGCACTTACTTGTTATATAATGAATGAGGAGAAACATATATGTATGCATTGTAATTTGAGGCTAAACATGTACTATACTTGAACAAGTACATGTGTTCTCCATCCTTGTATTCAAAAATATAATTCATCAATAAATATTCTCTTCCATTGCTCATATTTAAAATTAGATGGACAATTGAAATCAATGATTTCATCCATCTTCCTATATGGAGAGTAATTTATCATTACTGAATTGCATTCCTTATCAAAATCCTCAACAAAGTTGATGATGAATGACAATTTCTCCAAATCATATTTCAGTATATCAGTGTCAACCTTCTCACCAATAAGTGCTACTTGGGAGACAATTGTAGTGTCCACTTGGTCCTTCTACATTTGTAAGGTTTCACCTCATCATAGGTATGTTGAATATTAGGCAACAATCTCAAATCTACTTCATCATATTTGGGCTTCAATTCTCTTATTCTTTATTCTAATGGGGCAGCATACCCTTGAAACTTTTGTTCCTTAACCTCACTAAAAAAATTATAAGTTGAGACCACCCTTGGATATCTATCCTTCTACCACCTAGCCTCAATTTTCAACCCTAAGAATCCATTTGTCTAGCTTTGGGGTAGCCAATTCCTTATCCATTTGAGATAACCTTATTAATCGCAACATCAAAGAATCATTTTCATGAACACTATTCAAGTTACCTTGAATCTTTTTATTCAAATGCTTTAGAACAATATGAACAATCTTTGAATTGTTCTTATACATTGTGTCCTACAATTGTTCAAGAAATTTCTTGTATACCTCAATTTAATGAGTTAATTTCCCTCTTGTAGGCTCATTAGATGGAGTTGTACTTGATGTGCTTCACTCCTCAACTATGAGTGGATCTTCACCCATATTATAAGGTACTATTTCTAGAGATTACTCAAGTGGAGGAGGAGGGGTAGGTGTGGTATGAATTAAACTAGCTGGAACCTAATTCCCAATGTTTCCACTTGTTGCTTTCACAACACTTCTTGAGTATCCAATTCAACAAACCTTTGCTAGATCTTATTATATTTGTCCACAATTTCATTATGTTTGCTTCTATACATGTCTATTTTAGTGGTGAGGTTCTCCACTATTTCTTTTTTGAACTTATAAATATTTATTTCCATGTCAACTACCTCCAATGTCAGGGTGTCTGCCACTCTGTTTATAACAACTTCCCAACTAAAATTACTTGGTTCTACAACCACTTGCTTCTTAGATCCCAAGGAAAATGACTAAATAGCTAGGGAATCCAATTATTCATTGAATGTTGATCCTTGAAGAGCCAATTTACCTTCCTCTTCAATTTGAAATAAGGGCCTTTTATACCTCCTTATGGTATCCAATACCACTGCATCAACAATGTCCCACTTGGGCAGCAATAAAACACCACTTTTCTGTACAAGGGATCTACCCTCTTTAGCTATCATATTTTGAAATTCTTTCTTAATTTCCTTCCTCACATTAGCTTGGATAGTACTTTTAGGTAACTTAGGATGCAAGCTTCTCTCATTAGCAACCCTCTCTACATATTTGAAGCCTTTACTCTCCACACAAAATATCTAAATGCCCTTGTTTTGATGAAAGAATCATCTTCCATGAATGCTTTGCATGCTTCTTTCCCCAAATCATTTGTACTATTCAAGCCTCTGAGATCAACCTCTCTAAGTCTAAGACTATCTCCTTCAGAACTTGAGGCAACATCCTAGTGGGAGAAGGAATTCCTTGCTGCATTTCTTCAAGAGAAATGAGAATATCATCCTCCTTTGTGTCTAGATAGTCAACTACCTTTTCCACCTCAATCTTTTTCTTCTTCATAGGTGGCTATTCTGATGGAAGGGTACCCCTTGGGGGTGAATCTATATCAATGACAGTAGGATGGGTACCCCTAGGAAGTGATGACACTAACCTCACAAGAGAACTTACCCTTGACCCCTTTGATATAGCAGGGGTTGACAAAGTTTGCTTCTTCTTCACTATCTCCTTCGTGTGGTAAATCCTTATATTTTTGGTTGTTTGGTAAGTAGGTCTCTCCTCCAACACTTCATTGGGATCCTCCTCAACTACCACTAATTTACCTCTATCTGTAACCATGCGCTCTTCCCTCAAGACTCCCACAATGCTCTCAAAATTATTCTTGACATGCATAATCCTATTGAATTCACCACTTATATTTGGCATAGGGTCATAGTTAGGATTAGATTTCTTAACCTTATCCACCATTATATTGAAAGAAAAATATTTTTCTTTTCTCTCATCCTGTTCCTAGAAGTTAAAAACATTACATCCTTAGGATAGAAAAAATTACACATGAAAGTGCCACTCCTATTCTTTTCCTTTAGTGCTACAATAAAACCCTCGAGATAGTGGTTCCTTGGGTGTACGGCGTTCAAGTTGTAAGGTGCAATAATTTTCAATAAATCTATCCATCCTCCATTTCTCATTACCAAATTTGTAAATGTTTTGTACTCTAGGAAGAATGAACCCTTCCTCAATGTCTCAAGAAAATGTGCCATTTGATATCCTCCCTAGTCTCATAATTTAGAAGAATCCAATCCTTAGTGAAACATCCCTTGGTAATACAAATGGAAAGAAACTCATGCCATAGACTTTGAAATATTGTCATGTGGGGATATGGGATTATGTCTCCCTAATTATGACTCAAATTCAAATCTATTCTCTTTTCCATGGGCCTTAGGAAGTCATGTATTTCCTTTGTGATACGGGGTGGATCATACACTAGTAAACTTCTCAATTTTGAGGAAAAAGCATTGTGGAAAACCAAATAATAAAATTTATGTTCATCCTTGTCCAAAATTTGGGTCCAACACTAGACATGAAGATCAATACCATCTTCCCTTTTCTTTAGTTTCATGTCCTCAAAATTCTTCTCACCCTTCTACAAGAACATATGCATGAACAAAGAGTACCACTAGAAATGTATCCAATTCTTTCCACCTTTTAGCTCAACCAAACCCTTGTGAATGCATTCTTACAAATATGTGGCATAGTTATAGACTACATTGAAGGTTGGGTGTTGTAAATGTCATTCCATGTAACAATATTCCTTTGGCATGGTGTTAGGTGGAGTGAAACCAATGATTTGGAACAAAGAATACACATTATTCTTGAAGTAATTAGAAAAATAATTCATGGGGAATGGTTCCAACTCATCCCTACTTATATTTATTTTCTTCCTATTCTATCTCATTCTGATACACACAATGTGGATAAGAAACATTGATGTTCTGAGTAGCACCTTAGTATTCTCATAATCCTTTTTGAAAACATCCATGTCAAAAGGAATCATATCTTTGCTCCAATCATGTAGTTGGAAAATATTTTTAATCTCTTTTCCATCAAATGTTCTAACCATCCTGGCTCCTGGTGAGTAGGTCATATCTTGTAGCAGTGTCCAACAAATCTACATCCATGTACACATTGGAAACTACCAAATTTCCCATGTCTAGTGTCCAAGGGTTGTAGAAAAGAACCCAAAGAATTATGTTCCCAAACCAGTGTTGGAACAATTTCCAGACCGTATAGGACACTTCTGCATCCTTAACGAGGCATTGCTTATGCATTAACTTATCTATAATTCATTGACCATAGAATACAAGTTTTCCTTTACCCTTCTTATTTGTGGATGGTTTTAATTGGTTGACTCTATCCTAGGATAACAGTCTAGTTGAGGTTACAAGGCTAGTGGTTTGTGCTTTGGGTGCCATTGAAAAAAAAAATGGTTTAGATAAACTTGGGTTTTGGCATATATGAGTTCAAGACTTAACTTCTCAATTCAAACCTAGGGCTTAGCTTAAAGGTGCATAATTTGAAAGGTTTAATAGAATTGTTATTTGTTAAAGTAAATTAAAGCCTAAGAAAAGAAATTAAAACAAATCATAAAGCCAATTCAACTTAAAGCACAATGAATTTTAACCCTAATCCTAGTTAGTTTGAATAAAATAAATAAAGTTGTGTTTGATTAACTTATGGCTTTTAATCACCGGAAAACCCTAATATTGATCACTCTGAACTATGTAGATACTCCTTTTAATCTCCAATGCACTCTAAATTTATTTGCAACTCTCAATTATGCAAGAATTAATCATTTATGTCTAGATTGAGTGAAGGTGGGTAGCTTTGGAGGTCATTTTTGACATTACTAATCACTTGCATGAAGCAAGAACAACTTGCAGACACTGAAATCTGGTCTAAGCATGTGACTTCAATATTCTTCATAATTCGTATTTCTATGGTCATGATTAAATAATGTCAATTATTTAATTGTTCTCTAAAGTTCTTCATTTCTTTATTAATTAAATAAATCTATTTATTTAATTAATTTATTTTAACATTTCTTCTTCTATTAAGTAAATAATCTTACTTATTTAATTAATTCACTTTATCTTTATTCTATCTGATTAATTAAATAATTTTTTTTAATTTAATTATGATACTAATTGACCTTATTCTTCTTCTTCAATTAAATAAATTCTTATTTAATTTACCTCTATCATATTTCAACTATAATTAAATAAATTCTTTGTTTATTTAATTATTCATCCAACTCCTTTATCACTCAATTAAATAAATTTTATTTATTTTTTTATTCTTAAAATATCAAATGTTGAATTAAATGAATCATTTAATTCATAAATTATATTTTAATGTATTCCTTTATATTTAGATAATTGTACAAATTATCTATGTATTCACTCTTACTTGACATCTATTTTAATCGGTGAGTTAACTCTAGATTTAGTGTCTGAATGGATTTCATGAGTAATCTCTTTGTCATATCATTCAGTCATCTAGTTCTGACTCGTTTGCATGTACATGCATATTAATTAAATCCTATGCATGCATTTGAATGGAGAGTTGCTTTAATCTATCTTTATCTTTGTCATGTAAAGACTATTATTTTGTTTTCAAATACCAAACTCGAAGATTAAATCATTTATTTAATCTTTATTTCTATTTCTAATTTGTATCACTCATGTCACTACTAAAAATTATTAGAATGTATGTCTAATCTTTTGATATCAACCATTCGTTGATCTTTTGATCCTGACTTGTCATTTGAATGATCAATTTTCTATAAATTGATCTGTCATTTATCATTCCAATCTCTCTCTAAATCTTACGACTTTTGGAAGCATATCTATTATTTGAATCTTCAATGTTTTTCTAAATCACTATCACAAACTATACTTGCACAAGAGAAATCTAAGGGAAATTATACTACAACGACAAAATGGAGAAGGGCAATTGAGTTTTTGGTGTTTTTGTCTTGAAGTGTGTAGTTACTTTTGAATAATATTGTAAATAAGACTTTTTTGTGTCTTTTGAGGTCAAATAAATAGCATAGTTGCATCCAGAAGGGCCGAGAGATGAAAATTCATATATTATACTGCATATTTTGGTTAAGGGAAGCATTTTTTACAAGAAAAACACAATTTTTTTTGCAGCTACGAGCTAAAGTGATGCATTTGCAAGATAAAGTGATGCACATGTGAGCTAAAGTGATGAATTTTCAAGATAAAGTGATGCAATTGCAAGTTAAAGTGATGCATTTGCAAGATAAAGTGACATTTGCAAGCAAGCTAAAGTGACGCATTTGCAAGATAAAGTGAGACATTTACATGAAAAAAGGATGTAATTGAAATCTTGAAACACATTTGCCAAAAGAAATGATGCATCTAAAAAATAATCACAAGTTTTTTATTTTTTGAGCTGCAACTAACTGGTAAAATCACACGATGCATCGGACTGGTAAATTTTTAGGTTTAGATTTTCAATTTCCTTCCATGTTTTTATTTTTGCTAATCTTTTGTTTTCAACATGTGTCTTGAGGAGTCAATAAAGTTTTTGTAGATCAATAGTGGAAGAATAGTATCAAAACTAGTAATGAATCTTTCTATAGAATGCATGTCAAAGACCCTAGTTAAATTTTTGAAACAGATTGTTTGGTAGTATAGCAACTCTTTCATTTGGATTAAAATTAACAAGTGTATACTATGTTTGGTGTGAAAGCACATTTATGTTATTATCCTCACAATTTGGTATATTGAAGTATCCTCTTCCCTTATGCATCTATTCAATCCTAGGTGTAAGAGAAACAGTTACTGACTCTAGAATTTGGGTCTGTTCTGGTGGGAAAATGTACTCACCTTACGCTAGCTCAGACTAGTAACACCATGAACCTGAGGGACTTCTAGCCAGTATATAAAAGGGGATTCTTGGGGAAAGCCCAAGAATCATGTGTATGGTTCTAATGAGATGGATTCAAAAGGGGACTCTCCCCACATGGATCATGCCCTATGAACAAAATGCTTGAATTAACCACCTTTGTTTGTAGTGTCAAAAATCCTTCTATTTATTGGTGCAGTAGGTCAGACCTCTGAAGTCATCTTATATTCTTACAGTTCATGTGTAGAGATGAAAGTATGCCATGGGATGTTCATGGGTACTATAGCTTGGCTGCCCCGAATGACATTAATGAGCCATGGAGGAGAGTCAAAGGGTTTCAAATTAGTAATCATCTACCTTGAATAAGCATAGCTGGGGAAACCCAAGTGATAACTCAATAAATACTATCCTACACAGCCTAGGATGTGCTTGTCTATTGTCAAATTAAATGTTCTTTGAATCCAAGTTGAACTAAAAACACATTTTTTTATTATTGTATTTGTTTGTTAGAACATGATCATGAATCAGAGTCAATTTTATATCACAATTCACTAGAAAATAGAAACTGTTCACCAGAAAGTCACAATTGATCTTTAGAGTCACATCTGTTTACATTTGAGTCTCATCTATTAGTATCACTTGCATCTATTTAATCTAGATTCACATCTATTAGAAACTATCCAATTTCAACTAGAGTCACATTTGTCTAAACTAGAGTCACATTTTCCTGATTGGCTCATATTTGCTTAGTAGAAAACCACATCTAATTTAGAAGCCCACACTTGTTATATTTTGTGATGCATCTGAAAAGGTGAGCCGCAAAAACAGTCTAGAATGATGCATTTGCCACTGTCATAGAACTTTTACTAGTGCACAAAAACTTGAACAAACCCACATCTAAATAGTCTTGAGTCACAATTGCTATCTCAAGTCACATCTTTTGTAAACAAAGTCACCTATTTCTAATACCAAAGTCTAATTACCAGAAAACTGCAATTGAGAGACAAGACCACAATTGTCAAATTCTACGATGCATCTACCAAAGTATTAGAAAACCAAAGTTCATAGTCAGAGTCCAGTCGACACAGTCATACCAGTCTTTGATTTGTATTTTCACAGTAGTCCTTGGATAGAAACCTGAAACGATTTGCTCAATTTTTCATCTTTTAGGTATCATTTAGTCATAACTATAGTCATCATAATTTCTATTTTTAGTTTCAACTTAGAGTACATATTACCTTTAAATCAAACTTTTAGGAAAATCACTTTTACAAACTTTAGAGTAGGTCCACTTTCTACACTTTGGAAAACCATACTGTCAATGAAATTTGTCATTGAACCTAGTCCCATCATCATATATTTTATCCTACAATGAGTCCTCCTAGCTCATCAGTCTAGTTAGGGATCTCACCTTACCTTTGGTCCTAGTCCTACATAAGTTCCTTAACATAACTAAATTGACGCCTTGGTTAGACTTTAGGTAGTTGGTACCCTTATCTTAGGTTCACAAAATTGATTAACTTAGAAGATTTTTTATACCTTTTCATATTTAGATAATATCATCCTATACTAGCATCATTTTAGACATACCTTATTTGAAAAAAAATACCGAAAAAATAGTTGCATTCATTCGTTATTTTCACCTAGAAAATCCCAAAAACATAGCTTAGGTTGCATACCTTAGACTTAAGTCACTCTTTTTATTGTCATACCTTAGACCTCATATCACATACCTTATTCATACTCCATATTTCATCATAACCTCAACACCATGTCTGCAATTTACCTTGATATTCTTGCTAGTCAAGTTGAATACTAGTTACTTTGTAATGGTCAATGCCAACAAGCTATAGACTTCAAAAGACAATTTATCCAATCCAAATTCCAATCAACATCAACCCATGGTCAACTACCCACATACCCTTCCTATCAACAATCCCTAAATCCTAGTCATTCAACCATCTATCCTCACTATCAAGAGTCACTTGATAGAATATTTTCCATTAATCCACTACAAGCATCTATTAGTAATACTTATCCTAACATTGGAAAGGGAAACCAACCTTCCACTAATCCCTTCCAAGCCTCCACATCCTATCCTAGTCCTTCATCCACTAATCTATTCCAAGCCACTCCATCTCAATCTACATTTAGTCATGAAAATACATCTATTCATGGTCTCCAAAGTCACATCCCATCTACTAAACTTGAGGATACATGTCAAATGGAAAGTCCAAAGAATGACTTCATGGCCTCACCTTCATGTCAAGATCAAAGTAGTCTCTCCCATGACCCTATCTTTAAGTTCATCCAAGAAATCCTTCTAGATAATCATTGCATCCAAAATAAACCTATCCTTGATCAAGATTCCATTCCCAACCATATCATTCAAGACAAACTTGTCTTTGATCAAGACACTACTATTGAGCAAGAAGTCCAAAATAATCCACTCCTTGACCTTTATGACATTCATGATCAAACATTTGAAGATGATTGTATCCAAGTACAAAACACATCCATTTTCCAAAATGAGACACTTGCCTCCATTGAACACATAGATGATATTCCTCTAGAACAAGAGTCTCCTGCTCTAGACATATTTGAAAATGATCAAGTTATAGCTGAGTTCATTGGACTCTATGACACTGACCATAAAGATGGTTTTGACATCAACTTTGAAGCACAAGTAGAATCATTTGAATCTGATATGCCACATAATCACATCAAAGATATCCAACATGTCAATGAAGATAAGACATCCTATCAACTAGGATCATCCACTTTTATCAAATTAGGCTTTCTTGTAGAGGAGGAGATTCCAAGTAATAGTTTCCACAAACAAAATGATGGGTTAGCATCTTTCTTCCAAAATAAAAAATAACCCATTGCAAATAGAATTTGTCAGAGCATGTAGTACCAAGGAGAAGGACTAGGAATACATGAGCAAAGAATTCTAGAACTAGTAAAGTTTCAAGAAAATACTAGAGATCAAGGTCTTGGTTTTCCTTCAGTCAACAAATCTAATGATGTTAATGGTATCTTCTCGATATTGGGGGCAACTTTATCTAATACAAAAATCAAAATGGAGGCCATGAGTACTTCTTACCATAAGGTTGCCAACATCCATACCATAAATTGTCATTCCAACATGAATGAACCTTCCATTTGGAACCAACAAAAACAAAGTCTTACAAATTCAAAGTTCAAAATAAAATATCAAAGGCCATTGAATCAACCAAAAATGCAAGTGGACAAATAAAGTTAACATGGATCCCAAAGAAAAATGGATCAAGCAAAGAAAATAGCTTAAAAGTAAAGGTAAATCAAAATTTGGATCCACAAGAAAAGAGGACTCCCACATATAATAAATGTCCACCTCCTTCAAAATGGTCATCATACAAGGCACATAAAATTCATGGTTCCAAACATTATCCCAATTTGAAACCCAATCTCCATCATCCATCACCCCAAGTTTGGAAAATGAAAATTCCTCCATCTAAATTGTCAAATGTGTCTACCATCATCATTAATAATCCTACATCTTTCCTAAAATCTAAAAATCCTATGTTACAAATCCATCGTATCTTGGCAAAAAATATTTATTGTAAGGGCTCCCATGGAACTCTATCACAATGTGTGTATTTTGATAAGACTAACTCTAGTGTCAACAAGGATCATAATGGCATCAATCAATTGCACCTAAGTGCTATGATCCTAACAAGGTAACTACTTCATCAAGGTCATTATTGGCATATCATGCCACTTTGATGAAAAATTGGAAAATAGGCATCTTATGGCACTTTGGATAAGTACCATGGTGAAAGCCTAGAAAATAGGCATCACTTGTAAGAAATTATCTATGTGGACCATTACACTTGGGGGAAAGTTGTCTCATCACCCATACCCTTCGTATAACAGTTATTATGAAATTTCCATCTATCCATCTTAGCCCTACCACTCACGTCCATTTTCCTACCTACTTTAATCTTGATAAGGATGGGTAGAAACATAAATAATGCTTTGGAAAATCTCTTGACATGTCTATCCTTTGGTCATATACTATCCACAGAATATCATGTCATAGCCTTCATAGCATTTTCCAAACCCATACCTTAGATAAAATGAGTTATCCTCATATGACATAGTCCTTGGAGACCATATGATAATTTTTTGAGCCAAAAATCTTCATGTAACTTATCTTTTACCAAAGCCACCGATCATCTATTCATACCTATCACATGCCTTGTTTTTCCCTTGTCAATGGTCTAAAGATCTTCCATCATCCCATCCAATCCTAAAAAGTCATTCCAAATGCAACAAGCCCAATCCATACAATCTTGCTATGTATCCTAGTGTATCATTCAAAACTTTCCTTGGCTTTGTTTCTAGCCTTGCTGCAAACCTTGATCCTTTAGTCACATTATCACCATCCTTATGTTATTTCAACATGTGTCCTTCCCACGTCAAACAACATCATGACTATCCACATCACTTGTTAATTGGTTTTCAGCTTGACTAGGGGCAAGATCATGGTTGTCCTTGGATTCTTGCACATGCTTTCTCTCTTTGTTATAGGCATCATTCACATGCATTTGTCACAAAACGTCTTAAAAAAATCCAAAAACATCAAAAAACTTAAAAAGACAAAAACAAAAACACATGTCAAAAATTCAAAAACAAAGTCAAACTCAGTCACACTTGTCAATCTTTGTTGTTTATCAAACTATGTTTCCTCTGCGACTGGACATAGGAAAGGTCGTCTACCAATGTTTCCCTGAGGCATTAGGTCAGTCTTTTTAGTTTTATCTGTATAAAATCATGATTCAATCCATTGTCTATATGACAAGGTCATTGGTCATGTTGAACTATGAGGTCTCTACATGTATAATGTAGGCAAGAGCATCAAACGATGAGCCCTCGAGGCTGCACTAGGTCATTCCTTTAGGGTTTGTTGTCACATAGAGTCAATTGTTAGCACATCATCTTAAGTCATTAATCAATCTGGTGAACAAGTTAGCAATGTCTCTAAGCAGAATCAAACAAATTTCCAAAGCAATGTTCAACCAAAATAGATCAATTTATGTCTTCTATAGGATGTGTCCTTCCTAGAAACAAACATGATCAAAACAATCATTTTTTTCTTATTAAAGATGAGCCCTTCTTGAATACCGATATCAACAAAACAATCTATGCATTATATAGGATGATTCCTTCCTACATATTGACATTGTCAAACAATCAACATAGCCTTACATAGGTTATCACATCAACGACATCAGACTCAACATCTTATACAATACATGTCTTTCTGAAACAAGGATTTTTCATACCTTATACAGATAGTCATAACATCAAAACCAGACTCAAAGTCTTATCTAGTATGTGTATCTCCTAAAATTAGCCTCTATCAATCAATCCTATTATCAATCTTAACAAATCAAACAAACATATCAAGTTTTGGAAAATATTTTACTCAATTTTGACTTTATGGATTATTTATCTTATCATTTTATTTGACTTTATGATGGAAATTTTGTTACTAGCTTTCTCAAGGATGTCCCATGAAGGATTTAGAGAAGCAACAATGTATTAGAATTCTATTTTCTTTGACTGTTGTCTATCAACTATCTTTTAAATTTTATTTGGAGTCATCTGACTAGTTTCCTCAAGGATTTTCCATGAAGGATTTTGAGGAGTGATGACATCTGATGACCTTTCTTTTAATTTTTTTTCCATCTATGGTTTATCTTGACAAAAAGACCAAGGCAATTGTGCCCTTAGTATGAGTTATGACAATCCATTTCTATGATTGTTTGTTGTTAGCAAGTGGATGACCTTGCACACCTTTATCTATGTCATATCATGGTTTTTTTCTCCATTTGTATTAGTCCCACCCAATTATGATAAAGTGCAACACCTTTAGTGATATAGAAAAACATGGAAGATTGCTAATACTAACATCCATCTCATTTCTTTTATTATTTCTTAATCTTTCTTTCCACACTAACAGTTCTTTCTTGCATTATGATAGAATCCTATGACACACAAACATATAAATCATCCTCCATACACATACATGATAGAAATATCATTTCCCAATCATTTATTAACAATAACACATACATTTTTCATTTGAAATATACAAACATATGGGCATTTATCATATCTAGGACATCATGGAATATTAGACATTCATCATCATAACTTACATGTCATAAGCATTATATTTACATAACAAATGTAAATACATGCATCACATGTAGACATCATTGTACAAAAAACAACATATCACATCTCATAATTATAAATTGCATACATAACATCCATCGACATCATAGATATTAATACATACATCATCACATAGAACAACATCACATCATAGGTTGCATAAACACATCATAAAGTAGTTATGTTCATCTATTACATAGGCATCTCATATAGACATAACATTTATAAATAATAGAATGCATAAATCAATAAATAGAAATGTATATCAAGAAAATAAAAGCCAAAATCATATATATATATATATATCGCTCAATAGTGTCACATCACAATGTCATAATGTATCAATGAATATGGAAGCCCATAGGCTATAAGATCATAATACAATGTCTTAGTACATATCAAGAAATGTCCCTATCCGGTCCAGAACTACCACTACTATCATGACTAGAGTGTGCAGATGAATAATGTTAGGATCCTAATGACCTATGACCTGAATGTGGTCTATCATATGGACCAGACTTGTGTGGTTGCTCAACACCCTCTATGCTAACTATCCTGGTGTGGATCCTAGTCTGAGACCTGTCACTACGTACCTATGAGAAAATTGAGGCCCATCTCTCTAGAGGAACCATTACCTCATACAAATCTTGGTAATAAGTGGCCCTCTCCCTAGATCTGACTAGCTCCGTAGAAAATGCAGCTGTTGGCCCACTACATAGAGCTCTAATCTCATAAAACCTCTGCTTGGTCTCTATCTTTGAACTATGGCCTGATCTCAGTCGATATAGGCTTTGTCCCTCTCCATCCATGGAAAATATTGCTCATACATCAAAATCCTCATCTGCTACTCCAACAATGCAAGCTAAGTATGAATTGGAGCAGTTTCTGGATCAATTGCCCATGTATCTTATTGTCTCACCTAATCCACACCATCATCCTCATCCTCTAACTCCTCCAAAATCCTATCTCAAAACTCATGCTCATAATCATCCCCCTCCTCATCATCATCTTGATAGGAACCAAGTAAGCCAAGGGCATCAATCTCTACCTCCTCTCTGCCCACCTCCTCCTCTGGAATGGCCTCCTCTACAGCATGCTCTTCATCCCTACTAATCTCAACACGCACCTCCTCCTCACCTCTACCAATATCTAGCATGTGCACATCCTCCTCCTCCCATCCCTCCTCTTGGATAGGTGATAAAGGTGGCCCTTCTCCACATGTCCCTCTCCCACCACCCTGTCGATCACCTCCACGACCATCTCCATCATCGCCTCAACCACCTCCACCTCTCTGACCTCTACCTCTACCATGCCTACTATGTGGTCATGTCCCTCATCACTCTATCGATGCATCCTAATCTATGTTTGTAAGGGGAGTCAACCTATGAATGACCCACCACTGATCGTATGCCTCGGTGGTACTTAGATTAGCCAAATCATCTCTCCACCCCCACTACACTTCCTGCAATGCATCAATATTTTTCCCCCAATAGTGGGATCTCTCATGAAGACCTCACAAACTTTTCTCTTCCTCTAGGCTCATCCTGAACCTCTCCAAACTATCGCAACACACGATCTGGAAAATGTCTCTCTATAATATGCATATGTGAAATAGTCTTCCCAATCAGATACTATGTCTGGAAAAAAAAATGGCAAATGATCGTCCTCGTTTGACCACTTTGGACAACCCAAGTATGGTCTTCATGTGAATTGAACCATGTTATCAATAGCATGTATGAAGTATCCAGTATCTCCCATATGGTGTTGAGTATTAGCCCCTGCATAACAAAAGGCATATGGTGCTTCATGTTGCACATCAACTATAACTGGTGGACAAAAGATGGAAATGTGTTCCCATTCCCATACCATCAAGAGTGTGGAACCACAACTCATAGATTTATCATGCAAATGAAAATATAACATGCCAAGAAGACAAGGACCCCAAGCACACACCTCCCGATGCTCTAACATACCAACTAGCATTTCACCCCATCCCATAGGAAATCCATGACCTCGATGGTCAGGTAGGACTATACCACCTATCAATGTAAACAATAGAAAATCTAATCTCATAGTGGTTGATACCTAACTATCTAATATCCGTGTGAGGGTAATATCTACACATCTTAGTGAAACCCCTCTGGGTATTGTACATCACCTTAGTGCCTCTAATAAGAAGTCTCAGAATCCTATAGACATCTTCCAAAGTAATTGTAGCCTCTCTAGTAGGCAAGTGAAGTGAGGAAGTCTCTGAGTTTCATCACTCACATAATGCCATCAATAGCCCTTGGTTCTCCTGAATGATGGGAATATTTGTCACATGGACGAGACCCAAATTCCATAAAAATAATTTCTTTGCACTCCACAAACTGTTCTGGAAGTGAAAAATTGATGGTCTCGACTCTTGTGTATAAACAGGGTCCAAAACAACCTACAATGGAATTATGCATGCCTCATGTCAAAATCAATCACCTATCCTAATGCAAAGTGACAAAATAAAATGCTATTCAAATGTGTCATTCCTTTGCAATTGCATCACAATAAACCAAATGCATCATTTTATTTAGCAAATGTGTCATAGAATTTTGAATGCATCATTTTAAATCACAATTGTGTATGGAATTATCACATGCGACTAATTACAACTATGCATACAAACATCCATGATAAATGCAAATGTGATGCAATCTTTACAAATGCATTGAACAAAAAGCAAATGCATAACAATTTTTCACATGCATCAATTTCAAAAATGAATGTGTCAAAATCTTAAATAGCTACACTAAAAATCAAACATGAATTTGCAAATGTGTTGAGCATACACATGCATCGATTATGCATTCAAATGAAGCTTTTCAAAAAGAATGATGCATCACAAAAAATAAAAATAAACACATGAAAAGGTGTGAAAAACAAAAATTCAAAAGTCAAGATCGAAGTATATACTGGGGGGCCACATCGATCGGCCGCCTAAAGATTCAGATCCTATATGATCAATGGTGGGTTTGTGGAATAGGTGACATCTTCGCTGAGAGTGCAGAGCAAAAAATCTCAAATTTCAAAGCAATGTGGGTAAATATGAATGGTTTTGTACCCCATTTTCTATTTATACCTAGGGTTTTGGTGGCATTTCTTTTAATTGGTTATGTAAACTTCCAACTTCAATCGACCCATACTTGTCCCTAAAAATTCCAAGTTCAATTTTGTCAACTCCACTACATTTCTAGCTATCAAATAGACTAATCAGGACTATTTCCAATTTTTTTTTTAATTTTTTTGAAAATTTGTCAATTTTCCTGAGGGGCCATACCTTCACCTGTTTTATACTAGGGAATAACTAGGGCATATCTTTGATCAATTTTGTTTGACACAATGCTGAAATGACATTGTATCAAAGAGGGGAAAATGTAGACACCGAGATCTAGTCTAAGCCTACAACTTCAATATTCTTCATGATTTGTATTTCTATGGTCATGATTAAATAATGTCAATTATTTAATTGTTCTCTATTCATTTCTTTATTAGTTAAATAAATCTATTTATTTAATTAATTTATCTTAACATTTATTCTTCTATTAATTAAATAATATTAGTTATATAATTAATTCACTTTATCTTTATTCTACCTAATTAATTAAATAAACACTTTTTTATTTAATTATGTTACTAATTGACCTTATTGTTCTTCTTCAATTAAATAAATTCTTATTTAATTTACCTCTATCATATTTCAACTATAATTAAATAAATTATTTATTTATTTAATTATTCTTTAAATATCAAATCTTGAATTAAATGAATTATTTAATTCATAAATTCTATTTTAAGGTATTCCTCTATATTTAGATAATTATGCAAATTATCTAAAAGTATTTACTCTTACTTGACAACTATTTTAATTGGCCAGTTAACTCTGGATTTAGTGTCTAAATGGATTTCACGAGTAATCTCTTTGTCATATCATTTAGTCATCTAGTTCTAATTCATTTACATGTACATGTGTATTAATTAAATATTTCTATTTAATTAATTAAATCTTGTGTGTGCATTTGAATGGAGAGTTACTTTAATCGATCTTTATCTTTGTCATGCAAATACTATTCTTTTTCCTTCGAATACCAAAATCGAAGACTAAATCATTTATTTAATCTTTATTTCTATTTCTCATTTGTATCACTCATGTCACTACTAATAGTTATCAGAATGCATGTCTAACCTTTTGATCTCAACTGTTCATCGATCTTTCGATCCTAACCTGTCGTTCGAATGATCAATTTTCTATAAATCGATCTGTCCTTCATCATTCCAATCTCTCCTAAAATTTTATGACTTTTGGAAGCATATCTATTATTTGAATCTTTGATTTTTCGCAAAATCACTATCACATACTATACTTGCACAAGAGAAATCTGAGGGAAATTATACTACAATGCGAAAATGGAGAAGGGAAATCGAGGTTATACATGGAATTACTTAGATATTGGGTGAGATTGTTCAGTTTATTTATGTTTTAGCTTTCCTTTATTCTCTTTTGTTTAGCTTAGATTGCATTAGAGCTTAGATAGCATTGAGTGTGTTCTTTTAACCTTTCTTCTTCATTTTCTAGATGTTACAAAATTACCATGGTAATTTAAATTTTGAATCTCCACTATCAATCTTTGGGTGAGATAGCTTTTCGAACAACTGATATCTAGTCAACCAAGTTTGAATTTACATCATCATCATGCATCATTCCATTAGCCAACAACAACTTTCCAACTAGACATCAACTCATCCACTCCCTAAGAACCACCTTTTCTCATTCCAAACAATCATGGAATCCATGTAGGAGTAACCCATTGACCTCGTGGGGTAAGTGGGGAACGACTAAGATTTAATCTCACCATCATATCTCATCTGTTCATCTCAAAGATTTAGAACGTTGGGCTCAACATCAAAGAAAAAGACCCACAAGTACAATGGTAAAAACATCAATGACCCACTAACCCCATATATTTTATTAAGCCATTATTTTAATCATACAAAGCTCGCAGGGAACTACAAGGATTAGATGTTGCAATCGGATGGTGGTCAATCCTACACATGTAAATAATGTTAGTCTTAGAAAAGGGGAACCAATAGGTTGATGAAACTCAACCCTCAAGATAAAAGACTTAAGACTTAAGTCTTTTAACAAAAATATTTTGGTCTAGCTTAGGCATTATTAAACAATAAAAAAGAGCATGATTATCAAAAGACCTAAACAAAAGTATCGGTAATACAATGTTTTCAATAGCTCAAGTTACAACCTAAAAGACTGGAAACTGAGCATGACAGGTCAATGCAAAAATAGAACCTTCAAGGTGTATGATTGCAAGATTTTGAAAAAGAAGGGGGTTTTCATCATAAACCCTGGACCCTACTATAAGAGAGGGGGACCAACCATGTTCAAGGCCCTAGGTCACAAAGATTCAAGAGTGGAAGGTTTCCCTAACTTACCTTCAACTTAACTAAGTGTTAGGAAATTCAGGATGAGAATGATGAGGACTTTAAGGTCCTTCAATCACTCTGTAGACCTGGAACATAGAATGGAGCTAGGCAAGCTAGTTTTGGGGTTTAACACTATGCCTCAAGAAGGTCTTTTTTTGAGGAAAAAAGCATAGTCTTAAGATGACATCACAACACACTGGCATCTCTCAAGTGTGATGGAATTTGTACGACCAAAGGACTAAAGAGAGAAGGTTAAAATCTAGAAAATAGGCTAACAAACTATCTAACTACTTACAAAGGGCCAAAACAACACTATGAAGTAGACAAGATATGCTCTAATGTGATAAAGTAAATACACAAGAGTTACGGTGGCAAGAATGATCTCGTAAAGGAATTCATTTGCTAGTTAGCTCCTAAAAGTACATCCACCTACACACAAAGAAGAGGAAAATTTGGTTGGGGCTATAAAGGGTTCTATATTAGTTAAACCAACCCTTTGGTGTTTCCACCTCCATGGATAGCCAAGTTTACAACAATGGAGAAATAGTATGATAAATAAGGAAATGAAGTAAAGAAAACTAAAACACTACAACACAGTGAATGTGCTTACTCAACCAAGTAATATAGGAGAGGAGTGGGAAGTTTACAACCTCCATCAAGAGAACTCAAGGCTAATGGAGGAGAAAATGAGATTACTTGAGGCTCTATTGCAATGTTGTAGTCCCATATTTGCTCTATTGAAGTGATGGAGTGAAGTTGTTGTTGCCATGGAGTGGAAAAGTGCTGCTAAAAGTGCTTGGGAATGCAAGAAGTGAGTGCAAGAGAGTATGAAGAAGTTGAATTGAAAGCATACAAGGTGAAATTCATGTACAAGGAGGGAATTTGAAGGAAATATGAAGAGAATGGTCATATTCGGGTCAGTTGACCAAAGAGGGTGTTACAAGTCGACTACCAATGAGAAGTGTAATGCCTCTATAGGCTCCAGCTATAAGAATCTTCTAGGGACATAAGCACATCACGCAAATGTCTACGTGTTGTGTGGGAATCATAGAAAAAAATTCCTCCACCTATTCTCAAAACAAGCACCAAGTGGACTAAAGGCATCAGGCTTATGGTGAATTTAACCTTTGAGTTTTTTTTCTAAAGTGGAAAAAGGAAAAAGGAGAATTTGTAAAAGGGGTGAAAATTCACTCCTATACATTTTTCCCCCACTTTAGTGAGCACGAATATTGATGAGTGCTTCGGTAAAGTAGATTGAAGAATAGTATGGTTATAAATGTATATTTGAATTTTTGAGGAAGTATCCCACGATCTGACAAACCTAAAGGTCCAAGGCAAGCAAAGGACTTCATAGCTTCTCAAAACTATGAAGTTGAAGAAAGAAATCATCTTATAGGCCCATGGACCTATAAGGAGGCAACCCCCAACATCTCTCACATGAAGGAAGCCCCATGAATAAATCATCTTAAAAGCCCACAGACCTATAAGGAAGGTGTCCCCAAAGAACTCTCACATGGAGGATACCCAGAAAAGTTCCTTACAGGCCTCTCACATGGAGGGAGCCAAGAAAGCACCCTATAGACTTGTAGACCTGAAAGTAAGGTTTCCTTCAAGATGTCTCGCATGGAGGAAACTCAAGAAATCACCCTATAGAATCATAGACCTATAGGGAAGGTAACCCCCAAGATCTCTCACATGGAGGAAACCCTAGAAAGTTCCCTACAGACTAGCAGACCTACAAGGGAGCCACCCCTAAGATATCTCACATGGAGGAAGCTCAAAGGAATCACCCTATAGGCTCTCAAACCTATAGGGAGGTATCCCCCAAGATCTCTAACATGGAGGAAACCTAGGAAAGTGGCTCTTAAGAGTTAGAAAGTAGCCACATAGGCAACTAAGTGGATAGTCACGTAGACCATCAACAATTTGGAAGAATTTCAAAGGGGTCCCTCGGGAACCCATCATAAAGAAAGGGTCAACTCAAGGGACACACAGCTTGAAAGAAAATGTTTTCTCTCTCAAATCAATCCATCATCAAGTGATCCTTTTAAAATATTTTCACTTCATCAAGGAATTCGAAAGGAAGAATATACCCCATGTGAGGGGAAGGCCAAATTTGTTCCCACTTTAGAGGAAGGTTTTCAAGTTATTTCTTTAGAAAACCATGATGAAGGAAACATTTTTCATTAGGGTTTAAAGTTGAGAATGTGATTATTAAGAATTGTTTGTGAAGATTTTTGAGAAAATATTGTTGGAAATGAATGCATTTTCTAAAAATTGAAATGTTAGAAGCAAATGTCACACATGAGAGGGACAACTCAAGCAAGAAAAGAGAAAGAAAAAGAGAAAGAAAAGAGAAAACAAAAACAAGGCAAAAGGGTAGCTTGATATGGGTCAAAATTGCTCATATATATATATATATATGTATATATATGTATATATGTATATATATATATGTATATGTATATATATATATGTATATATATATATATGTATATGTATATGTGTGTATGTATAGTAATAGTATATAAATGAACTTTCATCAACCCCCTACTATATCAAGCCATGTGAAGAATGCACGAGAAGGCAAATTAAAAATTAAAAATTGGGTCAACATGGGGAAGCCTAAATGCCCCCAATGCTTTGCATCATCTTGAATTTCAGTAATCAAGCACAAACATGGAAGAATGATGATAAAAATAGAGGAAGGTTGATGAAACAAAAACCAAACCTATATCCAAGCACCAATAGGGGTGGCAAGGGTCATCCAGGCACACATAGCATGACCACAGGGGAACACATCACAAAACACACACACACACACACACACATCTAATCTAAAGATCAAGAAGAGGCCTCCTCCTAACACTGATTGACCAATAGATTCTTCAATTCCCACTCAAAATCATCATAGGGGGAAGGAGCATCCAACCCTTTCGCAACAAGGGCTACGAAAGAAGGCCCCACAAGGTATTCTTCACTAAGCTCTTTTGGAGCTAGGGTCAAAGATTTCATAAACATCATTGATAAGGCCGAAACTTCATCCACATAGTTAAACATACATCCTACAAGAGTTTCATATTTAACTTTAATTGTTGGGGTAAGTTGTGCCTAAGAATCACTGCTACGCATCCTAAATGAATTAACAATAGTGATGAACTCAGGGGAAGCTAGGATTGATTCATCACTAGGATAGAATAGGTCAGCATAGGACCACCTTGTGAAGAAGGTGGGATCTTCTTTCATTCCTTATTATAGGAGAAACTACCCTCCACCTCCTTCTTCATTGGGGGATGTGAGCTTCCCATAGACAAGGAAAGAGGTGCAGAGGAAGAGGAGGAAATAACCATAGTAGATACGATCAAGATGTTAGCCATATCTATAAGCTTCAAGAAAGATAGGATATTCAAAACATACATCAGTAAAGGTGGCTCTGCCAAAGGAACAATGAGCACCTATACCCCCTTGGGTTCAACACATTCGTACTCACAGTGGAAGTCAGAAGCAATGCAAAACTAGACTGAAGGGAAGTAGAGGGAACAAGAGAGGAAGACACTATAGGAGGCCCTAAAGCAAGGGTGGTCATCTCTTCTTCCTTCCTCTATGAGGCAACCTACTCAACTAGAAGGGCCTTTCGTTGATGCTTGCGCTCACACACAAGGTGATTTTTATTACTCTTTGAGTTGGAGGGAAGAGGCTATGAAGGAATAGAAATCTCCTACTCAACCATGGGAATGTCCACTACAACCGTCTCTAGTAGAGGAATGGATTCTTGCATGGGAGTAGGAGGAGCAAGTTGAGAAGCAACCAAGGGAATTGGCTCAAGTGCCTTAGTAGTGGGCCTCTTCCTATTCACTACTTTGGTAGTAGGAGAAGTTGGAGGCCATGGAGGCTGATACAAAGAGGACTCTCAACGTGAGTCCTTTTTCTTACTATACTGAATAGGACTAGGCTTCATGGGTAAAACAAGAAGTTTGAACACTAGATGCTTAGGCTTTGACCAAGCGAGCACCATAGGATTCTCCTACAAGCATAAAGCAGAAATTCATGGTGCCTTAGCAGGGCAAGAGGAAGCATCAAGATGAATAGTAGAAGAGGAAGAAGGAGGATCTCAAGACCACTTCTCTTCTTCCCTCCTACATGACTTAGTGGCATCGCTATCACCTTTTGAGCAAGCCCTGTGTGAAACAACATAAGGTGACAAAGGGTATCTTACTTTCTACCTCAAACACCCTTTCTTATAATTCTAATACATTCAGTGTAGGAGGTCCATCTTGGGAAAAAGAGGACCAATGGGCATAGGCCAAGAGTATCCTAAGGAGTAGCTACCATGAGCAACTAGTGGTTTATAACTGGTGTCATGAATTACATGCACAAAACCCCCATGGATGAATTTTAAAATTTTATGCACAACTAAGGGTACTATATTCATAGCCACTAACCAAGGGATACCCAACTTTACTCTAAAGAGTTTAGACCCACGGATAATGTCAAATATGAGATTCAAAGATTTAGGTCCAACCAAGATCGACAAGACAATACTACCCAAAGGGGGCACAAACAACTTATCATGCATGTTAATGGTTCTCACAAGTACATCGTACCCATATTCATGTAAAAAGTTAATCAACTTGATCTCCCCAGTTATTATGTTTACTTGTGACATGGGATCACCAAGAACACCCACTATGATGTTTTTTGTTGATCCATGTAGGGATGTAGAGATGAGATGGTTCCTTATTAAAACCCATTGGCAGGGCTTGTGAAGTGAAGGTTATACCAGTACAATTGTCCATGGGCTATGCAAAGGGGATAGGTTGATGTAGGAAGGAGGAATTATGCACAATAGATGATACTCTCATGGAGTCCAAAGTCCAAAGGATAAGATAGTGACCCAATTAAGGTTTCATTATGCAACACCTTTGGAACCTTCCAACTATGCCAACTAGGGGTTGCAAGTTGAGTTGTAAGGGGACAACCTCACAAAAATAACACTTACAACACTCCTAGAATACAAGGAAAGAGACTTTTAGTATTTCAAAATGGATCCAAAATGGTTCATGTCAGGTTCACCAAAAATGTGAGAGAGGGGGACCAACCACGTTCAAGGCTGCCTGAACTTACCTTAGCTTAATAGGGTGTTTAGAAATGTGAGATGAGAATGATGAGGACTATAAGGTCCTTCAATCACTTTGAAGGTCCTTGAAAGACAAAATGGGGTTAGGTAAGCCAATTTTTAGGTTGAACACTACACCTTAGGAAGCTCTCTATCTAAGGACAAAAGTATGGTCCCAAGACAACAAAGCGGCATGCTAGCATCTCTCAAGTGTGCTGGCATCCATATGACCAGAGGACTAAACAGGCAAGGTTAAACTATAGAAAATAGGCTAACAACCTAGATAACTACTTCCAAAGGGCCAAAACAATGCTATGAAATAGACAAGATATTCTCTAATGTGTTAAAGTAAATACATAAGAGTTAGGGTGGCAAAAAAGATCTCACAAAAGAATTTGTTCTCCAGCTAGCTCCCAAAAGCACATCCACCTACACACAAAGAAGAGGAAAATTAGGTTGGGGCTTTTTAGGGGTCTACCTTAGTCAAACCTCTGCTTTGGTGTTTCCACCTCCATGGATAGCAAAGTTTACAACAATGGAGAAATAGTATGAATAAGAAAGAAATGAAGTAAAGAAAACTTAAACACTACAAAATAGTGAATGTGCTTACTCAACCAAGTAATAAAGGAGAGGAGTGGAAAGCTTACCACCTCCACCAAGAGCACTCGAGGCTAATGGAGGAGAAAATGAGAGTACTTGAGGCTCTACTGCAATGGTGTAGTCCAACACATGATCTATTGAAGTGATGGAGTGTAGTTGTTGTTGTTATGGAGTGAAAAAGTGCTTTGAAATGCAAGAAATGAGTGCAAGAGAGTTTGAAGAACTTGAATTGAAAGCTTAGAAAATGAAATGCATGTAGAATGAGGTAATTTGAAGGAAAGATGAAGAAAACAACCATATTCAGGTCAGTTAGCTGAAGAGGGTGTTACAAGTCAACTACCAATGAGAACTGTAACACGTTTGTAGGCTCCAACCATAGGAATTTTCCAGGGATGTAAGCACACTGCACAAACATCTGTGCACCTAACAGGCATCCCAGAAAGAAATTCCTCCACTGAAACTGAAAATAGGTACCAAGTGGAATGAAGGCAATAGGCTTATGTTGATTTTAGCTTTCAAGTTTGGTTTACTAAAGTGGAGAAAGGAAAAAGGGAAATTTTCATAAGGGGTGAAAATTCACTCCTATACACCTACACATGGGCATAGAAGCTCAAAAACATGACAAGGCAAAGCCAACTACCATTTTTTTCAAAAACTTTAGGTAGAGCTCTACCAAGGTTAATTGAAGAAAATGAGGAAATTAAATAAATAGCTAGGCTAATTTAATTTATTAAGCAAAAAGAGGATGGGTTTAAAGAGGAAATGATGTTAGTATACCTATTTCGAGTGCATGATATCATTCATGACATTTTTAGTATCTAAATATACCAAATTAATATTTTGTGCAAATAATGTAATATTTGATTGTAAGAATAATTTAATTGAAAATTGTATATCAAACTAAGACATTTTTTCAATGGGACATGAAAAAATGTAACTTCAATCTGCCTCTCAAATAAAGATAAACTTGCCACACAACAAAATCACAACAAAACCATAAACTAGATAAAAGAAAAGAAAACGTAATTGAACTTGTTTTTGGTGATGTGAGATTGCATATACACCACAATGCTCCTACATGAGACATGCCAGATAGGAGAATTTTTCCATGATGGTGCAACTCATGAACATTTTAGGAATCTTCAAATGGCAATTTTGTGCTCATTTTTTAATCCAAATTTCTTCCTCATCCATCAACCTTGTGGCCATTGATAAAAAAATCTTTACTTCTTCCCTTCTTCACATTATTTTGTTTCTTATGCTGCAATCATAAGTCACCTTGGTGGTTACCTCTATTTGGTTCTTCACCCCTTTTACCATTATTTGGCTACCCCTTATTCTTTTCCTCTTCCTTGTACAACTATTGCACCAATTCTTCATCACTACCCTTCACTTCACTGAAAGCTCTCTTCTCATGTGCTACTATTGGGTTTCTCCCACTCTTATTTACCATTATCACCACTAGTTCACTAGCATGAAAATAAACCAATTAACTATCCCTTACTTGCTTCTCATTGTCCTTTAATAGGCTCAAATGATATGCCCTTGCATCCTTGGTAATGGTATACATATTTACCCAACCATCATACATAGTGTGTCTATCATATTGTCATGGTCTTCCTAAAAAGACATGACAAGCATCCATGGGCATCATATCGCACAACACCTCATCAACATAATTTCCAAACTAAAATTGAACTAGGCTTTGTTCACATACCAAAATTTGATGATCCTTTTGCAACCAAGTGACTCAATAAGGATTTGGATGTTTTTCCTCTTTAATTGTAGCTTCTCCACCATCTTTTGTGAGACCAAATTAATAGTGCTTCTAATTTCCACAACCACCTTATAGTACATGCCACCTAATTTACACACTATTATGAATAAATGTCACCTTTTTTTTGGATCCAGTTGTTCTTTTTCTAGTTTCTAAAGAACTATATTTAGCATCAATGAATCTCCTTGTTTGGGCTCTTCAACTTGGTTTGGAGAACTGACACTCACTTCATCAACTTGTGTGACTAACTATTTGTTGCATTCTTTGTGCTAACATCTCGATGTATTTGAGGGAATTCAAAGGCCCTATGTCCAACCTCTCCACATTGTTAACATGTGCCTCCAAATCCCCTTCCTCTACCTCTTCTAGAATATCCTCTTACCCTACTATTTCAACTTGAATCCTCCTTGTGTGAAGTGTCATTTTCCTCAAAAAAAAATTGTTTCCATTTTCTATTACTTGCCGGTCCACTTCACATGAAATACCTTCCTCTTCCTCTTGTATTATCTTTGTGTCTTCATGAAAATTTTTCTTTATCCTTCATGGAAAATTGGTATGCCTCTTCTACTGCATGGACTTTCAATATAGACAATTCATCTTGAATGTTATATCTCAATCAATTTATATACCTTGAAACCTTTTCTCCATCCTCCTCCTCACATCTAACTTGGCTATTCAACTTGTAAAATTCCTCTATATAAGCTTGCACACTTAACTCTTTTTATTTCAATTTTTTTAACTTTTGAAAAAAACTTTCTCGATAATCCTTTGGCAGAAATTGAGTCTTCAGATTTGCTATCATTCGATCCCAAGTTCTATTTTTTTCCTTTCCTCTTTTTTTTCTATCAACTTTCATGTGATCTCACCATAATGACTTGTGACCCTTCAACTTTGTGCAAGAAAAATTCACTCTTTTTAGGTCGTCTATTGAATCATAGTTGAAATATTTCTCCATTTCTAATATCCAATCAATTAAATCTATTGGGTCCAAGCTTCCATTGTAACTAGAGCTTTCCACTCTTGAATTTCTGCTAATCTTCACTATTTCTTTCAAAAATATTCTCTCCACTATATTTTCACCTTCATCTTTCAAATCAATTTTGGGGGCTTTGACTTCTTCATCTTCACTGACATCTATCATAGGAACTCTTCTTCATTTCACCATTTCCATTGTATCCATTCTCGATGTGATGCCTCTTAGCATCTCCATAATGGTTGAATTGTCATTATCTTTTGGTACTCTCTATTCACATCCTTGTGCTTTGTATGCCATTTTGGTACCATCTACAGTTGCAAGTCTTCTCTCTTCCAATTTCCTACAATTCCAACACTTAGGGTCTTCTCCATACACAACCCCAATCCTTGCTCTAATACCAATTAATACAATTTAAAATTTAATGGTTTTATCAAATGATTAAACTTTTTATCTCAATAAAATTTACACTTAGAGTCTCATTTATCAAATTAAGAAACTTGAATAGCAATCGATTTAGAGACAATTCAAAAAGTTTTTATTATTTATTTTTCTACTAGTTACAAGTAATCAAACATTTACAATTTGAAACTCTCTAATATAATATAATTATTTCATCTCTATCCAATACACCACTCTACACTTTATTTATAATCCTCTTTGTTGTAGCTATGAATCATAGTAGATTCAATTTTTATTTATTCTTCAACATTTGTATGGTTCATAGCCTAGAAAACCTCTACTTTGCATATAATTTTCTCTGTCTATTTTTTCTTCCCTTACACCACATCTATGTGACCCCCCTTCTCATTATCCTTCCTTACATCCTTTATTTCCAACATGCTCCCCACCTTCCTTTGTGGCTAGTTATGAATGTTATTTTAGCACATTTAAATTACTCTAAAATTTTCTTTATCACATGCACCAATCTACCTTACCTGATCTATACTTGTGAACTCATTCTCTTTTCTTTTCCTTACGGATGTGGAGTCATCTCTTGGTGTCTTCCCTACAATTTTGAATTGTTCCTCTACTTGACCATGCACACCCTCTCCACCTTCCAACGTTGAATTTTAACTCACTTTCATATGCCATCAAATTTTTCCTCTATTTCTTTAATTTGAAACTTTCATTGTTTTGTTATAATTCTAATTTTCTCTTTTCAAATTTGTGGTGCCATCATACTTGTGATTTTTCATTTTTATCCTTCTATTTCAACCATTAAAATTTAAAGTATCACTTTTTGTTAATACCAAATTAATTTTTTATGCAAATCATGTAATATTTGTTTGTAAGAATAATTAAATTAAAAATTGGATATCAAACTAAGATATTTTGTCAATGGAACATGAAAAAATGTAACTTCAATCCACCTCACTGATAAAGATCAACTCGCCACACAAAAAAATCTCAACAAAACCACAAACTAGATAAAAGAAAACAAAATTGAATTAACATTTTTCTTGGTGATGTAAGATTGTATATATGCTATGGTGATCCTACCGAGGACTACCTTGAATGCAACATTAGATTCCATTTAGTAGATCACTAATTTATATTTTATCAATATTTTTGGAGCTAAAATTGATAATTTTGTGTTGAAAACCCTCACCTAGGTATCATGATAGAGCTACAATTGTCAAGTAGGAACCATAACCCATATAAAAGCCATATGAGGAATTTTTTTGGTGTGTAACACATAATACAAGGTCTAACACATATGATGTATGGTATATAAAAATATCCCTATAGATGTGTTGGAATGTGGAAATGTTCTTAAAACATTTATTTTGTTGGATTTTATCCTTAGGGTCAAATAGTTATAGTGATATAGAACCTCATTTTGAATTTCAATGCTAAATAAGCATCACACTTGCAAAAACCCTATATTTCTACATTGACATCTTGATAATGGGTCATAATAGATTATGAATTTAAGATAAATTAGGTTGTAGATGCATACCTCTTCAACCATGGGAAGAGATAGAATTACAAGGGTTTATTTTTTTAGAGATACCTAAAGAACATATCATTTTAGTATGGTGATTTAGTTTTTTACATGAATGCAAGTATAATCATTGATTTTCTTTTTTTAGTTGGAATGCTTATTTAGAGGACATCATTGCTTCTAGATCCAAGAAATCCATTCAAGCAATAAATAATCTTATTTTATATTATTCAAAATTTCACCAATAGGGTCTAATTGTGGTTGCAAACATAGATAAATTTGTTATAATCCTACTTGAGTGTCCTACATAGTAAAGATGGTTTTTTCCTTTGGGTGATCAACATTCGACACTTATAACAATTGAAAATAACCTTGACAAGTACTTTCAACAAAAAATCTAGATGGTGTTGGCATTCCTGAACCTATACCTCCCACTGCACCTGATGGACCTACACCTAGATCTCTCCCATCTCCAGGCAATAGTTGTGTGACACGACCTACACTAATTGTATGAGAGTATGACATACCAAATCAAAACTATGCAAATTTCATCCACCGCTCAGGAGGAACTACCTCATGATATCAATCTCTGTAAAATTGGGCCTCCTATGTAGTATGAAGAACCTCCCTAAAATAGTATGCAAATTTGGTAGCTGTCATAGTCTGCTACAATCTCTCAGTGATAGCTTCTACCTACTCTACCCATCACCTAAATGTATCCCTCTCCATAGTTAGTGTAGTAACTTGTCCCTATACCTGTCCCTAGCCATGTGCCTAAGCTAGCTGCTATTTGGCAACATCCTTCTAAGCCATTAGAGTCTATATCTATCCCTAGGCCTATAAGAGTTGTGCTTGAACCTATGCCAACAACTGTGTCTATGTCTGTAGTTGTCCCTTCACTTGTGTCAACTAGTCCTAAAAGTTCTAAACCTAGGCATGCAATGTTATAATTTGAGACTATTGTTGTTGCAAGGGCAACCGTATCTACACTTGTTTCTATGATACTACCACTAAGGATCACCTCTTGTGAGGAACACTAACATCCAATCCTAAGTGAGCACCACCTCCTCCATCTCCACCACCACCATCATCTCTGCCATCATCACCACCATCATCCCCACCATCATCACTACCTTCTCTCTCCTCCTTCTCTCCACCTCTACCTCTCCTTCATCTGTGTGCTCTATCCTCATCATCCTCTAATGCTCTCACTAGCTCATCAGGTCTCAAAATCCTTAGAAAGGGATGCTCAACAAAATACTGTGAATACTCCTTAGTCATATATCCCTCAACAATATTTGAAAGGTAGTCTGAGATCATTGGCTATAAATGATGATAATCATCACATCCAACATCATAAGATAATGTGGGCTCCCACTTGTTCACATCCTATTGCCTCCATACATACATAGCCAATCCCTGAGGTATCCCCTAAACTCTGTTGTACTTTTTGAGCACATTTTGCAACAAGAATATCTTGGTAATAAAATGTGTCTACCCAATAAGATATCTGACAGTCATAAAATAGGGCACCTCCAAAATATCCTTGGTCCACTACTCATAGTCTACATATGACCACCATGTAATTGAATCTAGATGATCTAGTACCCATCTCCAATAATCCAATTTTCCTAGCTTATGTTGGACAATTGGGCCTGCATAACCATAAACATAAGGTCTCCCAAATAGTTGAAATTTGTCTATATCTGGCCATGTTTGTAAGAGGGTCACACCTGCAAATAAACTAGATCCTCTTAGGTACATGAACTAGTGTAAATCATGGTATAACTATGCAATCATACATGAACCACAAGCAAAATAGGTCCCAAATTGAATCATCTACTCCAACGTCTAACCCCAATCAACAAATAATCCCTTTTCCCTCTTGTCAGGACATAAGAAGCCACTAAAAAACCTACAAGAATAGAATGAAAAGGGGCATATCTCTCAAACATTTCCTACCAAGGAATCTCATACCCAACAATATGATCATCATGGAATATCTAGGGTAGAGAATCTGTACCTCCCTACTTAGTGTGATCATAGGTTACGATATCACTTACCACAGAAATCCACAATATCCTATAGACATCCTCTAGCATAACAACTATCTCTCAAGTGCCTAGATGAAAATTTCTATGGTCACTATGCCACCTCTCTACCAATGCAGTCAACAATCCCCAATTAATCCTAATCTGGGGTATATCAATCAGTGAGGATAATCCACATCATTCAATGATATCTCTATCAGCTTGTGATGGATGTGGGATCATCTCCCAAGTCCATGGAAACCTCTCTTAGGACTAAAGATTATCTAAATCCATCTCCTATCATTATAAAACATTATAATCAACACATCAATCAATCAAATCAAATCAACCAAGAAATTAAACATCAATCAATCATCCTATCAGTTCTAGTGAGATTTTCTATCAAATTTTGTGAACATTTATTTTTGAACCTCACCTATCATGAGGTTAAAACAACATCATCATTATTGTATCTCACCTATTATGAGATCACTAAATCATCTAATCTGTCATCAAAATCAAATCATTAGCTGATGCGAGAAAGCATCATAAAAATCAAGGGAAAACAAAAAAATCTTCAATTATGTCCTAAATGGACCATAATAGGGCTTCATTGTGCTGAAAGGTGAATACACCCCCTAATTGGGTTGATGTGCCATAATAGATTGCCAATGCACTAGAGAATTCCTTGGATGCACCATGGAATCCCTCTAATGCGCCATAAAATTGGATGTAGCATTACTCTAGGTATATGTGCCAAAACTTAAATTTAATGTACCATTTCTAGTGAACTCTCTATCTAAAAACCCTAATGCACCATTACAATCCACCTGTGTGCTGAAAGTTTGATGTGCCATTTTAGACTATAGATGCACCATTAAAACTAGCCGATGTGCTAAAAATATAAGTGGATACACTAAAAAATATAGTCTATGCACCGCAGAAACATTCATATGCATTGAAACTTTTAAAATATCTAAAATCTGAAATTACAAGAAAGAAAAATTTATTCAAAATTCACAAAAAAGGTTTTGACATCCATACCAAAGGTTTGTATCCCGCTGATCAATTGTGTCACATCACCTACTCAAATCGATGAGTCTCATAGGGGATCACCATTTTCACTCAAATTCCCAACAATGATCTCACTCCATAAATTTTCAAAATTACAAATGCACAAATGAGTCCTCTTTTAACTTTTTACTTCTTAATAATGGTAATCAAAAGGGTAATTTTGGTGGGATATTTTAATTTTTAAAAGAGTTAATTAATTGGAGTAGCTCAATTCTTCCATATCGGGAGATAAATCTTTGGAATCTCATCACATAATAATTTCATCATACATCAATAGAAATTTTCAAAAAAAAATCATCAAAAATCTTTTATCATAAAAAATTCCTTGATTTATCTCTTGAGGAGGCATACAATTGTTATCTTCTGAAAATCGCCATCTGGGGCATTGTCAAAGTTTTAGTAGCACTAGTAAAATTTTCTTTGAAGCAATGCATAAATAGATCACTTCAAAGAGGGTCAAAATGTATACATCCAAAATTGGTCTCAAGAATATTAATTAAATATTGATCATTTAATTAATAAAATCTTTATTTCCTTTACTATATAAATAAATTGAAAATCTTATTTATATAGTTCATATTTCTTAATTCCTCTTATCTAAAATCCTTTCTCCATGATTTAATTAAAATGAAATTTTTTAACTAATTTCTTTTATTTGATTAATTCCCTCTTATTAAATTTGATTTTTTTTAAATTTGAATTTTGTCACATTTCTCCATATTCTCCTAACCTCCTTTCATCTCATCTTCCAACTCACCATGTGTCACATGAAAATAATTATTCCTAATTTCTAAAATTGAAATTTATTCAACAATTTTAACCAACTCAAGGACACATGGCTTCTTCCTTCCATTGATTCTTTTCTACACTTGGCAAGATTGTTCTACTAAAGGGGACAATTTCCTTAATTTTCTCTAACATGCTCATTTCTCACTGTTGATTTCTCCAGAATTAATCATGATCATCCAATGATACCAACTCACCTAATGCCTTGGTGAAATCTATAAATAGAGGCTCATTTATAGATTTTTCATAAGAGAACATAGCCTACAATTACTCTATAGAATTCATCTTAGCATTTGAGAGATTAATTGCATTTTGATTCAACATTTAGAATAGTTTAGAAATTAGATTAGAATCATGGCTCCTTCAGGTGTTCCTTAGTTTTTTTTAAATTCAACATTTAGAATCATTTCCATGTCATCTCCATTAGTTTAATTCTGCTTTGCATCATTTTCATATCATTCTGTATACAACAACTCATTCATCATGTCATTTCATCATATCATTAGGCTAAATCATTAAATCATGTAAGTGCACAAATAGTTTCTACATTTTAGCTTAGAGGCTACTCATTTTTTAGGTGGCATCCCAATAATTTAGTGTATAATCAAAATCTGAGAGCACAATTACCATGGACATTTAAGAATAGAGGAAGATGGAATGTTTTCAAGGAGTCATTTTATTGAAATGTATTTTGTTAATTTAGATTCCCTTAATGTAATAAATTGCATCTATTGTGTGTTATTGATTATTTTAATTCACATATTTTCTCACACCACTTATCATTCATTCATCCACCAATCTTCCATCTCAAGTCAAACAACTTAGGGTTTCTTCATTTCAAGTCTGCAAGATAGCAATTTTTCATATTTTCAAAGGAAAATTATTCATGTTTTGTTGTAGAATTTTGATACCAAACATCATGGAAAGGTAATTAAATCCATTATTGCATGTTTCATTCTATTCTTTCATCAGTTTGGTTTAATTACCTAAAATGGGTTTGACCAAGGCAAACCCCCATGCCATAACATCTAACATTTCTCTCTCTTCCCTTTTGTTTTGGTAGATTTAGGTATTTTGGAATCTTGTAAATCATTAAGAATCAAGTTTCAAGGTTTCTCAAGTTTTCTTTTCATTCAACAAGTCAAAATTTCAACAAAAACTTACTTTCAAGTTCAAAAATCAGAGTTTCAAAAGTGGACACTATTGTATGTGGTGATCATGCTATACTATATAGCCCATGGTATATGTACATCCCCCCCCTCTCGGGGTCCGTGTTTGGGGGCCGGGGGGGAGGGGAGCAACCAAAAAGTGAGGGTGTTTTGAGGATACCCCGATAAATTTTTGCCATTTTTTCCATTAAAAGAAAGAAAAACTGACTTTGTAAAACCCTAATGGAAGCTTCTAAAATCTTGTTAAAAGGGGTTGGGATGGGGGTTATAGTATGAGGAAAAACGCGATTATTCGCAAGATTGTAATAGGTTTTGCACTGGATAATAAAAGTATTGGATGGTTGCAGTTTGGTGGATGTAGCCAGATTGGGTGAACCATTAAATTCTTTGTGTTATGATTTATTCTATGTATGTTTTAGTTTCTCTTTATTATTTAAATCGCATTTAATTGTTAGATATCTGCCATCTCTAACCCTAAAACACCTAGAGAAGTCTAAAGTGTAGATTGGAAACCCCATATTCCACTTTTGAATAATCATAAATTAAAAAGTGGAATAATTCACCATGGGTTGTGAATGAGTCCCACTTCTAGTTAAATTTTGGGTTTTCTACATTTTTAGATACCCTTTTGTTAGAAACAGGTTTCAGCTCAATTTTATAGAACTAGGACTGATTCACCCAGAATGGCGAATAAGTTCCACCAAGCATAAAAAATATCATAAAAAACATTATAGAATACATTTCCAATCCTCATCCATATTCTAGGTGCACACTTTCAATTTGATTCATTTATGTTTAGTTTTGCATCCATTTCTAGGTCTTTTGTATTACACAATGTGTTTTCAAACATCACTTGTTTCTTAGGTTTTACATTCTTAATCAACCAATTTCATCATCTATTCACATTTTGATAATTTTATTTAGTATTAAATTCATCATACATGCCTTAGATTGAGTGAACCACCTAAATTTTGGGTGTGGGATCTCTCTCTTTTCTTTAGGTGAAAGAACCTAATTGAGCAAAGGAGACATAATATTCCTAGTCCTAAAATTCCATGGTTCATTTTGGTGAACCTACTTTTCAAATTCTTTCTTGAATAATTTGGATTACTTCATCAGCATATATCTAGCTTGCATTGAACTTGCATTAGGGTTTGCATGATTCATTTGCATGTTACGTGTTAAATTTTGCATTCATAAAAAGTACATTTAGGTTACATTTTTGGAATCTAATTTCATGTAAATTTTCTATAATTCTACATTTTTAACATAGGTATATATCATAGCACTCAAAAAACATCAAAATCCATTAATTTTTTTTGTAAATTATGAAAAATGTCCATAATGGGACTCATTCGCCACATTGGGCGAATTAGTCCCTTTTCACCCCTAAAACTACCTTTTACAGAGCTAAAGAACTTGTTTTTAATCTTTTGTTTGGTTCTTTTACCTACCTATATTAGTTAGCTAAGTTCCTATAGCATGCATTTCACTAAATCTCACTTAAAATAGCTCATTTCATGCATTGTTTAATTTCACATTTACATCTCCCACATCTCATTTTTTAGATTATTGCATTATGTAATCAACAATTTCCTTTATTTTACATCTAAAAATTACATTTCACTGTATTTACTTTTGTATAACATGTTCTTTAAAAGTTCCTTAAATTTTTAAACATGGATTGTATAAGCATAGTATCCCCTCTTATGAGTTCTATTTTGATTACAACAATGAGGAACATGTTAATCCTAACCACACCAAATGTTACATTACCTATTGGCATGACTGGAAATGTAGACAATCATAACACACATACATGTTCTTCTCCTGATACCTCTCCTATTAGTGGTGAAGGTATCTTGGTGAAGGAAGTTACAAGCATTGAGGTTCTTGATTGTCCATTTCCTTATTCCCCTTTAGATGATGTTAGACAACAAGAACATGAGATCATAGACACATTACTACAAGTCACCTTACCTAGTCTCTACGATCATGCCAATAAATCTTGTCCATCCCCTAATATCCCTCCTTGATGTAAATAGGATAGGTTGGTTTTAGAAGATATCCCTATTAAGAATCATGACACCCTTGATGCTCCCTTCCCTAATGCTCCTCCCATTTGTGAAAATCTATTTGAAAATCATAATGGTCCTTCTCTTGATGCCTTTGCTACTTGTGATGAAGCTACCTTACCAATCTAAAATTGGGATGAACATATTACAAGCCTCCCACTAGGGTAGATAATATGGAACAAGAGAATGAGAACTTAGCAAAACCAACAATCAAATATAATCTTCCCCTAATCTCCTCACTATAAATTATCAAACATATTCAACCATTAATAACACCCTTAGTTGTGATGAAGTTATTTTGGATGAACCAAAACTTAATTGTCATGAACATGTGGTTTGTTGTTCTCCTAATAACTATCCTTCTAGGGAGGATATTATGACCCAAGACAAAGATAACATTGGCACTAATGATATTATGCCCTTCAAAGACAATCATGTTAGAAACCAAGATCTGATTGCAAACTAGAAAATGACCTTCCATAAGAGAAAATGAAAAGCAGATTTGCATAAAAACATGCAATTTGATATATTCAACACAATTAATTACAAGAGATACTTTTCTTTATAAAATCAAAGATGCATAACCCTAATTTATCTTGAGCAACAAGATAGCTCAAAAGATAAAGATGAGAATTAATTAACCTAGGAAATAAATAATACCTAAGTAAAGTTATGCAAGCTGTAATTAAATATTAATTACACTAACACCCCCATAAGTGCAACTTAGGGAGACTAATAAAGCATGCACCTAAAATAATATGAATGCAAGAAAGCATGAATGGGTCCCATAAATAAGGCCTGATCAGGTACCCAAGTACAATTGTAAAGAGAGAGAAAACACAGTGGGACAAACCCCCCCTTCAGAGAGATGAACTGTTGTAGAGAAGCACTAGAAGAACTCTAATGAAGCAACACTACCAAGGAACACTAGAAACTCACATACTGGATCAACCGAATTGTAAGCAATAGTAGATGAAGGATGAAAGGATCCATAATGATGAAAAATCTGGAAGTTGTGTCTCTCGAAGCCAATGCCAAACTGAAACTAAAACTACCCATAGGACGAGTACCATCAAGATCCTGGAACATTAACCATAAAAACATGGCCTTCAAATGAGAAAGATCTGAACCAATGCGGATCAAGAACATAAAATCCCAATGTGAAGTGTGAACCGAAGCAAACCAAAGATGTGTCTAGCTAAGCAAGAAAGATGCTAAGGGAAAAAATAGGAAACTAGAAAAACTCATGCTAGTTGTCACCAATACGAAAGATGGATGCAAGAACCCCCCTTGATGGAACTTTATATCAGTTCATTATTACAATACCCAATGATTGCAAAAGGAGACAATGCAAAACTATAGAAACATAAGTGAAAATGCAAACCTAGAGCACAAAACAAAAATGAATGCATGCATAAAATAAGGTAAAAATTTTATGTAAATGACCTGAGAGCTACATAGAGGCCAAAACCATCTTTCTGACGCTGCAAAAATCATGAAAAATGGATAAGCGAGTGAAAAGATATGCGTCTTGGAGTGAAAACGACAACATCTAACTTCCAAGGTTGAAAAAGGAATCAAAAATAAAAACCAAAAAATTAGACCTATACCATTGTGTAGATCTCAGAAATAGATTTCTGACGATATCTCATTTACAAAAAATGACCGTGACAGGAAAGATATGCCCGATTTGTTGAAACAAAATTAAATTGCACAAGTAGACTCCACAAGCCCTCGGGCACCTGGCCTCGGGTCATCCTGGGTGGACCAGTGCTAGCGGGAGCCCTCGCCGCTGCTCCTTGGTCACCCATGTGATTGGGGCCGGGGCCGGAAGTCCGTGAGGAGCAGTTACACCATTATCCATGTGTCCCCTGGGCGATCCTACTTGGCTAGCGAGCCGGAGCGCGCAGACAGAAAGAGGGAGCCACCGATGGCGTGGCTAGCGGGGTGGTCCTCCGTGGCCATCCGATGGAGTAGTGCGGTGGGAAACAATTGGCCAAGAAAACAATGGAAGATTTTTTTTATTTTGAATTTTTTTTAATTTTTTTTTTCAAAATTTGCATCGACGTATGCCCGGGGCCGCATTTTCTGCAAAATTTCCTGGCTTTCTAGATGATTTTTCCCAAACTGAAAAATTTTATATGGAAATAGGGGTTTTGGGCATTGCAACTAACTACAAGTCCGCTTTGGGGCCCAAAGTGTCAAAAATTGCCACCCTGTGACATCTATTAGAAAATCACCGGTTGGAAACCGGGAGATCTAGCAACCAAGTGATGAAAATTAACAAATAAAGCTATTTTTGACTCTTTTCTAGTGCTCTGAAAACCTTGATCTGATCCAAGATGTTGTATAATGATGCTCAAGGATTGAAACCCTTGAGGGACTCTGAACGAGCTCTGCAATGAAATCCTCCAAAAAGGCTGAGAAGGGGCTGTGAATCGAGGCTCTGATACCATGTTAGAAACCAAGATTTGATTGCAAACCAAAAAATCACCTTCCATAGAAGAGAAAAATGAAAAAGCAGAGGTTTGCATAAAAATGCAATTTGATATATTCAAAGTACAATTAATTACAAGAGATAATTGCTTTATAAAAGCAAAGATGCATAACCCTAATCTTATCTTGAGCAACAAGATAGCTCAAAAGATAAAGATGAGAATTAATTAACCTAGGAAATAAATAATACCTAAGTAAAGTTATGCAAGTGTAATTAAATATTAATTACACTAACAAATCAAAACTCTCACTTTGTTACAGGATGTTAACATTATTCAACCTTAACTCATCCTTTATCCACCATCCCATAAACCTTCACCTAAACCTGAGTTTACCCTTTACCCACCTTCACACAAATAAAAAACTCCAAATAAACCTAAACTTATCCTTTACCCACCTTAGAATAGTGTATCACAATAGTTGTGTTATAATATCATTTCTCATGCATATAACACTTGAAATAACCTGCAACCTCCACAAGCAACCTCGCCCTCTTTACCTTTACCCAGTCTTCCTAGTGCTCCTTGTTTCCTCCCACACACAAAGGAGTATGATCTTGTTGAAAAATTAAAGAATACTCCTGCAAAGACTTCCCTTTTGGATTTACTTTAGAACTCACCAAATTAGCACAATATTCTTCAAACAACCTTAAAAAAAATTGTAGCTCCTACTAGTACAACTATGAATGATGTAGCAGCTTTAATCCATCGAATGAATTAAACTAATATAGACATTACTTTCCATCAAAATGAGCTCCCTCCTTTAGAATTGTAAAAAAAAATTGAAGCTTTCATAATCATTTCTCAATACACTTGGATAGGGATGAAGTGAACTCTTATTGATAATGCTTTTTCCCTTAATGTGTGTAGTGTGAATCTCCTTAGTAAATTGTGTGTTGACAAGTCACAAATAATACCCGATTTCATATCTATTTGAGGATTTGTGAGATGAATGCAGTTCCTTCAACCCTTCATCATACAATGAAATATGTCTATAACATTAACATTTATCAAGTTGACCTATATCTCAAACCTAAAAGTTGCTTGCATCTTGAAAAAGGAGCTACAAGTCCTCTGAAAACATTGATTCCAACATCCAATATAGACCGTTTTGATGTTGAACAAAAAAATGATGAACTGGTGTCTAAATTATTTAGTGATGATTTTGGATCCTTAGAATTCACACCATCCTATATTGGAGAATACATAATCACACAAAAGAAATATGAGACACAAGAACATCCAACCATCATGTCAACACAAAATTCAAAAGACCTTTCAAAAGAATCCAACTCCACTACTTTAGACAAAGTAGAAAACTACACAATCACCTTTGAAAATGCTTATGATCAACCACCACCTGATCCAAAAGAAATGAAGAAGCTTTATGGAAAAGGTGATGAAATCATGAAACAACAAGGATATAGTGGAAAATTATGTGGTGCTTGAGAATAAGGTATCTACAACCCTATCGAGCCTCTCACACAACAAACAACTCATGGTCTTGGTTATTGTCATGTAATAGAAATCTCCAAACCTTCACTCAACATCAAAAATCTCACTCAACACACTCCTCAATCATCCTTAACAACTATTGGTCTTGAACATCATCCTTTACCAAACACACAACACATAACTACACCTTCGCTTAATGTCAATGTCATCTCACAAAATGTTCATGATTTGAATATGTTATATCTTCTACCCTCATATAGTGGAGAGAAAAAAATCTCACAATCTCAAGGGTCTTGTGTAAGTATGGCATCTACTACTAAGCAAGATGTATATTTGATGTATATCACAAGACCACCTTCTACTATTAATCAAGAGGACATCTTGTTGAGACTCCTACAAGATCACTCAATCTCTCTTTCCCTTATAACTCATAAGAAAAGCTATTCCAAGACTTCATTCTATGTGTATCATAGAATTAATGTTCACTCCACTAATGAATGTAATACTTTGAGTTGTAAAATCTAACATTTTTAGAAGTTTGGCATGCTTCCCTCTATGGGGGAACATAATTCATATACTTGATACCAATTTTCACTCTCTTCAATCGTTTCAGCTCACCTTTGTCTTGAACTCATTGGGGGAAAGAGGTTTAGTAGAATTTTCCTTGTATGTCACTTTTTTTTGCCTCCCTTGGCTAGTTTTTAACCTTTCATTAACATATAAGAGCAAGCTTGGGATGTGGATGATGTGACTTAAGTTAGCTCGCATGTGACATATTGTCCTTATTCATGATGTAGCTTATCATAAACATATGACTTGGCATAGGGCTTTCTAGGTAAACTCTCATATCTTCTTCTTCTACTTTAAATAAATTTCTCATAGTACTGGTGTTCACAACCACTTTGAAGTGGGGGCATACATCACCACTCACATTTCATTATGTGATTTCTTTCTTCTTACAATGCATCCTTTTCTTGGTGGAGTCATTGGGCTTGATTCCCTCTAAGAGCATGATACTTCTTTTGAATTTATCCTTTCTTGGAGACATTAAGCATGATGTTCCTTAAGATGAGACTTTGCACGGACAAAGAAAAATACCTTTGAACAATCCTTACACTATCTTGCATTAATAATGTCTATGAGTTTCAAGCATAAGAATTTTTGTTTTCCTCATATAGCTCAAAAATCATTTGTCATTGTGGCACCTTATTAAAGTTATCAAGAGGTATAAATTTGATATGGTTGAGTAGGAAGCCCATTTAGACGCACAAATTTCCCCATAGCCATCTATTTGTTTGAGTGCATATAAACTAGTGTATTTTTTTCACCTTTTGGGAATTCTCACCCCGCAGACAATTAGAAGTTCCATCACCCTAGAGTGAGTATGTTGTGGACTTCTCACCTTGTAGATGACCTGAAGTTTTGTGGTCCTAGAGTGAGTACATCCTTTTCACCCCATTTTTCTTCTCTTCCAGTTCTTTCCATTGCATGATTTTGTATCTTGATGGTCTGACTTAGAATCTTTGATCATAGGGGATTGGCCACCTCCTTTTTTCTTTTCCATTCTTTTTCATTGACATTTGTACATTTGGATCTCTCTTGAACGTCTACTTTAGTGTGAGTTTGAAGCAAGTTCATCCTCTCACTAAAGTGAGGATTAAAAGCACCATAAAAAAAAGTACCCTTTGCTTGACATGGGATTGATTCATGATAAATTAGCCTTAATTAGGCCTTGATTCAAGTGTTATGAGGCATTTTGTTTATCCAAACTAGGTCTTGGGCCCTTTCAAATTGAATAAAATGCTTTTAACAATGTCTTGTAAAGTTGTAAGATATTTTCATGCTTTTCTAAACTTAATGAACCTATTTCTCCCTGATTCAACATTATAAAATATTTAATAAAATTATCACAAAAATATAGAAGGTTTTTGAATTAAACTTAATGTTAAACTACTATTGTAATGTGTCTTGCACATTCACATTGGTTCTTGTGCCTTTCTAGGATATGTGGTGTTAGGGTTAGAAATGGCAGATATCTAACAATTAAATGAAAATTTAATTAATAAAATAGACAAACTAAAACACACAGAATAAATTATAGCACAAAGAATTTAACGTGGTTCACCCAATCCGAGCTACATCCACCAAACCATAGCCATCCAATACTTTTATTATCTAGTGCAAAACCTATTAAAATATTGCGAATAATCGTGTTTTTTGTCATACTATAACACCCATCTGAACCCCTTTTTAACAAGCTTAGAAGCTTCCAGATTAGGGTTCGAGAGAGGGTTTAAGGGTAGAGAGTAGAGGGTATAGGGGTTGAGATACTTAAGAGAGAGAGAGGGGCAAAGTGGGAGAGAGCTAAAGGGTAGAGGATAGATAGTATAAGGGTTAAAGGTAGATGGTAGAGGGGAGAGAGATAGGAGTGAGTGAGAGAGGAGTTGAGAGAGGGATAGGGGGTATGGGGAGAGATGAGAGAGGGAGAAAGAGAGAGAGAGGGAGTGGGAGAGATATCAAGGGTAGAGGATAGAGGGTATAAGGGTTAAGGGTAGAGGGTAGATTAGAGAGAGATAGGAGTGAGTTAGTGAAAGAGAGGGAGTTGAGAGATGGAGATAGGGTAGGAGGGAGATACAAGATACACACACACACAGAGGGTATAAGGGTTAAGAGTAGAGGGTAGAGGGGAGAGAGATAGAATTAGGGTTTAAGGGTTGAGGGTATATTGGTTAAGGGTAGAGGGTAGAGGGGAGAGAGATAGGAGTGAGTGAGTGAGAGAGAGAGAGGAAGAGAGGGAGAGGGTATAGGGGTTGAGAGGTGAGAGAGAGAGAGAGGGTATAAGGCTCAAGGGTAGATGGTAGAGGGGAGAGATAGAATTAGGGTTTAAGGCTTGAGGGTATAAGGGTTAAGGGGTAGAGGGTAGAGGGGTGAGAGATAGGAGTGAGTAAGTGAGAGAGAGGGAGTTAAGAGAGGGAAAGGGTATAGGGGTTTAGATATGAGAGAGAGAGAGAGGGAGGAAGTGGGAGAGAGATAAAGGGTAGATGATAGATGGTATAAGGGTTAAGGGTAGAGGGTAGAGGGGAGAGAGATAGAATTAGGGAAATTAGGTGTTAAGGGTAGAGGGCAAAGGGGAGAGATATAGGAGTGAGTGAGAGAGAGAGAGGGGGATTATAGAGAGGGAGAGGGGGTAGGGGAGAGAGAGAGAGAGAAATATAATTAAGGTTTAAGGGTTGAGGGTATAAGGGCTAAGGGTAGAAGGTAGAGGGGAGAGATATAGAATTAGAGTATAAGGGTAGAGGGGAGAGAGATATAATTAGGGTATATAGGGTATAGAAAAAGAGAGAAAATAAATCTATTAAAAAACACACTTTCTCATAATGTGAGCGATTTTTAAAGAAGTAGAGATATGACCATTTTTAGCAAGAAATAAATCACTCGCATTATAACATGAGCACATTTTGTATTTCTCTAAAAATGGTTAAAAACTCAATTTACCTAAGATCTCAAGGCCCAAATTTTGCATATTCTCCTAGTTTTGCATGTGCTTTAACAACAAGTAGTTTTTTGATGATGTTTTGAAGTGTGCATGCATTTTTTTCACATTACACCACCTTTTTCATGATATTTTGACCACCTTTGAATGAAATAGAAAAATTTTCACATTGAAAGGCATATAATATCAATTCCAACGAAAACTGATATAAAATTGAAGTTTGGAGGGAAACAAGATTTTAAAAAAGTCAAATTGTTGAGGATTAAAATAAAACATCATTTCTCAATCCTTTATTATGGATGTGCATACCATTCTCTAAAGCTTTTATTGAGGTATTTTTTCAAACAGTTATACCAAGCAGTTGATTGCCTTGTCTATGCTACTAAAGTTTCCATACATGGATCTAAAAAATTGGAATATACTCCTCCCACATTGATAGATCTTAGAAACTATTTTTTTTTTCATCCCTATTTCTAAATTTACCTCAACACTAAACCTACCTCATCACTTTTAGTTGTGATATATTTTAAATGTTTCCTTGATTACTCTACCTACAAGGGATTATAACCCTTCTCTTCACTATTACAAGACTCTTTATTCAAGGCTAAGTTAGAAACATGAGGAAAGGTACAACTTATCTCTCAATCATGGCTCAAAATGGAAGCATGGAAAAAGAATTTGAATTGTTTGACAATAATGTTTTCATATAAATATATGCAAAATGTGGTAGCATTGACAAGCTAGTGAGCTTGGAAAGATAGGGAGCTCACTCACTAGCCTGCGAATGGGATAGGGGAAGAATATTCCTCATAGAAAAAGGATCTCACGGTGACCATGATACCCCATTCTATGAGGAATACACTGCCTCTACCATCTCAACCCTACGACATTGGTAGGCTAGTGAGTGGGACCCTAATGCAGTATGGTTGAGAAGGTAGGGGAAGCATATTAATCATAGAAATGGGGTCTCATGGTGATGTACATCACTATGAGACAAAATTTCTATGAGAATACGATACCCCTACCATCTCAACCCTACCACATCAGCAAGCTAGTGAGTGAGCTAGCTTGCCAATGTGGTAGGTTGGCTGCTTTTTCTCAATATCTTTTAGAGACAACCATATAGAGACCTAAAAAAAATCATCTAAGATACAATTCAACTCCTAACACAACATACCAAAAGTTTTCAAGAGGTTTCTTTGTAGCAATATTGAAAACCATTAGGTTGCCCTGCATTTTAGGCCACCAAATAGCCCTGATTTACAAAGGAGGTACCTCCAAAACACTTTTTTTCACCAAATATCATGAAATTCACTAATTGTGTTACAAAAAAACAAATTAGACCATTATTTATTAGAGACTTGACCTCTAAAATGTTGTACCACCAAACCCTCAACTTTCATGCAAATAACCTAGGATTTATTGAAAGTATTGACAACTAGGCTTACTAGACCTCACCAATGCCAAAAAAACTTCAAAATATCCTTTACAAAATCAAATAACCATTACATGGAAGGTTCCTTCAACATTTCATTAAAACCCTTCTTTAACAACCCATTTACACAAGGAAAATATTGTAATTCTGCCATAGGGCATCACCCAATTTCAAACAACTTACTTCCTCTTCCTTCAAGACCATGTGGACACCTAACCTTGTAGAGAAAAAAGAAACACTAAGAGGGGGGTGAATCAGTGTTGTACGAAAATTAAATTTATGATTTTTATCTTTAACTCACTTAAGCATTCAATAAAATAAATGTGCATGAACAAAAATAGAACAATCACAATACCACAACATCAAGATTTTTATGTTGAAACCCTATTAGGGGAAAAACCATGGTGGATGGCGAATCCACAATATAATTTGAGTATACAAAAAGAAAGATTTCATAATGGGAATGCACTTGCATTTAGGCACACTTCGTAGAGATCACTACTCAAAATATAGAGGCACATTGCCTTACAATGATTTTGATTAGATCCAAGAAAATGAACTGTGGGAATAACATCTACAAATGCCTTATTTTAGTTCCAGTTAAGCTCAGTAGCTATATTTTGTCCTTCTAACTGATTCTGCAATTTTGCTCTGCTCTGCTCACTTAACAAAATCTTTGATGCGAAATTGAAACTATGCATGATTTCTTAATCGCTCTTCTAATAATTGTGACACACTACAACATGCATTTTTTTAACCTCTTACACAAAAACATGACATAACTAATCACTTATATATCCGCAACAAAAGATCTTCTCTTTACAAGTCAACTAAAAAAAAATACAAAATATTCTTTATATGTCAGATCAAATTATGAACAATCTTAGATGCACACCCATACAAGTTGGGCACAACATAGCTTGGACCTCAAAAAAATGCTTCAACATAAAAAATTCTTAAATAATTTCTCCTTATACATCCATGACATGCTACTTTCATTAAGTCGGCCACCAATGAGCAAATAAATAGAAAAACATCCCATCGAATCTCCTAACTCTTACACTGATTAATGCAACACCAAAAAACTTAACAATAAGGTAACATAGATGCTTAACAAACTATCCTGGGGATCCACAACTCAAAATTATTATCCGGTGAGGCATATGGATCGACATACTACTCGGATACCCTATTCTTCTTACTTTTTGTCGACAACACTATGTTCTCTACTTTATCTACTGGTATGACCAAATTCTAATATGCAGACCAAGATAATGACTTCAGTTGCCATGAATGACAACACTAGAAGCCATATTCCAACAATCTCCCCCTTTGGAAATGATGGAAACACTTAGTGAAAAATGACTGTGTCAAAACCAATAAGTATGCTACCAAAGTTCAAAATTTCAAAACATGACTTCTTTTCAAAACATTGCTCCCACTTAGAATTTCAACACATTTTTCATTGCACTCTCTCCCCATTCGACATCAATGAAAAAATTTAGGAAGTCCAAAGGAAAAAATTTCAAAACTGTACAAACATAACTTCTGACTTACATAAGTTTGAAGACATATACAAAATCATTCTTCCACACACTTAGATTTTTGTTACAAACTCTTTTGAAACTCTCCAAAATGGTTATGTGACCACAAAGTAGATAAGACAAAGTTTTTGCAGCTTCAAGATTTGTTGGGTTATGAGCTACCACAACATCTTTGGCCTCTTTTAATTCATTTTCCATTATTTCAATCTTCATACTAATTAGTCCCTTGATTTTGTATACTCTCCCAATAATCCTTCCATTTTCATGAACTAAACTCCTTATCTTGTCAAGCAAAGATATTACTTGACCTTCTTGTTCACCAGCATTACTAGTTAATGGATCAAAAGCTTCAAAAATAATAGCCAGTTGCATTTCAATATCCTTCACCTTTTTATCATTGGCTTTAGTGAATTTAGACAAAAAAAAACATGACTTGTACACTTTTCCTCCTTTAGACAAAGTATCTTGAACATTTCTCATGTAGGTGTTTAGCAAAGTTTTATTTTTGTAATTAGTTCTTTCAAACTACCAAAATTAGTTTCCTTAAAGTCCTTCTACACCTTAATCAAGAATGATTTTTCAAAAGATTCAAAGTGTTAACTTATTTAATTTATACACTTCATTAACTCATCGGAAGAGGAACTAGATGGATCCATGACATGAGTAGGAATTAATTTCTACAGAATTCCAGATGCAAGGCTTAGTAATTCACTATCCTCTATCTTGGATTTCAAAATCTTCTCATTGGCTTTGGCTTGATCAATTGAAGCAACCTTTATCATTTGAATTGGGGATAAAGTGGATAGATTCATTGAGATTTCATCCAATTCAAGATATAATTCTTCATGTTGTTCCATCAGAGATATCTTCACTGTCTCCACTCTAATTTCCTTCACTTGAACTTTTTCTTCTTCAACCTTGGGTTCTTCAAAGACTATTTGTAAATTTCCTTCAATCACTTTAACTTCTTCAATTTTCACCTCATTTTCTTCAGCTAATACCACCTTAGGAACTTCAGTTTCCATAGTGTCTCTATATTTTCTACATCAAGAGGAATTTGAAAATCCTCAGCATCTACATTCACTTCCTCATTCTCTAGAACATTTTCAGTATTCTTTGACAAAAAACTCTTCCAAAATTTTCTTAGTTTCACTAACAACATCAGTCTCACCAATCATGATTTTATTCACCCTTTTCTTTCTTTTAAAATCCTTCTTTTCCTTTTCAAGGAGTGAATTCATCTCCTCAATTGACATTTCTAGACACAGATTTGCAAGAATTCTCTTCCTAATATTTCCTTCTTCTATTATAGCACTTAATCTTCTTGAATCCAAAATATCATACAGGCTTTTGGGTAAACCAAACATGATTTCAACAAGAACTTTATTGAAAATGTTCATATGCTTTATTGTGGCTTCTTCAAGAGTTCTTTGGTTGGATTCATCAAAATTTTCATACAAATCATAGAGGGGCTTGATATTTCCATCTTTGACAATTGCATTCTCAACTTCCTCAATTGACATACCTGGTATATCAACTGTCACCTTTTTTGCTTTCTTTTCTTTACCAAAAGAATTGTTCTTGGTTAACTTGATAGCCTGAATTCCAATAGCCTTCATTTCTTTCACAACTTTTGATTCCATTTCCTCCTCATCTTTAGAAATTGATTTATATGTTCTTGTGCTTTTATTCTTCTTCCTTTTACTAGATGCCTTGTATTGACCTGGCTTTACTGTAGGGGAACTCCTGGTAGATCTAGTGTGGGTAGAAGATGCTCTTGGACTAGAAGAATCTATTTTTTCTTTTTCTTTCACTACTTCAGCCTCATCTCTCCTCCCCCTTGCTTCTTCCAATTTATCTACAAGTATGCCCATGTTCTCTGTAAAGACTTCTACTTCTTTTCTTAGTCTCCTGGTTATCATTGGTTTTTTGAATTTTGAATACACCTACATACTTTTCTCTACATATGTTCCAAATCTCTCCTCTGCCAAATCCAAAGTCATACTCAACACATGTTCTACATACATTTTTAGAATGTTCTCCTCTACTTCGTATCCCATAGACATGATCCATATTGTTTTGGGATTAGTAGCTTCCATTTGACATTGATCAATATCCACCATGAAGTATATAGTATCTTGGTATTTTTTAACAATCAAAGTGGGAATTCTCTCTCTAGCTTGCATCATATCCTGAAATTTTTTGAAGTACCCCCAGAGGGTAGTATTCTTGGTCTGGTGATCAATTTCAAGCAACTTATTGCTTAACTAAACAGATATCAGCTCATCTTTTTTCCAATGTACTTTTCCAATACCTAGAACCTCATTCTTGAAGTAGAAGAACAAACATAGCAAAAAATTGATGTATTTAAGAGTGTTTTTCTTGTCTTTCTTCATTTTACCCAGATTCTTCATCAACTAACTTCTGAGTAACTCACACAAGTCATAATCAACATTTTGTTTTACCATCTCATAAGTTGCATAGATGGTTGTACTAGATACTGAATTAGCCTAGCTTGAATGATAAATCTTGTATCCAATGACCATTTATGTGTCACATCAACTTCTGTAATGTCTTCTATTGTCATTTCCCTTTTGTCCCATTGAGAACCTATTACTTTAGTAACCTTATCATTCTTCACGGATTTCAAAATTGGAAGTCTACCGATGGAATTTAGACTTGTGCTTGCACATATAGCCTCTTTAGTAATTTAAAATGGCACATCCATCCACATGAAATCAACATGAACATGACTTAAAACATATTGTACCCACTCATCTTCTTCAAATATGGGAAATTTGGCAAAGTGTGTGAACCTATTTTCTTCTATGGTTTTAAATTGTGGCTTTATAGTAAAATCCTCTCCAATTATATGATGAGAATACAAATTCATTATTTGAGAGGTTCCTAATTATTCAATAGTGGCATGTATGTAAGCCCTAATATCTTTTGTATGCAATACTTTGTATGGTACAAATGAAAATGCACCTAGGGGCTTGATCTCAACAGACTTATAAGGGTGCCATTTGAACTTTAGACAAGGTGTATCCTTAACTTTGACTACTAGAGGAGTGGACATGATTGCAAATTCACAAATTTACAAGATTTTTGATAAATACCTTTCTGTTAGATCAAATTTTGATCGTAGAACCTTCTTCACACTTGAATATCTCCACAATTCAACAAAGTTCACTCTAGAGCTCTCCAAACTACTTTCCTCTGAAATGCAAAGTGACAAATGAAGGATCAAAATGTCCTTTTATTGTTTGCTCAATTATTTTTTCCGCAATAAATGACTTTACTCTAACTCATCTGGTTATCTTATTTCCATATACAATGATAGATGATTCTTCTATGGATCTCCAAAACTCTACAATACTACTTCCAATTCGTTAAACAATATCTAGAAAGCATTATTCTACTTGTTGGACTAGTCCATATTCTAGTATCAATTTCTTGTTGGAGCTTAAAATATTTTCTTGATAGCTACCCCTAGGCTAAAGGCCTAAAACGAATTCTAGAGGAATTACCAGAAGTAGATTTTGGTGCTGGCATATTTCCTTCAATAAGGGGATTATTCTTTATCCATTTTTTCTACATTTTCCTTTTGATCACATTAGCAATGGCTTTACCTTTTCCTTTAACATCTAGTTGCATGTTCTATTTTACCAGACCTCTTCTATTCCAACAGAATCTAGCAATGTGGCCAAATTTATTGCAGTTGTAACACAAAAAACTTGTTTGTCTAGGACAATTGTTCCATTGATTTTTTCTTGATTTAAATTGGTTAGAAATATTCCCAAATATATTGCATGCATAGCATCTAACATCTCTATGAAATTTATTTATCAAAACACTACATTCAATTGACTTATGACCATACTTATAGCAATTAAAGCATTGACTTGGGAATGACAGTCCACTAGTGTTCCTCCTGCTTCTACATTGAGAAGCAATATGCCCAAATTTGTTGCAATAAAAATACTAGCCATCAAATCTTTGAGAATTTGGTGGTATTTTTAGATTCCTTCTAGCTCCATTCATCCGATTTCCTTACTTGAAACTCCTTTTTCCATATTTCTTTTGTCTAGATCTGAAACTTTCTCCTTCTTCATATCCAAGACCTCATCTGTCACCATCAGTCCTTTCACCTTAATAAATTCATCAAGTTTGGCCGATCTTTCTTTGAATTTCTTCTTGTACTCATTTGTAGCAGTAAGTTCATTTATGAGATCATCAAGCTATTTTTCAAGCACTTCTTCATTGTCCAATCAGCTACATTGTTTAGATTTTTCTTTCAAGGATTGTGTGAGATTTTCTTCATTCTTATTTCTATCTTCAATCTCCATATTCATCTTCATCATGATGGATTCCATCTCATGCTTCAGGGCAACATTTTCTCTAGAAAATTTTTCACATTCTTCTATTTTCTCCTTTAAGGCTTAGCTCAATTGTTCATCTTCCATGCTTATGTTCTTCCACTTAAGTTGATCACACAATTCCTTTCTTTTCTCCCTTGATTCAGTGATTTTTTCTTTAAATGACTACATTAATTTCTCTACACTCAAGATTTTCTTGTAGTTCCCAGTTCTCAAAATTTTTCTGGTTATGATCATCTAGGGCCACCATAAATTGTTGTTAAAGACTGCTTGAATCCATTGAAAAAATCCTTCCAAGATCTCCCCAAGCTATTAGACTTCTTTCAATAAACTATATCAAATACCAATTGTATGAAACAAGCAACACTGAGAGGGGGGTGAATTAGTATTGTGCAAAAATTAAATTTATTATTCTTATCTTTAACTTAATTAAGCATTCAATAAAAGAAATATGCATGAATAGAAAGAAAATAATCATAACACCACAACACCACGATTTTTATGTGGGAACCCTATTAGGGGAAAAACTACAATGGATAGCCAATCCACTATATAATCTAAGTATACCCAAAAGAAAGATTACCTAATGGGAATGCACTTGCATTCACACACACTACCTAGAGCTCACTGCTAAAAATATAGAGGAACACTACCTTCCAATGATTTGGATTAGATCCAAGAAAATGAACTATTGGAATAGCATCTACAAATTCCTAATTTTAGTTCATGTTAAGATTAGTAGCTATCTTTTGTCCTTCTGACTAATTCTGCAATTTTGCTCTACTCTGCTCACTTCATAAAATCTTTGATGCACAAGTCAAACTATGCATGTGATCACTTAATCACTCTTCTGATAATTGTGAGACATAATAGTATGCCTTTTGCACACCTCTTACACACTAAAATTATTTAACTAATCACTTATACATATCTATAACAAAATATCTTATGTCTACAAGCTGGCTTCAAATAAAATACAAAATATTCTCCATGTGTTGGCTCAAATTATGAACAATCTTTGATTCACACCCATACAAGTCAGCCACAACATAGCTTGGACACAAAAAAAAATTCTTGAACATAAAAACATTTAAATAATTTCTCCTTATACATCCACGACATGATACTTTCATTACGTTAGCCACTAATGAGCAAATAAATAGAAAAACATCCTTCCAAATCTCCTAACTTGCACACAGATCAATGAAACACCACAAAAATTAACAATAAGGTAACATAGATGCTTAAAAAACTATCATGGGGATCCACACCTCAAAATGATGATCTAGTGAGGCATATGGATCTACATACTACTAAGATACCCTATTCTTCCTTCTTTCTATCGACAACACTCTACTCTCCACTTTATCTAATGGTATGGCCAAAATTTCATAAGCAGACCAAGATAATGACTTCAATTTCCATCAATGAAAACACTAGAGGCCATATTCCAACAAACTTATCATATGACAAGTCATTCCAGTAAGATACAGGTCATAGAAGTAGGTGGAATGACTAGGACATCATTCAAACTTCAATCAAACCCTTGATTGGGCTTTAATAGGCTGTTTCAGAGAAATAAAAAATCTCGCTCAAATGTAAATGTTAGAATCTCAAACTAGATACAAATTGAGATTTAAAACATGCTTCTATAGGATACAATGAATTTTGAAGAAATTTCAAATAGTATTGGTCCATACAATGCTTGAAAAGTTCAAAAATATAGAGAAATAACATAAATAATATTATATTTTGATTGGAAATATTCCTTACAACATTCAAAAACCCATATTCAAGCCTTTTGGATGATTTTATACATATTTCCTTCAAATTCCAACTGCCCAACACCTACAACTAATTTTTAAACTTCTATGTCCCTACAACTTCCTAAAAGTTACATTTTTTGCAATTTTTGCTTGTGACAACATTTACTTTTTTTGCAATTTTTTATATTTTAACTCAAATGACTCAAAAACCACCCAATTACATAGAAAATGGTCACAATAGACCCTATTTAATATAGATAGACTCAAATTAGTCCAAAATACCAAGACTTACCTAGTGGCCCACCTATCAAACCTTCAAATGATCAAATTTGCAAATAAGAGCTTAGGTTCCCTTGCACCACAGTGTATGCCTCATAGAAATAGGGTATCATAGTGATATAGATCATTGTGAGAGCCCATTTTTTTAAGCATATGATACCCCTACCTTATCAACCCTACTAGATTAGTAGGCCAGTGAGCGAGCTAGGTTGACAATGCTCCACTAGCCTGCTAAAGAATTTGAATTCACATTCCTTGTCCATGCTTCCATTTTGAGCCTATCTTGTAATCACAACATGCCTCTACACCACCTTTGTATATGCTAGAAATACACTTTTACAAGATGATTGTAAGTATTTTTTATGAAGCTTTGAATGAAATATATTTCATTTATTTGAATAGATAATTTTTTTAGGAAATAATATTCATCTCATTATCATGCTACAAGTAAAATTATCCACCATTCCAAAGAAACAAAGAAGGAATAAACTAATAGATGAAGAGTATAAAACCTTAAAATCAAAGGAGAGAGAAAAAGTGGCAGCATATCATGAAAAGAAGAAATTGAATACGATTGGCGAAAACAAGCCAATTGAAGAGGAACCTCAACCATAAAAAAGAGAATAGGCATTGGCAGCACAAAGAGCACAAATACGAAAGAGTTGTGGTAGGATGGATTTAGATACCATTGTTGGAGACACTCCATCTACCATAAGTGAATACAAAGGGACACCATTAAGCACTAGTGAATACGGAAGGACACCATCTACCGTAAGTGAATATGGAGGGACACCATCTACTGTAAGTGAATATGGTTGGAAACCATCCACCACATCTCAAGTTGAGAGTACATTATCACTTGGATTTGATAAAGAAGGTATGCCATCATCCCCACATGACCTCAAGGTATGTGTTCTACTCCATCCTTGATTGAAGGTATGTAATGTATCCCACCTTAATTAAATATTAATGAAATCCCTAATGTTGATATGTATGTACCTAAGAGAATAGCACCTATAATTTTGCATATAAATCCAAAGTATTTGATTAATATTGATGAGGATATTTTGCAGCACATGGAAGGTAATATTTTAGCACCCACTTGTCGAAGATATACTGATAAGATTTGGAAATTATTCTTTGAAAGGATAAATGAGACCGCAAGATGTCAACTATTTTTTGAAATGATGTAGGGTATAAAGTACAGAAACATCATGAGGACTCTTGGTTTGAGAACATCAAATGCATCAAGTGAAAAAACTATTGTGAAGAATCTTATAGATGCTTATGAGAGTGTGGGTAATATCTCATGCTCAAAGGATAGTAATGTCACTCAACACATGATTACATCAACTTTGGTAAGCAATCGAACAAAGAGAGCTTGTCTCATTAGTATTTGTCAAATATTTTTTGAAATTCTTAAACCTTTTTATGTCAAGATAAATCACACATGCACTGCTTGTTGTTGTAGACTACATATTGAATTCTCTAACCATTATGATTATTTTCGTTCTATATGCTTAAATTTACATACTAACAATTTTTTGTAGGATTGTGGCATAGAAGCCCCACCAAAATTTTCAAGAGAGTTCTTATCAAAAAAATTATGTGAAATAGAGGATGGCCAAATATTTCATAGGATAGCATGCTTGGATAGTTCAAGTGAGCATTGTGGTGGCTTGTAGTGTATGCAAGTATGTCAACATATGGAAAGCATAGATGATTTGGGATAGAAACTAGTAGATTTTGGGAAGTATAAAATAGCAGAATATGCCACAAAAGATGGGTTGCAAGAAAAAATGTGTGATTTGGTTATTCAGAAGATTCCAATGTATCAATTTATGTCCATGTTTCATGACAATATAGTGTATGAGTATGCAAGGCATACCCATTGAGCCCGATGGTTGGACACGCAATTCAAGCTATGCAAGGACACATTTCCATTTGGAAGCATAGTATTAGTGGTTGACTTTGTAGAGAACTACACTCTATAGCCATAGAGTGTGGTGCAGTCACAATATTACAACTCCACATAGGTTTCAATATTTGTGTACATAAAATTCATTCATGCAACTAATAGTACATAGGACCAAAGGAAGGTATTGAGGGAATATCACTTTTATATTAGTGATAATCACACACATTCTCTAGAGTTCATGCAAGGTTGCTTCTAGATGTTCTACAGTGGTTTGGTTCAAAAGGGAATATCATATAGTTGACATATAATATGGTTGAATAACTATGCAAGACAGTTCAAGAACTCACACATGTTCTACTAGTTGAGTAGGATGCATGTCATTATAGGTGTTCAACATATGTGAAAATTTTGTGATGCTAGGCATGGAAATGGGGAGCACGATGGTGTAGGAGCATGCATGAAAAGAGCATTAGCATAAGAAGTGTTGAAGTATAAAGATAGTGCAAAGTTGACAAATGCAAGATCAATTGTTGAGTGGTGTAATGCTTCAATGGGTCCAAGTTAAAAGTTCATATACATTTTTGGTTGATGGATGATACTAACATTGCACAATATGAGGATTTTTGTACACTAATAGGATAGAGTGAGCTACACTCTTTCCTTAGCTCAAATGTAGGTTCATGGAGTATCAATACACATAAGATGGCATGCTTTTGTTCTCCATGTGCAATGCAAGCCTAGAAATATTGTGAGTAAGGGGAGTGGGTTGAAAAATGGTTGAAAAGTTATCTTATCCCACTTCACACATATCGCCCTATGACAACATTGGAACTAACATAGATGGAATCATCTGTCGACTTTGACTACATATCAGATCTAGTTCAACCAGGTTATATATCTACTTAGTTTTTGAAATACCATTTTGATGATCTTACAATGTAGTGTATTTGTAATGTTGACTAATTTCAAGAGATTTATTGTGCATATCAATGAAGGGTGTGTTTATGCAGTTATTGTAGATGAAGACAACAAAGATGGAACAAACTATTACTTGTGTCATTGTGTTGAGGACAAAAAAATTGGAGGCCCCAATTATAGATGGAGAAAACATTGAATACCCTAAAGGCTCAGTTGTTATTGGAATGTGGCTTAGAAGGTACCCACATAAAAGTGTTGAACATTAGTTGTTTCAATAATTTGACATACATCATAAGATTCTTCATTACTTGAACCTTGTCATGGAATTCAATGTTTTTTTAACCAATTATGGTGGTATAACTTTGAACAAGAACTTGTGGAAGGTCCGTGAGTTTGACCATGAGGCAATAAATGACACAATAAAGAGTAGAGTAGACCCAGATGGTTCGTTGGAATAATTTTTAAGTATGCACATTGTTTCTTATTAATTTATACTTGAATGCACATTAATTTGTTTGATGTCAATTCTATCATCTTCTTTTACTTTTCCTATTTGTAAGTAACCTCCTAAAAATTGATTGGTGTCCTCTTGTAGAAAATGCAGATTTATGAGCCATCCAAGAGAATCTCAACCAAAAAAGAAATGCAACATCCTTATTTTGATATCTTGACAAATCTCAATTATGATTTTAAGCCACTAAAAAAGTGTGCGAAGATTGGTGAGGGAATTTCAATTTATTCATTTGAAGTTAACCTTATCATGAGCACCTATGATTTAGACATTATAAGAACATCTCAAATTTCATGTTATTATATTTTTGAGAGTTGTTGTGAGCAATAGGTATTTTGGAACTACTAGTGAAGATGTATGACTAGGAGTGACTAAGTTGAGAGACTGGAATTCCTATTTGTAAGTTCCTTCCATCTATTTTCATTTCATTCCCATTTTGGATGCTCTTTCTTTTTCTTCTTTTACTTTGCATATTTGTAAGTAAAATAATAAAAATTGCTTGGTCTCTCATTGCAAAAAATGTTGATTTATGAGCCATCAAAGAGAATCTCACCAAAAAAGAAATGAAACATCCTTATTTTGGTGATCTTAACAAATCTCAATTATTAGTTGAATCCATTATAAAAGAGAATGTGAAGCTTAGGAGGGAATCTCAAGTTACTCATTTGAAGTTAACCTCACAATGAGCACCTATGATGTAGACATTATAAAAGAATCTTGAATGTATGAGTGGCATTGTAAAAGATATGTGAAAATAGAGTACCTAAGGCATTGTAATGAGATTTACTCAAATATTGAAATTTGGTGCAAGGGCACCAAGGTTATTGAGAAAATTTGGTTCATGGAAGTCTTAAGTTAGTTTTTTTTTTGACTTTTTTCAATTGAATAAGGTAATATTAGACCACTTTATACTGTAATAAGTCATATTAGTTTGTTTTGGGGTCATTTTGGAGTTCATGTTTGGTGCAGGAGCACCTTGTTCTCTAAATGCCTTCAATAGGAAAATTTACAAAAAAAAAATTTCAAATTTAAACAATATGAAAAAGGTCATGTGAAGGTCATATTTAATGTATTTAAAGTCTCAAATAGGTCATTAGGAAATTAGAGAAGTGATAATGCACAAAAGTTGTCATTTAGTGTAAAAATACAAAACTTGCATTAGTTGCACAATTGCAAAATTATAGAAGATGAAGATTCCTCTTGTTAGAAAGGGTAGTTAGTCAATGGAAGATGTAGGGAAATCATTCATAACTGATTAGAATAGCTATATAAAGAATTGTAAAGGCATGTAAAAAAGCAGAACTTGTATTCTTGAAGAAATTAGTAAATAAAGGACCCTATTTTCTATATTTGTAGTACTTTTCATTTTTTGTTTCAAGCTTGTGCGGATTGTACAACACCCTATAGTTTTATTTTTGATTAATTTTCTTTAGAGAAAGGATTTAGGTTACTTTTGAATTTTTTTTGAAGTCTTTTAACTCAAATTTGAGGAAATAAGAACAATTTTATCATAGCTATTTTGTAACCCTCAATAAGGGTTTTGAGAGTCCATTAAGTGATAAGATTTCCATTCCACTAATGTAGGGCTAAGTAGGTCAGTGGAATGGATTAAAATTAGGTGTTTTTCAATTTGAATATGTGTGTAGATTTAGGGGAAGACAGGAATGTGAAGTTTTGTTGCTGCTCCAGATAAATTTCTGAGTTTTCACATAAGAAATGGTCCCTACAGACTATGCTTTGGAGAAATGATAGTTTTATAGGCTTGATGGTAGTTCTATTACTATATGTAGACATATTAGAACATTTATAAGGAATTTATAAGTTTTTATGAGGTTTGGTAAGTGGGTTTTTAATAGACCCTAGTTTTCTTGAGCCTACAAGGGCATTTGATGAGGGTTTTGTTGTTTAATGTTATATTGAAACTATTAAACTATAAAAGTGGAATATTTGAAGGTTTTGAGACTTGATACACTAATCCCCAAGGTTATTTTATGGTTTGGAGTTGATTTTTTGATAGTTGCTTCACAAAATTGACCTAATTTAAGGCACTTTATAGCGAATAGTTTATTGTTCTTAGAAACTTTCAGAAATAACCTCTTCAAATATTTTTTTATGTATTAGTAGATCAAAATGGGTTTATAAATATGTATTGGGTCTGTGGAAAGATAAAGAGGTTGAAAAAGAATCACTCATTTTAGGGCTTTAGTGAACTACTAGAGATATGGTGGTTTGATTGCTAAGAATAGTGAATCTAATAAAATAGTGAAAAGAATGGTTGTTAATGTTTGGAAAATATCTTATTGATGTTGTTATAGATGTCTCTATTTTTGTATAAGGTTTAAAAGGAAAATATGTTGAATTTTTTGATTTGAGCAAGGTTAACTCTATGTGTAAAATGTTGTTTGGTCTACACGATTCAAAGGATATGATAGATTAATGTCATGAAGGTGAGTTATTAATTTATTTCTAAAAAAATGTGATTGTTCAAAGGTGTTAAAAGGTTTGGTAATAGGTTTAAAGCTAGAATGGATGAGCGGTGGCCTTTTTTCCTTAATGAAACAAGTTGAGACTTTGTGAGTGGTAGATGGTTTAGTTGGTTTAGTGTTTCTGATGGTGATTTTGATCAAAACCTCATAAGACTCTTTTGGATCAACTTTCACAAAACAAGCAAACTACAATGTACAAAAGGCCAATTAAGACAAATTAACAAAATAAACCCCCTTTATTCTTCCTATCACATGCAAAATACCATTGGGAAGCATTAACTAGTTTTTGAAACCACCAATTCCTCCACTTTTAGGGCGTGATAAGCCCTCTAACATAACAAATCCCAAAACCCTCTTCTTTCACAAGTTAGGAAAGGGTTTATTGAAAACCCATACTCCAAAGCTTCCCACAACTAACCAAATCCTGAAACACCATCAAAATGGTATACACAAGCTTAAAAGTTCAAGAGATATTGCTACCCTCAAAGATTTCTTCAAACCCTAGCACTAAACCACCATTTTCCACTAAAAAATGCACCATTTGACATCTAGGGAATCACCTAAAATCCTCTATTCACCTCCATTAGACACAAAAAATTTCACAAATGTTTTATAACCATAACTAAGTCTTTATATTGAGTTATAGAAGCATACAATGGGTGGAAGGATTAATGACATTTTAATGCACTTAAAACCCTTAAAACATTGTCTACAGATCGACCCTTGGTAATTGGATTTTAAAATGCACAAAATCACTTGAAATCCAACAAAAATTTTTTTAAAATGGATTTAATTCTAGTGCCTACCAAATTCTATCCAAAATAGTGCACAATCCCCATGCACAAAATCATACAGTTTAAGGAAACATTAGATTTCTGGTAAAAATACAAAAAATTGCAAGGAAATAATGAATTTTATTGATCTTATTCTAAGTACATGGTACATTTACACTAGGCATGGTACATTTATACTAGGCATGGTACTCTTTCACACCTAAACATGTGGAATCAGTTTGAGCTACGTTCAATTGGTTCGATCCCTTCAGGGTCCAAAGTGCAAAAGGGTAGTAATCTTTGATAGGGTATTACTTGAAAATCGTGATGCTTATAAAATCTCCATCAGAGCCTACAAGATAACATTGGGCCCCTCTATATTACAATATTTTAGTTTTTTTTCTCTTGGAGTGGTTTTCCTGTGGTGTCTAGTTTTCACTTGATAGAAAAGTGTCAAATGCAAGAAGTGCAAAGTTGCAAAGTGGTGCAATTTTTGTTTTACAACTCGTGTGACCAAACAGACTATTCCAACACATCCAAATAGATATTTTTACACTAGAAATGGTCCTCTTTCTCACCTAAATGCATGGAATCACTCTAAGCTACATTCAACCAGATCTATCCCATAAGAGTCCAAAGTGGAAAATGATTGTAAACTTCACCATGCTATTACTTGGATATTGTGATGCTTAGCAAATTTTCATCTAATCCTATGAGAATGCATTGGGCCCCTTTATAATAACCTCTCTTAGCTTTTTCTATCTCAAAAAAAATTTCCCATGGTGGAAAATATTCACTTGGGGAAAAAGTTGTCAAATGTAAGTAGTTGAATGTTGCAAAGTGGTGCAACTTTCATTCTGCAACTTGTGTGACCAAACAGACTATTCCAACACAAATGAATAGGTATTTTTATGCTAGGAATGGTTCTTTTTCACACCCAAACATACAAAATCACTTTGAGCTACGCTCAAGCAGATCAATCCCTTAAGAGTCCAAAGTGCAAATGACTATAAACTTTAGCATGTTGTTGCTTGAATACCATGATGTTTAGAAACTTATTGTCTAATCTTATGGGACCAAATTGGTCCCCTCTACAATAACCTCTCAATTTTTTTCATCTCGGAGGCATTTTCCCATGGAGGCAAATTTTCGCTTCGAGAAAAAGTTGTCAAATGTAAGTAGTTGAAAGTTGCAAAGTGGTGCAACTTTCATTATGCAATTCGTGTGACCAAAAAAACTATTCCAATGTGTCTAAATAGGTATTTTTACACTATTCATAGTCTACTTTCACACCCAAACATGCATAATCACTTTGAGCTAAGTTCAACCAGATCGATTCCTTAAGAGTCTAAAGTGAAAAATAGTTGCAAACTTCATGTATTTTTACTTGGATACCATGATGCTTAGATTTTTTTTTGTAATCCTATGGGATTGTGTTGGGCCTCTATATAATAACTTGTCTCATTTTTTTCTATCTCAAAGGAATTTATTGTGTTGGAAATTTTTCACTTGGGGAAAAAATTATCAAATGCAAGTAGTTGAAAGTTTCAAAGTGGTGCAACTTTCATTTTGCAACTCATGTGACCAAATAGACTGTTTCAATGTATTCAAATAAGTATTTTTATGCTAGGAATGGCCCTTGTTCTCACCGAAACACACAGAATCGCTCTGAGCTACATTCAACTAGATTGATCTCTTAAAAGTCCAAAGTGCAAAATGGCTGCAAACTTCAACATGTTGTTACTCAGATACCATGATTCTTAGAAACTTATTGTATGATCCTATGGGATCATGTTGGGACCCTATACAATAACCTCTCTTGGTTTTTGTTATCTTGAAGGAATTCTTCCGTGGTGGAAAATTTTCACTTGGGAAAAAAGTTGTCAAATGCAAGTAGTTGAAAGTTGCAAAGTGGTGCAACTTTCATTCTACAACTCGTGTGATGAAACAAAATGTTTCAATATGTCTAAATAGGCATGTTTATGCTCGGAATGGTTCACTTTTGTACCAAAACACACAAAATCTCTCCAAGCTACATTCAACTGGATCGATCGCTTAAGAGTCCAAAGTGAAAAATGCCTGCAAACTTTAGCATGATGTTACTCTGATACCATGGTGCTTAGAAACTTCTCATCTAATCCTATAGGATTGCATTGGGCCCCTCTACAATAACTCTCTTATTTTTTTCTATCTCAGAGGCTTTTTCTTGTGGTGGAAAATTTTCACTTGGGGAAATAGTTGTTAAATGCAAGTAATTGAAAGTTGCTAAGTGGTGAAACTTTTGTTATACAACTCGTGTGACCAAAAAAATTGTTCCGACATTTCCACATAGGTATTTTTTATTCTATGAATGTTCCTCTTTTGTACCCAAACACATAGAATCACTTTGATCTATATTCAACCAAATAGATCCCTTAAGAGTCTAAATTGCAAAATGGTTGCAAACTTCAACATGTTGTTACTCAAATACCGTGATGCTTAGAAAATTCTTGTCTTATCCTATAGAATTTTTTTGGGACCCTCTACAATAACCTCTCTCATTTTTTTTCTATATTGGAGGAATTTTCCTATGGTGGCTAATTTTCACTTGGAGAAAAAGTTGTGAAATGCAAATAGTTGAAAGTTGCAAAGTGGTGCAACTTTCATTTTGCAAATCGTATGACCAAGTGAACTATTCCAATACATCTAGATGGGTATGTTTACACTAGGAGTGGTATTCTTTCACACCCAAACATGCAAAGTCACTTTGAGCTACATTCAACTAAATCAATCCCTTAAGGTTCCAAAGTGAAAAAGGGAAGGAATCTTTGATAGGCTATTACTCAAAAACCGTGACACTTACAAACTTTCCATCTGATCCTACAAGATAGTGTTGGTCCCCTATATAATATCCTTTCTTGGTTTTTGTTATCTTGTAGTCATCTTCCTATGGTGTCTAGTTTTCAATTGATGAAAAAAGTATCAAATGCAAGTAGTGTATAGTTTCAAAGTGGTGCAACTTTCATTTTACAATTCATGTGACATAAAAAAACTACTCCAATGTTGTATCGATAGGTATTTTTATGCTAGGAATTATCCTCTTTCACACTCAAACATACAAAATTTCTTTGAGATATATTCAATCAGCTTGATCCCTTATGATGAAATGTAAAGCAATCAAAAAGAGAAACATACACACGATGGTTGAGAAGTCTGAGTTTTCCACACAAAAAGTGTATGATCATTGGTGTAGATCACCTTGTTCCTCCATTTGATGAAGTAGGTCTAGTTCAATGGTTTTAGTCATGATAAGGTCAAATAAGACCATGATAGGCCATTTTTTAATGTTGCTTTTAGTTTTGAATTAATATGGGGTCATTTGAGTCAACTATATAAAAATTGCAAACTTGTCAAAAATATTGTCAAGTAAAAATGTAAAAATTTCTCTCATGTGGAAGCCAAATGGTCATGGGTAGTTGAAAGTTAGTTTTAGGTGTTGTAAGGAGTTTTTTGTAGAATTCTATTAAGTTCCAAGCAACCTGGAAATAGATTTATAAAATTGGTATGAACTTGTTCATACAACTTGGGTTTGAGGGTAATATGTTGAAATAGGCCATTCCACCTATTGTTCAGGTTGTGTCTCTATGGAATGGGCCTAATATAAGTAGGAAAAGAAAATAGCATCTGTAAAGGCATTGTAAGAGATTACTAATGTTGCCCCTATTGAAAATTTAGAATTTAGGCCTTAAAAGCAAGGTTAGAAGAGGTGAAAAGAAAAAATTTCTTGAGAATAAGTTAGAATAGGTTGGAAATAGGGTGAGGTTGTGGATTTTTATGTGTTCAAAAGGTATGCAAGGATAGGGTAGGTCAAAAGTATGTTATGGCATGATGCCCTAGTTAGAAAAAGAGGTGTTTTGAATGAAAAAGAGAGGTTTGAGGGAATAAAAGTGGGTAAAGTCAGGGGGGAGCATAATTTGGTGGTCAATTAAGTTTTTGTATGTATAATGAAGAGTGTTGGAAAAGGTTTTTAGGTTGTATGAGGTCTGGATATGGGGTTTTCAATAAAACCTAGTGAAATTTGAGAAAAGTGAGGGTTTAGAGGATAGTGGGTTAGAGGGTCAATCACTCCCTGAAAATTATGGATTTTGTGGATTTAAAAATTGGTAAATACTACCCAATGGTGTTTTGAAAATGTAAGAGTGATTGAGAGGGTGTTACTTTGTTAAATAGACCTATTTGGGGGTCTAGGACAATGTTGAAGCACTAGGTTGAGGGTTTTGTTTCAAAAGAGTCTCATGGGATTTTGAGGCATGTGAAAGTATGTGTTAAAGGGTTTCTAAAAATAAAGATGCTTTGAAAGATTTTTTATAAAATTTGAAAGTTATGTCAAGAAAGGTAGGTCTGCTAACCTACTAGAGAGACTAGGTGAGAAAATGAAAACAAGCCAAGATAGTGATTTTGGGGAAGAAACGTGGTTGGAAGTTCTTTGTATGGTGAAAGTGGATTGAAGGCCTTCCTATCATTGCATAAATCATCCTCAAGTATAACAAGCATAAGAAACTTTCAATTATCCTCATTTCCCTTACAACAATATACAACCAATTGTAAATGCATACAATGGGGGAACTTCGAAACATTTTATTTTTCTTCAATTAACAAATTTGGTTGTGAAGCATTTTTTTCATTTTCATTTGAAATGATTTTCTATGCTTGAAAATTAGATTCTAAGTGAAACACGTGATGCTCTCATGTACATTTATTATTTTGTGTGATAAACAAAGTTTCCATCATTCAGTCCATTTCTCATTTGTATTATAAATTATAACTTGCTTTCTCATGAGTCCATTTCCTATACAAGAAATAATATTGAAAAAAGTTGATATATAAATCTTTCGACATGTTTATATGGTGATGGATCAAGAGCATATCAATTCATTCTACACTATGAGGACTATGTTGTGAAATTTTTTGAAGACTATTCAAGATAAATTTTTGTATGATAATGTGTCAAGAAGTTAACTACTTCATATATTATGAATATTGTGTTTTGCAAGTGTTGTAAAGATTATTCATCCCTTGCTTAATTGAGTTGTTCCAATCAAAGGATTAAATATATTGGAAAATTTTTATGAATCATTTCATGGAATACCATTGAAAACATGTTTTTTTCTTTTAGATAAAGTTTTTTAGCATCAATCAATTAATATTCAAGACAAACCATGAAGGAAAACAATGATCAATGCTAGGGCTAACCAATTAATAAGTACACATGTGAATAATTCAAGCATGTACATGTGAATAAGGGAAGCACAAGTACTCAAAAAAATGTAAGCCTTAATGTATACACCTGAATACATAGTATACACAAATTAATATAAAGTATATGCATGAATACAAGGTAAACACATGAAAACATGTAAGTCAAAAGGTATACATGTAAGTTGTAAAGTATACACTTGAATACAAGTAACTCATATCTACTGATCCATAGATTTATAATGCAAATATGGACACCATCGATAAAAAATACTTGTATCAACCAAATAGCCATGTAGGAATACATCAATATATGTCAATATAAGTATAAAATATAGGTACAAAATAGCCATATAGGCTTACAAGAATGTCATATAGGCTTGCATACAATGTCAAATATATCCAATACAAAATATGTACAAAATTTACATATAAGCATACAACAAATGGCTCTAGAATCAAAAGTCATTACTCTCCATGCTCTCGAAATAAACTCTTTCCCTTTACTTGTTGATTAGATGGTGATACATTTGTCACTCATTTATGTTGCGGTCGACGAGTGATCTTGTCACTCCTCCTAGGGTTTAGTTCTTGGCCAAGTCTTATCTCTTACAATAAGAAGTAAATACATTAATACATAGAAATTACATTATAAAAAAATGGTATACTTAACAAAATATTTGTTGATGGCATTTTCTACACAACAAATCATACAGAATACAAGTTCTCTATCTCTCTTAAAAGGTAAATCTCTATCAAAAAGCCTCATGATGTAACCCAAAGTCTCTAATGTCAAGTCTTGACAATGCATAAACAACTCAAATAATTATGTGAAAATGTTGGTAATCACAAAGGGATCTTATAAACAAATGCTAGAACTTGAAACTTATTAGATTTTGCAATATTTTGATCCTTTAAAATCCCAAATATAACTCATATTTTAAAAGAAATTACAAAAAATAGGGGCTTAGAGAGATTATAAGACTAAAATTACTCCTAAGACAAATAATGCAAATGACAATACACTCAAAATGGACCAATCCCTCAAAACTATTTTTTTCTTAACCTCAATCTAATCTACAATCTCATAGAAATAATGCAATCTTCTGAGGAGTTAAATATTTTTAGATCATGATACATTACTCAAATCAAACCTATTTTGCAATTTAAATTAATAAATACCCACAATTGAACTTAGTACATAAATTTAAGGTCCAGGATAACTTTACACAATAACTTACAATCAACAACCTGCTAAAAGTATGGATTAGGGATTGCTCAAACACTTCAATTATTAAATCACAAACACCATTGCATCAAATATATCATATATCTAATTATTTCAAAGTAATCTCAAAAGATGAAATAACAAGAACCATGCAAGATAATTCAACACAAGAAAGAGCACCAAAGAACAATGTCTTTACCTCTATTGAATCACCCAATGTTGCAATAATACCAATATTTAGTGTTACAACACTTGCTCTAAGAAAATACTAACTCCTAGATCTAGCTCTTGCACTATCACTTAGATTTCTCTAATTTCTAACCCTTAAAATGAGGTAAAATTCCCAATTTATATAAATCTCATATTAGATTGGCCAAAATAGGTTGGCCTAGAAGTTTCTTTTAATAAAATAACATTTCTTGCATTTAATATTTGAAACTTCATCCAAGTTAGCTTGGATCCTCGAATAGCATTTTTTTATGGCACAAAATTCAAGGTCATCCATCTTGGATGGTTGGATCACATGTATGGCACAAAAATATAGGTAACTAGCTATTGATTATTTTATTTTTCTCCCTCCTAATTGGCTTTTAATTTATCGAATAATTCTTTTGACTTCTCCAATATTTCTCACATTTTTTGGATTTGGAACTAGAATAAACTTTACCCTAGTTTTATGATTTTTGAATTCCTCCAGATATTGGGGCATAGCTTTATTCCACTCAATTTTCAACTCATTATATTTATCCAATTTATAAATTTAAATGGCAGCATCTTCCAGATTCTCCTTAGCAATTGGAACACCATCAGATGGAGGATAAATTTCATGCCACCATGCCTACAATCTACCAACATTCATATTCTTTTGTCCAAATTTCTTTTTTCCAATAACCATCTCAAGGAAATTGATGCAAGTGTTATATATTTCCTTCATTTTTCTCTAAAGCTTCATTATTTTCTTCAATGCCTTAGTGATAAGATTCTTCCTATAATTCCATACTTCTACGCACTCCTTTATCTTACCAATTTTATCTTGAGAGAAGATATTCAACTTAGCCATGTCCTCCTTGGGTACTTGCAAAATCTTCTTTAATTCATTATCAGTGGATTCATCAATTTTATTACAATCTACAACAAACTAAGAAGTGTGCTCAAGAAAATCAGAGGCATTGGTGAATATCTTCAAAATTTTCTCAATCACATCATCTCCTTTGTTTTTAACATTCATAAGCCAAATGTATGTAGAGTGCACAAAAGACTTTAATATTTCAATTTCATTAACTACCTCCTTAGGAAACAATCCTTCAGGCACCACTTCCTCACTACCCATTGTTTGTATGGGCTTCATGAAATGTTGCACATACTTTAGACATCATTCTTTTGCCTTTGTAATTTCTCCTTTTCCTCTGTTTCTTTGTCTAACCTTCTCAAGATGGCCTGGGAGGACTATTGGAATTATTCCTCTCTTGATCTTTGGTTGTAGGCCCTAGATTAATTGTTTTTACCTTATAGTCTGAAGACCTGACCTCATCCTTAAACTTATCTGAAAGAGGAACAACAACATAAACTACCTTGTTATTGAATTCATCTCTTGTAATTCTAGAAACAGTTCTAGCTCTTTTTCTCTATTAATGTTGCCCAAATTGTTCAAGTAACTTATCCCAACTTGGGGTTTCCTCTTGCACAATAATTGGCTTCTTGCTAAGCCTCTTTTTCAGCCAATCCAGAGTTGTGGATGCTTCAGTTTTCACTTCCCTATCCGGACTATCAATCACATTTACTTCAATATTTTTCTCAACTCCTAGCTGATTCTCTTATCTTTCTTTATCTTGATTAGGACTATCAACAACATCCTCTTCTATATTATCCTCTTGCCTAGGATTACTCTGTGGCTCCTCAAATACCACATTCAAAGGAGAATTTTCCATTTTCTCTTGAACCACCTCTAATTCTATATTCTTGCTTTTAGCTCCAGAGGTAGATTGGCCTATTTCTTGTGTGAACTTTCTCCATTCTCCACTTTTAGGGGTAGAAATGTTGGCATTTTCCTCATTTAACTACTTAGGATTGTTCGATATATTGCCTTCCTTAAGAAGTGCCTCCTCATCACTTTGTATGTTCTGATGTAAGGAAGGTCGAGAAGAAAATGGAGAATTATTTCCTATAGCTACTCTCATCTCCACATCATCTATAGGTGTATATTCATCCCACAACTCTTCTTCCACTATCTTTACCTCTTCTACTTGAACAACTTTCTACTTGGGAGAGTTTCTCCTTACATAGAATTAGGGCCATTCCCTTAAACTTTCCAACTCTACTAATTTTGCAATAGAAGGGGTATTTGTGGTAGCCTTGTGTTTCCTAGCTTTTGCAACCTTTTGTATTTTAATAATTATCCTTCTTTTCCTCACTAGTTGTGAAGTCTCTCCTGCTTCAACATGAGTCCTAGCCTAAGGAACCTTCTTTTTTCCCCCTTGCCTCCTAGTTCTTCTTTTAATAGACATTTCTTCCTAAGTGACCTCCTCATCATGAGGTTTAGTGAGTTCATCTTTCTTGTTAGCTTCAACTTCTTCTTCATCGTTGGACTCCATGTCTCCCATTAGATCATAGTTGAACTTAACTCCATCAGCTTCTAATTCCAATACTTGATGCTTGAACCACAACTTGGAGTATTTCTTCATCGGTTCAATGATTTGATTATAATTGGTTATCTCGTCCTCAAACCAATTTATTGGGAGAAACATCCTATTTCCATATGGTTCATAGTCATGGTGTTGAAGGAGATCTGCTTCATCATCTTCCACCTGATCTAGTACTTCCATAGCCTTATACAACCTAATTAATCTTAAAGGTAGTCTAGAAAACCTTCTTCTAATGTCTTCCCATTCATCTCTAAAATTGGTCCAATAATCTTCAATATGATCCTTTTGCCTAAAATTTCTATTTGCTTGCTTGGTAGCCTTCCCATAAGGATCAAAATTTTCTCTGTTGGTGTGGGAGTATAATTCAAATTGTGTCATTTCTTTCTCAGAATGTTGGGCACTCTGAATGGAAGGGAAAGCATCCAATCCTCCTATTCTTAATGGGAATTTAGACCCTAATCCTTTCTATATGTTTCCTCTTTGCAAAATTTCTTTAAAACCAATCTAATTTGTCAGTTCTAATAGGAGGAGCTTGTTGGTAGGATACCTAGGTAATATGAGGGGAACAACTAGTGATCCCTGCACCTCGATGTATGTAAAACTTTGAAATTGAATAAACCATTGGCCATAGTTCTTTATCAAATCCACTGCATCTATAAAGATCCTCATGTGAAGGCCATCTTGCAACAATATGGTAATATACATAAAGAAAGCATCATTAGTCCTCCTATAATTTGATGTTTTGTACTGCAATTGAGGATATACCTCCCATATCTTGTCTTTCCTTGAGACTCCTTTACAACTAAGACCTTTATATTTGTTCTTTTGTGCTAGCATATATACCAAATATGAAGTCATGGTGAACTTGTTGGTCTCTTGCACATTCCTCATTTGGGAATCTATATTGTTACTAATGATCCTTTCCCAATGATAATGTTTGTTGGCCACAATTTGAGTAATGGGATGCAACATCCAAGGTTGAAATATATGTGCCTCTTCCACTCCCATAACTCTTCCTAGGAGAGTTATGATATCACAATATTCCATGTTAAAATCACTCCTATGGAGTTGCTTGGGTAGCCTTGAATAGTGTGGCTTTGGCTTTAGTAACCAAGCACTGTTCATTATCTCTAGGGCTCTGTTAGGGTCTTCCTCATAGAATTTAGTGAATTCTCCAATGTTTATCTCTTCAATCAGCTTGTGATGGGAGGCAATGTTGAAGACCTCTACAATTGATTCCTCTCTCAAATTTTCCATCACTCTACCTTGAGGACCAATGATGACTCTTGTCCTATAATCATAGTGTTTTGCACACTCCAAAACTAACTCCAAGCATAATTTTGTGGGTGATATTTTGAACAACCTTGGTAAGTACTTTTCCAAACATCCTCTAATGGAAATCCTTGTAGTCTACATGGCCCATATTAGTGTCTGCAATCCTTGACCATGCAAAAGAAATCCTAGTCTCAAGCTAGATGCTTTTAAAATCATACTTCATTCTCTCTTGCCTCTTTCTAACCTCCTCCTGTGCTAGAGTAGCATTGGTTTTGGTGGTCTTATCTAGACTTTTCTGTTCCTACATCTCTTAACACAAGACCATAATCATCAAAGAGGAAGTACCAACATAACACATGGCAATAATGAAATGAAACTTTCTTTAACTTTAGAGAACATGGAATAATCACCAACAATCAACATGATCAAGAATTAACATCTATATTGAATTTTCAAATAATCACACAAAAAATAAAGAATCCTAGTTTACTCAAATTTTTTGAATACATTATGGTTCGATCAATCCAACCTAACTCATATTTACTGAAATTGATCAGATGAATGCAATCAACTTAATTTTTCCTTGTGAATTGAAATATTGGAGATATTAAAAGTTAAACTATCAATAAATAAGTCTACTTGAGCATCAAAATCAACATGAATATCAAATGTGGGTGTTAGGCACAAAATTTGAAAAAGATCAGAGATTTCAGTCCACCCAAAATTCTCTGAAGTTCAAAAAATTCTTGGTAGCTTAAAATCACCGAACCCAATCCAAAAATACTATTCACTAAGTCCATCATATCAACAAACAATATTATCAGCTTATTTGAGCCGCCTTGGATTATTTGAGAAGATTAAGGCTCAGGTAATTTGAGCTAGCTTAGATTCTCTGAGATTCCTTTGAAACAATGAAAAATGCTTAAGTTTTGAAAAAAATCAAGTTAAAATCATGAAATATCATGCACACTTTGAAAGATTGATCAGTTACATAACTTAAGGGTGCTATTTGAACAATTGTGTGTGACATTGTGATTCATTCAGATCCTAAATATCAAATTTGAGATTTGTAGGGAAGGTACTCTTCAAACTAGGGTTTGGACATCACAGGGAATCAGATAATACTTACTTACCAATTTAACACTCCCAATCCCAAATGAGGGAACCCCAAACTATTCAAACAAAGAACCTCACCTGATAAACCAAATGTACCCTAGTGAACTCACTATTCAATGATGAAACCTAAAATGTAACAGATAAACAATAACGGTACTAGAAGTGAGCCACTATGACCACAAGGTTTAACAAATTCACTGATTACTTAGGAATTCACATATGAAACTCAAGAAAAAATAGAGAAAATGAATGAAATTGAAACCCATACCTTTTTAAAATGGAAACCCTAGAGAAGACACTAGACCATTCGATGAGAAAGTGATGAGATCCAATGATGATTGCAATCCAAGCAAGAAATCTCTTGACAAAGCTAAATTCCAATGCACTATGAAGAATGCATAGCTATTATCCACTCCAATTGAATGCAAGTGAAAAAAATGAAAGGCCAATTTGAATATAATACAAATCCAATGCAATAAATGACTTCGTCATAAATTCATGAAAAGATGTATCTAATTTTTTTGAAAACATGACCCCATGAAGGATTTTGGATAATCTAAGGTACCTTAGATTATCTAACCAGACTAAGGTTTGGATAATATGAGCTTGCTTGGATTCTCTAAAAATCCCCCACACTTAACCAATTTCACTTGATTTTTACAAATTTTTACCTGAAGGGCATTCCTAATGGTTAGGCCATAAATCCAAGCTGCAAGATGGCATCTTAAATGCAAGTTTACCAATGTGCACATGGGTGAATCAAGACCCATACCAAGGGACTTATCCCTTAAGGGGATGAAGTCAAGACCCTACAAAAAGAAAACATAAAAAAGAAAAAAGAAAAGAGGGTCCCTACTGTTAGTGGGGCGTGTGTCTGAAAAATACACAACAATAATCACTTACCACCATCTAATGATCACTATCCATGAGGGAAATATTCAAATTCCCATGATGAGGCATGTTCAAGCCCTATATACACCATCCAAATAGAAATTAAACTATGAATAAATAATGGTTTAATTTTTCACTAAATAACATCTATAACAACAAATGTAAATTGAAATTTAGTAATTTACCTCATACCTCCCCTGTTAGAGCCATCAAGGATTCTATAGAAAATGAAACACCAATCTCCATTTCCCTCATCACATTCAAAGGCATTTCTACTTGCAACATTTAGAAAATAAAACAAAAAAAATTTAAATCACAAAAACTACAATAGTGATCCACGTCATGACTTATAATGTATTAGATAATGAATGAAATTTTGAGTAATTATTAAACTATATATTTCTAACTATCATGCTTACTATTTTCACTATCCATATCTTGTTTCAAATAATGTGTTTTTAGGGTTTTACCCATAGCAGCAAGTCAGTGAACTATTTGATAAAATTCTTTTATAGACATGTACGATAATTGTGGTGGCATAGAGAAGGCAGTGAATTTTTTTAAATAATTCCTTAAAGAAATGGGGTCTTGTGGTGATGGAATCCCATTACAAAAAAATGCACATCATGGAATTCCATCAGCATAAGACCACATTTCTTTTAGATATTTTTTTAGACAACTCATTTCCTTCTCTATGGTATTATTGCTTACTATCATGCTATTATAGCAATTTTTCCAAGCATCCATAGTTTGTTGGAAAGCACCTATTTTATTCTTTTAGCCATAGTAGCAAGGAAGTGAGTATTTTGATAAAGTCCTTTGGTACACATGTATGGAAAATGTGCTATCATACAAAAGGTGGTGAGCTATTTGAAGAAATTCCTTGAAGAAATATGGTTTCATGGTGATGGAATGACATTCCATCACCATGAGATCACATTTCTTCAAGGCATTTTTTCAAACTACTAATTGACTTGTCTATGCTATTGCTCACTATTATGCTTTGATAGATTTTTTCCAAGCATCCATAGTTTGTTGGAAAGAACCTTTTTTAATATTTTAGCCATAGTAGTGAGGAAACGAACTATTTGATAAAATGATTTGGTATACATGTATGGAAAATGTGGTAGCATAGAAAAGGTGGCAATTTGTTTGAAAATTTTCCTTAAAGAAATTGGGTTTCATGGTGATGGACATCACCATGAGACCACATTTCTTTGATGAATTTTTTCAAACAACCCATTTCCTTTTCTATGCTATTTCTTACTATTATTCTCTCATATATTCCTTCCAAGCATCCATAGCATAAGCAAGGCAATGAACTATTTGAAAAATATGCCTTAGTAAAATGTAGTCTCATGGAATGCCATGACAAGAAAATGCAATTGAAAGCTGCTCCTACTTATTACTTATGCTATGTGAAGTAATTGCATCACTTCTTATGTTGACTTTCTAAACAACTTTATTGTAGTTGAAATTTTGTCCACTATCAACATCTAGTTATTAGTTATGGAATGTGAAGTAATGGTTTGAGTTTGAAAGATGTGCAATGCAATGTAATCAATGATATGAATACAAAATACACAAATATATTAAGTAAAATTCATTAGTTAAACTCTTTATTCTATTACCCATGTGTAGATTTGACTAAATCCATCGGCACTAGGAGATGTTCCCATGAAACCTAAAATATTGTAGCCTATTCAACATGAAAACCACATATTAAAATACCATTCATCAAATAGTGCTATTAACATGTAATAAATTTATAATTCTTTACTAGTTACATACCTCAATGGTAGGTGCAGTGGAGAAATAAGTAGGTGTAGGGCCAGTGTATCTAGTATCAACACTGTGACCCTACAATTTTATTAAAATCATAAAACTAAATTAGTTAATCTTGAATTTCAAAATCAAAATTTAATAAATTAAATTCAATGAACATGCTAACTTTTACTTGAGTATCAATGCCATACACCTCATGAAAAATGTCAACTTCCCTCTCTATCTCCATACCTATAGACAAATCCTGCGTAGTAGCCTCTTAAGTGTCGATGGTGTCATATGAATAAATCACCCCACAAGATTGACACAAATGGGCTCGAAGGCCACCACTTGAAGAATCCCTTGGATGTCATTGTAGAATAGGGCTGAAATGTTGTATGACACTCTGGGTCAAAGGGTTGATGGCTTACAAACTCTTTACATCGACACTCTCCATGATGGAAGGGATAACAACATGCTCATGAGGCAACCTAGTGAGAGGTTGTCTCCCTTTCCTCGTAGAATCTTACTATGCACCAAGTCTATCTTGAGCCGATCCCCCACCTCTCCCCTAAAAGTCCCTCATATCAAAATAATTTGGGATTTTGTTCAAGATGAACTCATAGTATAGTTTCCTAAGGAAATACTGTGGGACTTCACAATTATTGCATGATGGGTAATCAAAAATCATGTACCACCTATCATAAGAAAAGTTACTAATTTGTGGGTGGTGGCACCAATTAATAGGAAACCTCTTTGCATTGAGGCTAATATTTTCATTTGTGCGTGGGTCAGTGAATAATGAGCACAAATCACCTTTTGTAATTTTTAAATCTTTTACATCTTTTTATGATAATTTATCTACATAATAATCCCTAGCTTCTTGCCTCCTATCTTTCCATCTAGTTAATTGTTTGCTAATTAAATCTATTTTTTTTAACATTTATTTTAGTGAAGTTTCCATCCTCATTCTTTCCATGGTTGAACTATTTGAATCGCTCAACCTCTTCATTAAATCCTCAATTTTTTTTTTATTGTTCTCAATTTCACTCTTTAAACTTTACTGAGTGTCAGGAGGGTATTGAGGGATTGGTGGAGGATCTTGTTGTTGTGGTTGATTAACTTGAGGATTTTTTTTGTTGAGTATTTTTTTCTTGTTGTTTTTGTTGTTGAGTATTTTGAGGATGGTTTGTAGGTTGATTAGGATCTACTACAAATTCAAAAAATAAATATTAAATATAACCTAAAACTAAAAAATTCAAAACAAAAAACAAACAATCCTTACCTCTCAAACCTCCTCATCGACATGGTGGCATCTTGATGATGAAACAACAACCGTTGATGAAGAATTTTGAAAATAGCTCCTCTTAGAATGCAAGTGTGGAATACTAGGGTTTTGGTTGTGGGAAACCAAAAAAACACAATGAGAAGTCAAAATGAATTCACTTTTTTTTTCTTTTAATAGAGTGCATTATAACGTGCTCGCATTATGGGCTCGTTGTGGTCAAGCCTCAGGCTTGACACACCAAGCCATAATGTGAGCACATTATAACATGCTCGCATTATGAGTTTTCAAAAAGAAATTCAAAAGGTGACCAAAAATTTGATACCCATATTCATGCACCCACCCATCTCATGAGTGCTTTTGAAGTGAAATGATAAACTGGGTTATCATTGAAATTTATTTTCTAGCATATTTGAACAATGAGTAAAATTGGCTAGGTGGGCTCTCAAATCGCCTTGGGAAATCAGTCAAATAACCTCCTAGAGCTATGAAAATGCATAAGCATGTACCTATTTGACCTAAGAATGGAATACAAAAAATGAATCAGCAAAACAAGTCATGAGTTGAAATTTATTGAATTGTAAAGTCGCCCAGTCAGAATTTTTTGCAACTGCACTTCTTCAAAACAATTAAAACTCACCAAATCACCATTTCAAAAAAATATCAAATAAAATCCTAGTGAGCTACCACTAGAAATATATGCTCATTTAGGTACACTAAATATGGGTGCAAGAGTAATTTTCTTCAATAACTATTCTTAACAAAATATTATGGGTCAAATTTAACCACCTTGAAACACTAAAAAATGTAGATGTAAAACTAAACTAATTGCATTTGCTTTTTGTCTCAAAAAAATAGAAAATCAGATCATGAGGCTCTAAAATTGGATAGGGGATTACTTGAATGTAGGGAGAATGGAGGAAAACAATCCTTTCATCATTAAAATCAACCAATTTCAAAATACAAGCTCGAATAGGAGGCCATTTCACAAAACTGATAGTTTGCAAACAACATAAAGGTGCCAAAACCCTCCAGCTTCGCTTTTCAAAACCCTGTCAAAACTTATCATGGGAAGTTAAAAAATGACAAAAAAATTCACATATGTCAAATGAATTTTTCCAAAAATTGGTTTGGCTTGAAAATCAACTTGCACCAAAGTAGAGAACTTAGGTATATTTCTTTTGTGCACTTTTGAATTTACAAAGGAAAAAATTTCAATATGGGTACTTCAAATTTGAAAAACTTGAAAGTCCAAATAGTGGATCCAACTGGGGATGTATGACCTCTGTGGTCATAGCAAGAATCCAAATCTATGGGGATTAGACCAAATAGTGAGTTTGTTGGGTGCTCTAAAACTATTCCTTATTCAACCCTTTTTCAACTTCACTTGGTGACTCCAGGCCACAAAATGAAAAGGGGAATCAATTCGTACCTCTATCAAACACTAATATGATAATGGAATTTATCTCCCTTAAATCATGCTTTCCTTCATCACACTACAACAATATAAGTGACTGCATGTTTGCAAACACAAGTATCAAGCTATCTTTGTGCAAGTGGAAACTTGCTCCCTATTCAACTTTGTCATCAAGTGGAAACCAAATCACATAGGACACACCACTGCCACTCTCTTCATTTTATAATATTGTATCAAGTGGAAACATATGAAGATAGTTATCAAAACCACACGAAAACATGATCTTATCACATTCACTAATCCCCTCATAATGATCATGCTCAAAGGAGATATCATGGATGAAAAACAATATGCAATCCTCTTGTATGTTGAGCAAAGATTGCTCACACATTTGTAACTCTTTAAACTCAATTGTACCATAGGTAAGTTTATCTTCATCCCAACAACACAACCCAAACACATCATCATGTGTCTGAAGATTTTGAAAAATTAAATTTATCAACACCCACAATACCTTCATCTATATTCAAATTAGGGTTTTCAGAAAAAAACATCAACCTCCAATGAAGAAATAATATTTTCTCTCTCAGGTTCACACATGATTTCAAATTAATTCTTCATCCCACTATGCAATTTCATATGGAAGGTCTCATATAGAGATTTAGATAATCCAACGTTTAAGCTCAAGAAAAAAATTTCACATTGATTTTCATATCATGTTCAATAGTACTCTTCATAATGTCAACATAAATACCTAAATCACTTTAAATGTTATCATTTTCAGGACTAATAGGGGCAGGAAAAAAAATTTCATTACACTATCAGTTGATAGGAACATTGACCTATGTGCCAGAGACTCACTGTTGTCTAAAATTTGTCCATTAACAATGGAGCTAGAACCTTCATTCTCTTGCACACTAATGCAGTCCTCATTTAAAGAAAACATGTCCATTTGCATACCATGAAGATAAGAGAGATCATCAAAGAAAGACCCATATACAATTTCATATTGACTAACATCACACCCACTATCAACTACATTATTTAGCTACTCCACACATTGATCAAAAGGTTTTGCAATGTCAAGATGATCTAAAAATTCATCAAATTGTTTTCCCATTATCAATGGGAAATAATTCTCATTCCAAATCCATCTATTTATTATAATTCATAACTTGATCATTCAAAAATGAATTCCTTCCTTTATTAATGTGCACCTCATCATTCTTTTCATGTGTAGCTAACATTTCCATCTCCGCTTCATATAAGCAGTCAGGGAAACAAAGACATAAGTAGTTTCATCAACATCTTCATCATTTCTAGCACTATGTTGAAGATCAACATACTAGACATGCATATTCTTATCTTCAAATTCTTCATCATTCATAGAATTGACATTCTTCATTGATGAAAAACCAAAATTTCATTTCAAGTGTGCATCAAATGAGATTCAATAATTCACTTGGAGGCAAGTGGCTTCATCAATATTCATATCATTTCATTCTTTAGGTGAAGAAAGTACCTCTATATCATCTTTATAGGAGCATTCATAATCAGTAGAAGAGCAATCAGTTTGGTTGTCATTATAATCCTCATTCTCAAATTCTTCAGAGTGAGTGCTTGAACTTCTATCTTCAATGTCTTGATCACTAATTTGTGATGAGATGTTAGCAACGATTGCATTATCTTCACAAACAAAAACATGACATGGAATGACATCTTTTATCTCTTTTACTTCTTCATCATGCAAGATATTACAAGAAGAAATTTCATGCTTATCTATTTTGTCATCATACCATGCATCTTCATCTTCATCACTGCTACAAGGATCTGCACATGTACTAATTGTGAGATGATTACAATTAATATCCTCATTTGTACAACATGGATCTTCATTTTTTGATACACTCTTTTCAATCTTATGTATCATGTTTTGATTTTTCTCAATAGGAAAACTACTATCTTCACTTGGAGAAATCACATTTTGTGAATAATCATGTTGGGCCCCACCAACAACCTTTATCCAATCAAATACTTGATCCAAACTGTGATGCTTCAACCCCTTTTCCAAAGTACTCAACCCAAACTCATATATTTCATAAAACAAATCAATGCACCTTGAATCATTAGGTATAAAATTTATGGGGACTTTCAACAAAGCATCCACAAACCTTGAGAAAAAAACATGGGGTGATTCTCCTTTGTGTCTTTTTATTTTAGACAATCCTTGAACAAAATATGTTTGATCAACACTATTTAGATTTTGTTGAAATTCAACCTAGAGCTTACTATGATCTGCATGTTGTGATGATGGAGAAATAGAAGTAGCATCAAAATTACCATATTGAAAATAAATTCTATTATATGATCCATGAGTTCTATTTGCATGAGGTGTGTTAGGATGACTAACACTCACAACCCTATATCCTTTCATCATTGAATACCTCAAATTGTTCTCAATATCTATAACAATTTGATATGCTTGGTGTAGGGTAGTAGGATCCTTGTCTCTCAATAGATAACTCATCTTTTTGTGAAACACTCCTCAGTACATGACCAAACATTCAACATCTTTTGGTCTTATGCTTGAAGGGATCTCTCTTATTATCTTTGAAAATCTAAGATTAAAAGAGGGGACTAACTCCTCTTCTCATTTATCCATGTTCATGAACTTTTTTCTTATTAAGACTAGATCAATCCTTTCACCAAATTGCTCCATGAACACCACTTTTAACTCCTCCTAGGAATCAATAGAGGATTCTTGTAAATAAGAGAACTAATCTCTTTCATATCCTCTTAGAGACTAAACAAATAGCCTCATGATCAGATCCTCGAAGTCCACTTCATAATCATCCATCAAATTACTGAATTCTTGCAAATGTTTAATTTCTAATTCAAACTTATCACCAATTAATCTTGGTAATTTATCTCTGACTTTCACTGGAATGACATTTGGGAAACCATTGATCCTACTAAAATTGATGGCTTTGTACTTTTCAGTGCTGAAACTTCTTTGAGAATTTGGTTGGGGATGATCACAAACCATGGTTGCACTAGGAACCATATAGGGATGCATACATTGATACATTTTGACATACCTCTTTCAACACATATCAACTCCATAGTTGACCATTCATTTCCCTATTTCTAGCTTTCATAATGACATCATAATATCACAATGCATAATTCAAATGCATCTAAACCTAAGATCTATTTATTGGGAATATTTCAAGAACAAGCATACTTAAAACATAATACATAACCTAAAAATTACAATTCAAAAGTATGAAAACTTAACTCTACTATCATTTCCCTTTTTAGTTCTAATTCACTCAATAGGGAACCAAATTTTTCCCTAAGACATTCAAATATGATTTTCATAAAAAATTTCTTGAAAAACAAAAGTGAAGAATATATGGAGGTGTTGTAGCTACTGCAAATCTTCTTCATGACTAGAAATATTGTAGATTTGTAACTTTCTTTACATCTTTAACAGGTTCTTTTGACAAAGCCACCACCTCTCTTCTTAGAGGACTAAACTTCAAGGAATATGAAGTTATTTCATAGAGAAATTTATTTTTGAGTTCCTTTCACCAGCAAAGCACCACAAATCATGACACTTTTAGGTTCATTGCAACAATTTCTTTCTCTAGGTTTGAATTCCTTCAATTATCTAAACCAAATTGTTCAGATCCACCAAACAATTGACTCTATGCAAATGTATATTTCTTTTCTTCTCCCTAGTAGATTTTTCATTCTATTGGTGTTCAAAATCAATATATCAAACGAATCCTAAATACTATCCAATTTCTTATGTTCAAATTCAAAGATGGATTTGGCCAATTGACAAGAAATGACATTGAAACATATTTTCCTTGCACTTTAGGATCTATAGGACCTAGGGGGTTGGCCCTTCAACAATACCTAAATATTTTGACACATTCTTAATAGGGTGTTGCATGAGAGATAATTCTCTAACAAAATTATGCTAAGAAACCTAAAATATCACTCAACATTGGCTAAGATATTGAGTGAATTTAATTAACCAAAATGGAGAACATGGAAAACACATAACTTATAATATAAAATTGAAATGTTTTTTGATTTAATAATTTGGGGCCAAACTAAAAATAGAAGCATAAATATCAAGACTATTTCCAAGAAGAGGGCTACAAAGTCATAACCAACATTTCATCCTATAATATTGAACATGTTTTGAAGATATTTCAAAATGTTATCACATTGTGACAACAAAACCACTGAAGTTTTTTTGATAAGCATTGTTACAAATTCAGCTAGAAACACAACAATCTTACCAATTTTTTTGAAGTAATTACACCATCCCCTGAACAATAGGAAATAAAAAATGTAGCTAACATTCATTAAAGCAATTAAATTTCTCATAAAATAGAAAGCAATAATATATGTAACTCAAATGCCGAAAGTGTGCTTGAAAAAACCCAAGTGTGCCATAGAAAAATGACCCCTTGCCATTTTTGTGGCCTTTTAGGTCATTTTTCATGGTGTTGGAACTATGTTGCTTTGATTTTATGTTGTGACATGGCTTGAACGTGCTTAATTAGGTACTATAATTTAAAGAATGACAGCTTGTGAAGGTGTTTTGAAGTGTTGTAAGACATTTCTACATTATTCTAGACTCTATTTAATGATTTTCACCTAAACATCACCTTTTTTACTCATCAACAAATCCTATTTTGAAGTTTTGTAAAGTCTTGTAACAATTTTTCACTCTTCTAGGAATATCTTCACTATTTACACCCTTATCATGCTTTATTTTTTCTCTTTATTCCATCATATGCTTATATTGAGTGTATTGTTGGATGTTATCCCCAAAAATAACATTAAACACAACATTTTTCCTAATATATGACTTTAGGTCCTAGGTGGGACCCATTCACCAAGGGTGGTGAATGTATCGTCCTTAGCCCCAAACTCAAAATATTTCAAATTTCCTTTTGGGATTTTATTCAAATTCACTTGATGTCGGCCTGTGATGAGGTATGAATAGATACTAAGGCACAAGAATTGTATAAATAAGTGGCTTTCACCTCATTTTATATCTCCAAAAATCCCAATTTCATCAAGTTCACTTATCCATCTATTCACTCAATAAATCAAGCACTTTACATCATCAATTCAAGCACTATTCAAGCACTTTGAAGCAACCATTGGCATTACTTCAGATTTATGACATCAAGGATTTGGTAAGTTAATAGCTATTGCATGTTGTTAGTTTATAATTCCTTTGTGTTTCATTATCTTTTCAAGGGTTTAATTACCAAAAGTGGGGTTTGACCAAGGCAAACCCCTATTCACTAACCCCTAATATTTTTCCCCCTTTGTGCTTGTTTGTTTGTAGCCTTTGTTTGCAATTTGATAGGTTATTAGGTGTTGAAGATTTATTTTCATGTCAACTAGGTGCTTCAAGTAAACATAAGAAAAATTCAAGCTTAGAGAAGTATATTTTTCTGTATTATGTAGATTTGACCTCGACAACCCAAGTAGGCATTTTCAGATCTTGTGTTGGAGAGTTGTCTCATGATTATTCAAAAAATTAGGAGAGGAGTAATTTTCTACCAATGGTGAATGAGTCCAACTATGAAAATATAGTAAATTTCATCAGCATCCAGAACACTCCATAATCATCCTACTTCATCCAAGTGCACTTAGATTCATCCTTGTTCTCCCTGCTCTACATATTTCCTTCAATTTCTTCATTGTTCATAGTTGTTTGCATATCACAATGTGTTTTCAAACATAGCTTTAATTACACATTTGCTTTCATTTTAGCTCATTTCAATAAGTCAATTGCATTTAGATAAGTTCATTTACATCATATCACATCACACACATCCTAAATTGAATAAATCATTCACATTTTTGGACCCAACTCCTTTTAGGTGAAAACCCTAGAACTACGAGAGTAGCATTCAGGTCCCAAAAATATATGGTTCACCAAGTAATATTTTATTATTGAATTCAAAAGAGTTTTACATCTCAACAATGTAGATAGTCATCAAATAAAATATATTCATGAAAGCATAATTCATAATAGAAGAACACCTTAGATTAATGACTAAGAGTCATAATTCACCCTAGCATTACAATTCACCCAGAGCTTCTACCTACCTTGAAAAATGTTTAGAAAATGGAACCCCTTAAAAATGAGAAAAGAAGAGAATAAGAAGAAAATTGAGCATCCCTAAAGTTAATCCATTGATGACACACAACAACTTCTTTCTTCAATCTGGAATCAAAAAAATTCATTTGTTTTCCCTCCATATTTGCAATAGAAAACTCCTCTTCTCGTAAAAAAATTGCACCTCCATTCACCCAACAATGTGGAAAACAACCTTTGCTATGAAAAATTATTTTTCCTTAGCTTCACTTTAGTTTTTTACTCCACAGAAAAATATTATTTCAACATTGAATATTTCATTCACTTAACCAAGAAAAATAAGATTATTTCCCATGCCATTCCACGCGACGTTTAAAATCTTGCATTTTACCAGGCAATTAAAAGATTTTACCAATGCCCCTCTTCTCAAATTTTTCTTAGCATTTAAAAATTTATGCCTCCAACTAAAAAATTTCTACTTTAAAATTTTCATTCAAGTAATCAAAATATTACCAACATCCTTATATCTGTTTCAATTTGTATTTTAAAAGCATAGCTTTTTTAAAAAAATCACCAAGCCCTTATCAATATTTATGTTACTTTAACATTTCTCTCTTAAGGTAACAATTATTACCTCCCTTGGGAAAATATTTTAATATTTACCACTCAACCCCAAATATTTCATCAAAATGAAGGCCTTTTAAATGTATACTCTCAGGCCACAAAATGTTACTATTGGGCTATAAAAATTCCATTTCTTATGCTTTTTATTTTTTGGTCCCACACTCCATATGGTTGAATCACACACACTGTGCAACCCTCTCAATGATGTCATTGTTGGCAAAATCACAAACTTTTCAAACTTTACTAAACTTAATCTCAAATCTGATGAATAAACAATTAACCAAGAACAATTAATACATCAAAGAGATAGAGAACACCGAGACTTTTTACGTGGAAACCCTGCTAGGGGAAAAACCACAGTGGAGGTTATTCCATAATATTATACCCTATTAAAAGTATAATGAAAATAATAAAGGGAATGCACATGCATTTAGGCACACTACCTAGAGCTCACTACTCAAATACAAAAGAGGACTCACTATACAAAAGTTTGGATTAAAACCATCAAAATTGTGAATTGAGAAAATAACGTCTACGCAAGTCTGATTATAGTTCTAGTTGAGCACAAAAAAACCTTCTTCACTCCTTGCTCAAAATTATTCGCACTTCACTTATTCTTCTTCACACTCTACTCTGTAATCAAATTATATTCACACATACACACATGGGAGCACACTTTGCACTGATGAAAAAATCTCTCTTATATATCTGCAACATGAGATTACATCTACAACTTAGTTGACTAGAAAAATAGAACATATTTTCAATGTCGTCCCAAATTTACAATTAAATTTTTAATGCAAATCCACCAAGGTCAGCCACAACATAGTGGATACCCAAATTAACAACTCCAACATGAAAATACTTCAATTAATTTCTCATCGAAGATCCACCACATGTTACACCAATCATGTCAACCAAGAACATGAAAAATGGAACATATAGAGAAAAATATTTGACCACAAGCCAAAAAATCAATGTGTATGTACCACAAAGATAGAGAAAAATCTAGAAACATCCAAAAACACTAAGAAACAAGAGAGAGACATCCACAACAACTAGAATCACCAAAATAAGACAATATTCACTTAGGAATGCTGATAGAGACCACAAAATATTGTTAGACCACAACACAATAAAATCTTCATGTGGACCTCTGAAACTTTTGGTAGATGATCTAGATACTCTAAAAAATAAACATTTTAGTCCACAACAATTGATCTCCAACATACAAAACAAGACACCTTTGGGATCTTCACAATTCCATTGGGAACCTGGAACACTTTCTTTTACAATTTTCTCAATATCCTTGACATATATAGCCTCTAATATATTGAAGGCTAATAGTGTTGGCATCAATGACAACCACATATCAGAAACTCATCCACAACATCCAACAATCTCCACCTTTGGCATTGATGGTAACACATGATGTGAAAAATGGTATTAACCCAACTCATAAATAGTACTTACTCCTCCTTAGATTTTGACTCTTCTTTTCATAACTCTTCTCAAGGTCTTCTTCCCACAGGGCTCTTCAATAGATTTTCACATTACTCTTTTCCCCCTTTGACATCAATGTCAAAGGTAACCATGACCTTTCCATATACATTCTCTGAACCACATATCTACACATCTGACTACTCCCCTTGAGTAGTAGCCACAAAAAACATCAATCCATATCATAATGTAGCAATGAAGGTCATGGATTGATGCATGTAAATGCATCTTTTAGTTCCTGTCAAGAGAGGTAATCACCCCTACTGTTTCTCTAAGATACTCAAAAGTATCCTTTGATAATGGCTTAGTAAAGATGTTTGCAATCTCTTCTTTGGTAGGCACATACTCCAATCTGACTTCTTTCTCATTCACTTTCTCCCTCAAGAAGTGAAATTTGATTTATATATGCTTGGTCTTAGAGTGTAGCACCAAATTCTTTGATATATTTATAGCACTTGAGTTGTCATAGTATATGGAAATGTGATCATCATATACTACTCTGATATCTTTTAGCATCTGTTTCATCCAAATCACTTGAGTACAGTTATTTGCAACAACAATGTATTATGCTTTAGTAGTAGATAGAGAAATGGAATTTTTCTTTTTTCTCAACCAAGATACTAACTTCTTCCCTAAGACGAAAGCACCACCACTAGTACTTTTCATTTCATCTACATCTCCAGCCCAATCTGCATTAATATATGTACTCAAAGTGAGATCATCATCCTTTGGATACCAAATTCCAAAGTCAACTATTCCTTTTAGATATCTAAAGATTCTCTTAGCAGTAGTCACATGTGATTCTTTTGGATCAACTTGAAATATACCAACCATACATACAAAATTCATAATATTTGGTCTAGTATGGGTTAAATAGAGCAATCCATTAATCAATGATCTTTATCTAGTTTGATTTTCCTTAGGAGAATCATCATTCTTTGTTTACTTGCATCTGATCACCATGGGAGTACCAAAAGGTTTTGATGTCATCCATACCAAACTTCTGCAACAAATCTCACATATTTGGAATGAGATATGAAGATACCCTTGTCTAACTGATTAACTTGTAATCCTAGAAAAAACTTCATCTCTCCAATCATACTCATCTCAAATTCATTCTTCATTTCATCAGTAAACTTTATGCATAAATTGCCATATCCTCCAAAAATAATGTCATCAACAAAAAATTCTATAGTTAATTCTTTGTCATGATCTAATTTGAAATATAAGTTGCTATTAGTAGTAACTTTAGTGAATCCAAGATTTAGTAGGTATTTTTCCAATCTAGCATAGCAAACTTTGGGGGATTGCTTAAGTCCATAAAGAGCTTTGTTCAATTGAAAAACCATGTTTTCTTCGTCAATCAATTGAAATTCATCTGGCTATTCAATGTACACTTATTCTTCTAGTTATCCATTTAGAAATGTTGACTTCACATCCATTTGATAGAATTTATAGTTCTTATATGCAACATAAGCAAGAAATAATCTAACAACTTCAATTCTGGCAATAGGGGAAAAAGTTTCTTCAAAATAAATACCTTCCATTTGAGAATTCCCTTTACATACTAGTCTTTCTTTATTTTGGACCACTTCACCTTGTTCATTCACCTTGTTCATTCAACTTGTTCTGAAAAACCCATTTAGTGCCAATCACATTTTTTTCTTTAGGTCTTGGAACCAGTGTCCACATGTCATTATTTTTCAATATGTGTTAGCTCTTCCTTCATAGCTTCCATCCCATGTTCATCTTGGGAGGCTTCAATGACATTTTAGGTTCAATCTTAGAAATTAGGCAATACTCTTTTGCAATCTTTCTTCTAGTTTGCACACCTTTACTCATATCTCCTATAATTTTACTTTTAGAATGATTTATCTTTACATACCTCAGAGTTTTAGGATTTTCTTGAGCTTCTAGTTCTTCTAATCTTTCTTTTCTACTTGTACTTGTCTATACTTCCTGACTTACTTGATTTACCAAAATGAATTGGTGTTGCTTTATTGGAACATATGGAATAATATGAAGTTGGTTCTATGTTTGAGAATTCTTCCCTTGGCTTGTAGTATCTTCATCTGAAACATAACCACAATATCTAGATGATTTGGAAGAGTCCTCATCAACTCTAAAATTTTGCACTCTCAAGCATCCTCCTTATTATTTTGTTATAGTACTAGTAGGCCTTGATTTTAGTAGAGTAACCTAAAAAATTCCTTCATCGATTCTTGAATGAAACTTTCCTATATCATCATCTCTCTTGATATAACATTTGCTTCCAAAGATCTTGGAATTTTTAACAGTAGGCTTGTAACCAAACCATAGCTCAAAAGGGGTCTTGCTAGAGGTACCATTGACATTTACCTAGTTTAAAGTATACACAATAGTGCTTACAACTTCACTCCAATAGATCTAGGACACATTTCCTTCTTTCATCATTTTTTTAGTAGCATCCAGAATTGTTCTATTCTTTCTATTTACAACTCCATTCTGTTGAGGGGTTTGGGGAGTAGATAACTATCTTCTAATTCCATGTCTTAACAAGAGAGTTGAACTCCCTGGAGGTGAACTCACCACCTCTATTAGATCTTAGACATTTGATTTTTAGACCTTTCTCATTCTCTCCCATAGCCTTGAAACTTTTGAACTTATCCAGTGCTTCACGTTTTTCTCTTAAGAAGGAAACCCATTTCATTCTAGAGTAATCATCAATAATCAACATAAAATACCTTTCTCCATGAATACTTCTGACTCTAGAGGGACCATAGAGATCAATATTTAGTAGCTCCAACAAATCATTTGAATGAAATTTTTTGCTTTAGAAGGATACTGTAGTTTTTTTACCCATTTGACACTCCTTACAAATTGTGTTACAAGTCTTTACTAACTTAGGTAGATCTCTTACTACTTGAGTGGACCATACCTTGACAATGTTATCAAAATTTACATGACACAACCTCCTATGCTACAACCAACTTTCATCTAATTGAGCAATTAAACAACTCTCACTAGCAGTATTCAGGTGAAAAATATTACCTTATGTCTTTCTACCTATAGCAATTATATTGCCAGAACATCCATATATCTTGTATCTTTCACCTTTGAATTGTAGATCATAACCTCTTTCCACCATTTGTTCAACACTCACAAGATTGTGCTTTAGGCCTTCAACATAAAGAACATCATTAGTGTTATGCTTACCACAAAGAAAAATAGAACCTCTACCATGAATCACACCAACATTGTTGTCTCAAAATCTTACAACACCACCATCATACTTTTCTAGACTTACAATTTTTTTTTTATCACTAGTAATATGATGTGATCATCTATTTTCAAAGACACTCATCATTTTCTTCAGTTTGAGCTGCAAGAGCTTTCTCATCTTTAAAAAATTTAGTAGCCACAGGACTATTTTCAATGGTAGCAATGAAATCCCATTCATCTTCATTTCCATTATCTTTATTAGATTATTCATAAATCACTCCTTCAGAAAACTAACATTTATTTTGGAATCTAGATGTGTTAGGCTTAGATCTAGGAACTCTTTCAAGACATCTTGGTGCAAAATGACCTATTTTACTACAAGAAAAACATTTAATAGGTAACACTCCTTCATACTCACCTTTTCCTCTGCCTTCTTCCTTTACAATTAGTGCTTCCAATTCTTCTACCTTTATTTATCTTCAAGATGTTTTAGTTCTTCATCATACTTGGATATCTTTCTGGAACATTCTCCTAGACCATATCTTTTCTTGTTACTTCTAGATACAGTAGCCTTGAATGTAGATTCAACCTTCATAATAGATTCACCAAATTCACTTAATTCAAAAGAAGAAAGCTTTCCAACCAACATGTCTCTTGTCATCTTTGTTATTGATCTAAGCTCTTTAAAAGCATGAGCTCTCACTTTGTAGGAAGTAGGAATGGGTCTAAGTATCTTAGCCACAATTTCATCCTCATCTAGAGAACCACCCACACATCCAATACCCATCACTATTTCATTTACTCCTTGCATAAAAGAAGTGATATTCTCATCTTCACCCATCTTCAAATTCTCATACTTTCCTTTCAAACTTTGTAGCTTAACCATCTTCACCTGTGCATCTCCTTCATACAAAGTTTCTAGCTTCATCCAAATCTCATGAGTTTTCTGTAGACCTATCACATTTTCCATCTCTGAATATATCAAATCACTCACCAAAGCTTCGATAACCTTGATATTATTTTCAACTTCTTTGATCTCATCAATAGTGGAGGGACCATTCTTAGGAATAACATATGGATTTTTTTTTTAATCTTCTAGAAAGCTTCACCAATACACCTTAGATGACATTGCATCATGATTTTCTATAGTGAGTAGTCTGTTACATAAAATCTAGTACTATCCTTCTTGTATGTGTCCATCTCAAATCACCTCAATCTTTTAGATTTCTTTAGAGGAACCTACTTTGATACCATTTTTTTTCAAAACAAGGGCAAACAACGAAGAGGGGCGGTTGAATTGGTTGTTACATATATTTAAAATTTTCAAACTTTACTAAATCTCAAATTTGATGAAAAAGAAATTAACAAGGAATGATTAACACATAAGAGACTCATAGAACACCAATATTTTTTATGTGGAAACCCTGCTAGGGGAAAAACCACAATGGAAGTCAATTCACAATATTATACCCTATTAAAAGTATAATGAAAATAATAAAGAGAATGCATATGCATTTAGGAACACTGCCTAGAGCTCACTAATCAAATACAAAATAGGAATCACTATCCAAAATTTTGGATTAAAACCATCCAAATTGTGAACTAAGAAAATAGCTTTTACACAAGCCTAAGTATAGTTCCAGTTAAGCACAGAAAAACATTCTTCACTCTTTGCTCAAAATTCTTCACACTTCGCTCATTCTTCTTCACACTCTACTTTGAAATCAAATTATATTCACACATACACACATGGAAGCACACCAAAAAATGAAGCAAAATTTGCATCGATGAAATAATCACTCTTATATATCAGTGACATGAGATTACATCTATAGCTTAGTTGACCAAAACAATAAAACATATTTTCAATGTCGGCCCAAATTTATAATTAAATTTATAATTTGAATCCACCAAGGTCAGCCACAACATAGTGGAGACCCAAATTAACAACTCCAACATGAAAATAATTCAATTAGTTTCTCTTGAAAGATCAACCACATGTTACACCCATCATTTCAGCCAAGAACATGAAAACAAAAGATATAGAGAAATATCTTTGACCATGAGAACATCGATCAATGTGGATGTACCAAAAAGATAGAGCACAATCTAGAAACATCCAAAAACACAAAGAAGTAGTAGAGAGACACCTGTACCAACTAGAGTTACCAAAATCACTCAAAATTCAGTCAAGAATGCTGACAAAGACCACAAAAATATTGTCAAACTACAACACAATCAAATCTTCATGCAGACCTCTGAAACTTCTGGTAGATGATCTAGATACTCTTGAAAATTAACTTTTTATTCCACAACAAGTGATATCCAATGTATAAAAGAAGATTCCTTCAAGATCTTTATAGTTCCACTAGGAACCTAGAACACTTTCTTTTACAATTTTCTCAATATCCTTGACATATACAACCACTAATGTATTGAAGGCTAATAGTGTTGACATCAATGATAACCAAATATCAACAACACATCCATAACATCCAACAATCATCATATTCCTTGCATGACTTGCATAATTCCTCCACTTGAACACTCACTTCTATCCATCATTTATGTGTTTCTTATGCCCTAACTCATCCTTTCTTTGACATTTCTGCAAAACCCTTTGTAATGGCAACACATAATTAAACAATTTTGATACACTTTTACTATGAGAACATGTTGTGTTTCTCCTATTGCACAGAGATGTTTCCAACATCAAATTCTTCAATTCCTTAGATGCGTCCCTCAAATCTATCCTCTCATTGCAGGTTGAGAGAATGGTGAGAAAGGTTGTAGAGCTCAGCTACAACCACTAATTTCATTTTTTTGCAAGTTTCTAAATCCTTTTTTAATATACCCATTTTGTATGTATGCTACAGTCACCATGGCATCCAATTTCAATGCATTTACTTTTAGGATTTTGTCAAACTAGCTCACATGCCTTGTCTATGATGTTTCCATTTCTCCTAGTGCAAGCATTTTAGTTGGTAAAACCATCAAAAAATAGAGTATCCTTAAACCATTTTGATACATTTAATTGCAAATGCATACCTTTAATAGGCTATATGAGACTCTACTTCCTCTCATCAAATCAAAGGTTGATATTGGCATTTTCTCAAAATAACCATCTTCAAAGCGTGCCATGGCTGCCCTATTTCTTTATTCACAAATACTTCAAGTTTTTCACCAAAAAATTAAATCCATTGGTGTCTTGTACATTTTGGTGCCTCCTTGGCTATGTTCTATTTCTTTGGTCTCTGTCAAACATTTGAAAACATAGTTCACTAGCTCTATGAAGCTATCTAATCAACATTCTATAGATTCCCTTGAAGAATAACTGAAAAAGGGATGTAAATAGCCTTAATAATTTCTTCATTGATTGTTTCTTTGGCCCAAAAATCTTCCTCTATCAAGGCTCTTACAAACTCTTTGAACACATATTCTTGAAAGGTACAATTGAAAAATAGAAACTTGATGAGAAACACTACTAGAGAATGCCTGAAATTTCCTTCCTTCTCAAAATGTAGCACCATTCAGTACTCAAATCAAGTATAAGTGAACTAAATCCTCAAATAGACCAACTTCCATAATCCCTATTGATTTCCATCTTCATTAGAAAATATACCATTATCATTGTTAAAGCTATTTATTAATCATGTTTAAGCAACTTTGTCCACTATTTCTATCATCTCCACATATGGTTCAATGAGTAAGTATGAGAACCATCAATAGAGCATATCTACATATGCATGTAAAGTCATAATATAAAGGCACATCTAAAAAAGAAAAATTATCGCATGCATAAGTATTGGATCCCACAACAAGGTGGAACTCAAGGTACTCACAACTCAACTATTAGCATTTATCTCCACATGTGGATACAACATTGAATGCATGTTTAACTATTTCATCTTCATGTGTAGCTGCAAAAGGCCTCTATTTTACTTGCTCAACCTCTATACATTTTCTCTTCGAAAGAAAATGAAAATCAAAGGAAAAAATCTCTTTGTTGCCTCTCATGATTCAACTAGTTAAAACATTCCTTAGATTGTGTGATAGGTGTCGGGTCCCTTTGTGGGCTCGACTAAAAAATATTGTTTTCAAACATTTTTTCAACCATATTCAATTTTTCATAGCTTATGAGTGCTTATAAAGTGAAATGATAAACTGGATTATCATTGAAATCTGTGTTTTGGCATATTTGAATAATGAGTAAAACTAGCCCTAATGGGCTTTAGAATCACCTTGGGAAATCAGTCCAATGACCTCCTGGAGCTATGAAAATGCACAAGCATGTAGATATTTGAACCAAGAATGGAATGCAACAAATGGCTTAGAAAATCAAGTCATGAGGTGAAATTTATTCAATTGGAAATTCGCTTAGTCAAACTTTTCTACAACTGCACTTTTTCAAAACCAATTAAAACTCATCAAATCACCATTTTGAAAAAAATATCAAATCAACTCCTGGCAAGCTTCCTTGGAAACATAAGCTCATTTAGGTACACTAAGTACATTTTCAAGATGAATTTTCTTTAATCATTATTCTTCACAATATTTTTGGGGTTAAATTTGACCACCTTGAAACATTATTAGATATGCAAATGTAAAATTGAACAAGCTGCATTTACTTTTGATCTCGAAAAAATAGAAAATTAGATCATGAGGCTCTAAAATTGGATAAGGGGGTACACGAATGTAGGGAGAATAGAGAACGTCAATCCTTTTGTCATGAGAATCAACTAGTTTCAAAATGAAAACTTGAACAAGAGGCCACTTCTCAAAACTAATAGTTTGCAAACAACAAAAAGGTGCCAAAATCCTCTAGCTTCGCTTTCCAAAATCTTGAAAAAAAGTATCGTGGGAAGCTGAATATTGACATGCACATTCACATATGTCACATGAATGTGTCCAAAAACTTGTTTGTTTTGAAAATCAACTAGCAGGTCAAATTACGACCCTCCAAAGTAGGGAAATTAGGTAAATTTCTTAGGTGCACTTCTAAATTTGGAAAGGAAATTTTTTCAATGTGGGCACTTCAAATTTGTAAAATTTTAAAGTCCCAATAGATTTCATCAGGTATTTGATCAAATTATTCCTTGGTATGCATAATATGAGGAAATTTCAGCCTATTAATGATGATCTAAAGGTCAATTAGGGCTTGGGACAAAAAAATCAATGTGAAAGTGTGATTAGATACACTTTACACCATTAAAATGAGGTCCACATAGCTTAGAAAGGCACAACATCCAATGTGAATGTGTAGGACATATTAAAACACTATATTAAGATAAGGTTTAATTTATAAGCCTTCTAGATTGATGTGATAATGTAATTAAATACATTTTATAACATTGAATTAGGGGAAGAATAGGTCCATTAAGTCTAGAGAGGCATGAAAGTATTTTACAACACCTACACAAGACATCATTTAATGTATTTTATTTAGTTTTCAAGGGTCAAATACCTAGCGTGTATGTGTAAAATACCTCACAAGACCAAATCAAGGCCTCAGTAAGCCAAATTTATCATAAATTATTCCCATATCAAGCAATGTATACACTTTTTGGTAACACATTAAGCCTCCACTTTAGTGAGAGGATGAACTTGCTTCAAACTCACACTAAAGGAGACATTCAAGAACATTCCAATCATACTGATGTAGATGGAAAAAGATTACAATTATCAATGGAGGTTGTGCAATCCCCCAAGACCCTAAGTCAAACGAACATAAGTGCAAAAGGGAACACACAAGGCGAATGATTTACAACAAGATACATGATCATACAATGGAAAGAACGAGAAGGAAGAAAAAAGAGAAGATTAAAAGGTGGATCAAGCTTTAACTATTTTCCCAACATGTTGTTTAGATCTAGGCTATTTTTTAAAAATGCATACTCACTTTGGGGTTACAAAACTCATTGCTATTTTCTAGGTAAGAAAGCCCAAGTACACTCACTTTGGGACCATGAAAATTTTGGTTGTCCATGGGGTGAGAAATCCACAACATACTCACTCTAGTGCCATGAAAATTATGGTTGTCCATGGGGTGAGAAATCCACATGGTGGCTATGGGGAAAATTCATGCCTCAGAATGGGCATCCTACTCAAAGCACATCAATGTTATACCTCTTGATAACTTTGATAAGGTACCACAATGAAAATGATTTTCAATCTCTACAAGGTAAGAAAAAATTTGTATACTTGACAATCATAAACAAATAGGATGGTAGCACAGGAATTCATGTTGTGTTATTGAAGGCATCCATATAAAAAAATTTACAAATGGAAAAATAGTTCAAGGAATGTTCAAAGGTATTTTTCTCAGTTTGTGCAAGGTCTCATCTTAGGGGACATTGTGCCTAATGCCTCCAAGAGAGGATGTGTCAAAGAAGTATCACCCTCTTAGAGGGAATCAAGCTGGATGACACCACTAAGAAGAGGATGCATTGCAAGAAGAAATAAATCACACAGTGAAATGTGAGTGTCAATGTATGCCTCCAATTTAAAGTGGTTGCTAACACCATTACTGTGATAAATTTCTTTAAAGTAGAAGAATAAGATATGAGAGCTTACTCGGGAAGCCTTATTCCAAGTCATATCTTTTCGATAAGCTACGTCATGAAAGAGGGGTAGTATGTTATGTGCAAGCCAACTTAAGGCATGTCGTCCACATCCCAAGCTTTCTCTTATATGATCATGAAAGGTTAATGACTAGCCAAAAGTGGCAACAAAAAGTGACATATGAGGACAAGGCTACCTAACCCCTTGCCCCCGCTTAGTGTAGGACAAAGGTGATCCAAAAGGATTAATGAAATACATGCTATAGTGAAAATTGTATCGATTAGAGGAATTAGGTGTCCCAATAGAAGAAAGAATACCAAACTCCTGAAAATGTTGAATTTTACTACTCAAAGCTTTTCATTCACTAGTGGAATGACCATGAACTCTATGATATGCACAAAATGAAATATTGTAATAGATTTTTTTTTATTAGTTCTTGAAGGTAGAGTGATCAAGAGATCTTGAATAATTCTTGAAAATATACCCTCTTGATCAATCATAAAAGGTGGTCCAATAGTTTGTGACAAGGAAACTTTTGGATTGGATGTAGAAGATGACATACCTATGCAAGACTATTTAGATTGCAAGATTTTTTTTTCTCCTTTATAGGAGGGTGTAAATTTTAATGAATTAAATTCATTAGTTTTTTGTGAGATGACATTGACATTAAGAAAAGGCATACTTGTCTATGTGATTTATTGTAAAGGATAAAAATAAAGACCACTATTGTTTATCATCGTAGAAGGATGTTTTGTAATAATGTTGATGTTGAGTGAAGGATTTGTGATTTCTATCAAAGGAAAATAACCAAGACCATGAGTGGTTTATTGTGTGATATGATCAATATGGTTATGGATACCTTGTTCACTTTCACCACATCCTTTTCCAATGTATCCAAGTTGTTTCATAATCTCATAATATTTTCCATAAATATTTTTCATTGCTTTTGAATTTGGTGGTTGTTTTTTGTTGTGTTCGTTAATTTTTTTTGCATAATTTGTTATGTTTTTGTCTAAAGTGGTTGATTTGGATGATTTTGAAGGGTTTTCTAAGTTGTTTGTTGACATGACTATGTCAGAGTCTTTTTTTGTAAGCTTGCATTCTTCCATGAGTGTTGGTGTGAAATATAAGGAACCCCAATCATCGTCTAATAGCATTGTGACTTGTTCAATATATTGTGTTTTGGATTTTTGTTGTATGTGTTCCATTTGTGAAGTTTGGGTTAAGGTGTTCAAGGGGTTCTCTTTGTTTCACTCAAGTTGCAAGTGACTATAAGGCTCATGATCAACGTCAATTGTGTAGATTGTGTTATAGTAAACATATTTCATTTTATGATGAAGAGTTGAAGGTGTTGCATTCATCTCATGAATCCATGGTCTTCCTAAAAGAAGATTATATGAAATATTATACGACATGACATGGATTAGGGTGTTCAATGTGACTAGTCCAACTGTAATAGGTAAAGTGATCACATTGAGTGGTTTCTTTTCTTCATTGTCAAATCCCTCAATAGATAAAGCATTTTTTGAATTCTTGATCTATCCACACAAAGCCTATCCAAGAGTTGTATGCTACACACATTAAGATCAAAGCCATTTTCAACAAGGTTTCACTTTATCCATGTTGTATTGTACTAAACTATGATCATGAAAGCATCATTTTTTTTTTGCACTTCCAAAGGGGGGAGTTCACTTTGGTGGAAAACTATGTCAACATTCAATCCTTGAATTATGGTTGCTATGTCATTTGGTTTCACAATAGAAGGGATAGGAATTTTTTGTAAGGTCATTTGGAGAATAATTTGATAGGTAGGTGAATTTTGAAGAAGATCCCAAATGGATATCTTGGAAAGAGTATTCTTAAGTTCAACAAGATCAAACTCCCTAGGAGTTAATCGAGGGGCACTAGGAAAAATAGGATTAGGCCAAGGTAATGGTGTTGGGGTGGTTTGGTATGGTCGCAAACTATTTCATCCAAATGGGTATCCAAATATATAGAAACCTCCAAAAAAAAAGTTTAGTGAGACTAAGTCACCAATATTGGTGACTTAGTCCACTTCTGAATTTCTAAAAATTCAAAAATGGAAACATATGCCCTTAGTCTACACTTTGGTTCCTAATAGGTGTCTACTTTTGAAACTCTATTTTTTGGGCTTTAAAATGGATTTTAGTGGATATTTTGGCTTTGTAAACAAGGAGAGGTCTTCAAAAGGTCTTCAACCTAATATTCAATGATCTTCAAATGCTCAAAGTGTCTAAATGTGCAAACACACAATGGAAGAGAAAGAAATGGTGAATGCTAGAGCATGTTGGTTTGCCTTGGTCAAACCCATTTTTAGGTAATTAAACCAAAATGGAGAAATAATATAATGAAGCATTAAACAATGCAATTAATACCTTGCCATGATGACTGATCTTGGATTTTTGTAGCAAAAGATGAAGAATCTTCCCTTGAATGTCCTTGAAAACTATTTTGATGACTTAGAATGCCAAAACCCTAACTTGGTGGACTTGAGAACATGATGAACAATGAATGAATGATGATAAGTTAAGATAAGCTATGAATTAGGGTTTAGAGACTTGTATTTATAGGTAATTCACCTAATTTTCCCCTTAATTTGATCAAGGCCAACATGAAGTAAGAATAAACTTGAAGCCAAAATTCTCCCACTCAAACCTCAAAAATAGGCCAAATTGGACTAAGTCGCTATGTTGGGTGACTTAGTCCCACTTGGTAGGGACTCATTTTCCCAAATGGGTGACTAAGTCCTAGAGGGTCCCTTTTGATAGTTGGAATGTTGGGGAATGATGAATTTTAGTTCTTATTTTGATTTCATCAGGTATTTGATCAATTTATGCCTTGGGATACACAATATGGGGCAATAGGGGCCTATTAATGATGATGTAAAGTTCAATTAGGGCTTGGAACACAAAATTCAATGTGAAAGTGTGATTAGATACACTTTACACCATTAAAATGAGGTACTCATAGCCTAGAAAGGCACAAAATCCAATGTGAATTTGTAGGACACATTACAACACTATATTAAGATAAGGTTTAAGTTGTGATACTTCTATATTGACATGATAGCATTGAATTAGGGGAATAATAGGTTCATTAAGTCTAGAGAGGCGTGAAATTTTTTTACAAGACTTTACAACACCTACACAAGATATTGTTTAATGCATTTTATTTAGTTTTCAAGGGTACAAGACCTAGTGTGGATGTGTAAAACACCTCACAATACCAAATAAAGGCCTCATTATGTTAAATTTGTCATCAATTATTCCCATATCAAGCAATGTATACAAATTTTGGTGACACGATTATGTTTAGGTTTAGGATTATAGTTAGGTTTGCGATTACGGTCAAGGTTAGGGATAAAATTATATTTAGAATTGGGGATAGGATTAGGGTTATTAATATCATTATAGTTATAGTTATTAATGAACCCTAACCCTAATTGAGCCTAACACTAATCCTAGTTAAATACTAACACTAACCTAACCTTAATGCTAAACCTAACACTAACTTAACCTAAACCCAAACCCCAAGCATTATACTAACAATATAGTTCCAACCCTAAGCCAAACCCCAATCATTAACCCTAGCCCAAAACCTAATTGAAACTTGAGCTTGAATAAACCCTCTCTAACCCTAGTTTAACCTAACACCAGCCCTTATTAAATCTTAACCCTAACATCAAATTAGCACTAAACTTGAACCTAATTGAAACCTAACTTTGACCCTCATTGGAACTTCAAGTTTTATCTCCTAAACTTGTAACCATAACACTAACTCTAACCCAAATATTTATCCTCTAACCCTAATTTAACTCTAAACATAACCCTAAATAAAACCAACCCTAACTCTAACTCCAATTAAACCCTAACCCTAACCTACTTGAACTATAATAACAACCCTATCTCTAACCCTAGATAATTGAACTCTAATACTAAACCTAATTAAATATTAACCCTAATTGTACCATAACCCTAACTTTGAACTCTAGTTGAATTGTAACTCTAGTTGAAGCTCAATCTTTACCTTAACACTAATTCTTATACTAATTGAACCTCAACCCCAACTTTAAAATTAATATTGACCCTAATGAAACTCACATTGAATTCATAACCATAATTTAACCCTAACCCAAAACCTAAACCTAAACAAAATTAAACATTAATTGAACCATAAACCTAACCCTAATTGAACAATAATTGTAATTGGACTCTAATAGAACCATAACACTAACCCTAATTGAACTCTAATCTTAACCCGAACATGAATTGAACCTTTATTGTTAAAATCTTAACCATATTTGAACTCAAACCATAATCCTAGCCCTAATATTTATTATATAGCCCTAACCCTATCCAAAATTGATCCCTAACTGAACCTAACCTTAACCGTATCTAAAAACTTATCCTCATTGAGCTCTAACCCAAACACTAATTATGCTCTAACTATAATACTACCCATGATTTAATTGTAATAGCAACCCTAACCTTATCATAAATTGAAACCTAATAGAACATAACCCTAAGCCTAAGCTTGACCTAATCCTTCCTTATCCCCAAGCCTAACCCTAATGCAAAACTTTATCATATAAATCTAAACATTATTGGATCTTAAACATAACCCTAATCAAACCTCAAGCGTAAACCTAAATACAAGCACAAGTGATTGATAACCCTAATTGAAACTTAACCCTAACTCAAAAAATAACCTTAACCCTAAATATATCGTAATCGCTGAATATAAGCTTAAGTGAGAAATAATCCTAATTAAAGATTAACCCTAACTTTGAACCCTAATTAACTATTATGATTAGGAATAGGGATTAGGTTAGGTTTATAGAGAGAATTAGTGTTTGAGTTAGAATTAGAGATAGAATTAGGATTAGGATTAGGATTAGGATTAGGGTTAAGGTTAGATTTATAGATAAAATTAGGTTTAGATGTATGGTTAGGGTTAAGTAAAATTAGGTTTAGTTGTATGGCTAGGGTTAAGTAACTTAGTCTTAGGGTGAGAGATGGAATAATGATTAGGGTTAAATTTTTTTGATAGAATCAAGGTAAGGCTTATAATTTAAATCTAATTAACCTTAATTGAATTATAACCCTAAACCTAACCCTTACCCCAATTTTAACCTAATTGAAATATTAACCTTGACAATAACCCCAAGCTTTATTAGAAACCTAAGCATAACCTGAATCTTTATTAAAACCTTAACTTATATATGTGAGATTATTATAATTTACCCTCAACCTAACCATGATAAATTATAACCATAATTATATCATAATTCAATCATAAAGATCAAAATGAATTGGAACCCTAATCTTAACTTAACTAATCCCTTAAACCTTAACCCTAGCAGGAAGCTAACCTTAACCATAACTCTCATTGAATCATAACCATGGCACTAAATGAACCACAATTATAACCCTAACCATAATTAAAAAAACCATAATTGTATCTCTAATTATACACTATTGTTAGGTGAACCACAAATTTTTAGGACTAGGAATGTTATGTCTCTTTTGCTCAATTAGGATCTTTCAACTAATGAAAAGAGATAGATCCCACACCCAAAATTTAGGTGGTTCACTCAATATAAGGTATGCATGATGAATTTAAGACTATATACAATGATCGAAATGCAACTAGATGATGAAATTGATTGATTAAGTATGCAAAACCTAAGAAATAAGTGATGTTTGAAAACACATCATGTAATACAAAAAGACCTAGAAATGGATGCAAAACTGAACAAAACTATATGATCAAACTAAAAGTGTGCACCTAGAATATGGATGGGGACTAGAAATGTCTTCTGGAATTTTTTCGATCATTATTTTCAAGCCTAGTGGGACTCATTCGCCATTCTAGGAAAATCAGTCCTAGTTTTACAAAACTAAGCCGAAAATTGTTTATGACAAAAGGGTAACGAAAAATGTAGAAAAATTAAAATTGACCTAGAAGTGGGACTCATTTTCCACCCATGGTAAATGAGCCTACTTTTGAATTTTTGATTATTCAAAGGTAGAATCTTGTTTTGTTGATATTTTGACTTGTCAAATGAAGAGAAGACTTTAAAAACCTTGAAACTTTATTCTTAATGATTTCCAAGATTCAAAAAGACCTAAATCTACAAACACACAATGTAAGAGAGAGAAATGTTGGATGTTAAGGCATGGGGCTTTGCCTTGGTCAAACCCATTTTAGGTAATTAAACTAAAATGATGAAAGAATGGAATGAAACATACAATAATGGAGTTTATTACCTTTCCATGATGTTTGATCTTGAAATTATGCAACAAAACATGAAGAATTTTCCCTTGAAATTATGAAAATTGATATCTTGGAGACTTGAAATGAAGAAACCCTAAATTTCTTGACTTGAGATGAAAGATTGGTGGATGAATGGATGATAAGAGATAAGAGATATGTGAGTTATGGTTAAAATACTTATATTTATAGGAATTTCTCCTATTTTACCCATTAATACCTCATCATAGGTTGACATGAAGTGAGATTAAAATTAAATTTCACTTTTTCACAAAGGTAAAAAATGAGCGAAATGGGACTCATTCACCACCCATGGTGAATGGGCCCCACCTAGATGGGACTGACTCACCATGCATGGTGAATGGATCCCACATGGACCATTTTGACAACTAAGATGCTAGGAGATAAGGAAATAAGGTTTAAAATGAAAATTTGTTAGGTATTTGATCAATTTAAGCCTCATGATGCACAATATGGGTTAACAGGGGCCTATTAGTGATGATGTAAAGAGTAATTAGGGATTGGGACATATAATTCAATTTGAAAGTGTAATTAATACACTTTACAACACTAAAATATGGTCCACATGTTGGTATGTGGAGACTGATCATGCTATATTGTACATCCCAACAACATACTCTCCAAACTTTCATCGAGTGAAAGATTGAAGGTAGCGACATCGATGAAAGATGATGAAAACAAGGCCCCCTAGTTGTTGTTGCTAATTTAGAAGGGTAGTGGGGGCCCCCCTATCTCTTATATTATGGGAATCAACATTGAGTTGGATATCGTTGTGAGCCAAAGCTGCCTGAAGCACACACAAAGGCACCCTTTATAGGACCTTGAGGTTTACCCGATGAACTGTTCCTTTAAGCACACTTCTTCAGGTTGTTCCTAGTTGGCTTGGTACAACTGCGCTGGCGACTACACTAAACTCAACTATACTTTAGAATTTTTCATGATATTTCTTTATTAATAAGGTATACTTCTAAAAAATTCTTCACCCTTAATAACTTTGAGGAAGCTTTCGTAAATAGACCTCTTTGTGGAATTCTCACCAACACACTTGTCCTAATAGATTCGCTTAAGTTCCTTGAGTTGGTCAGGATTTTCCTGTCTAACAAACTCGTCAACATGACACATCCATTCATCGAGAAATATGAGATGGGGTGTGTGCCCCTGAATAACCCACAACAACCCACTATCTATCATTTTTTTCCTTAGAGGCCCAAGATCGATAGAAAAATAACATGCCTCTTTCTTAATTGGCACTAGACAACTTCTCTAAACCCACCCACCTATCTTGGGTTTCCCCACTACTTACTTCCACAATGGGATATATAGGGAGGGGAACCGATGGGAGATCCATTCTACTATCATGGGTATAGGTTCATTCACGGGAAACAAGATTGTGGGTGCCTCACTATAGATGGAAATCCTATAGACAATTGTGCTTTTTTCATGCCAAGGTTTGTTTAGTGCCTTACGAGAGAGAGCTATCTAGCTTATCTACTCAGTTTTTTCAATTTGTTTCCTAGTCTAGCTAATTTACTTGGTTTCTCCCCTAGGGGCCCTGCCTTACTCCATCTATACTTGACCATACTTCATCCATATCCCAGATGGCAGATTTCCTAATCACCTTATGCACTACGAAGAGTGCAGCCCACATAAACTACTAATTGATTTTACTACTCGAATCACTATAGATGGAGTATCCCCCATATTTGTTTGGGAATGAGCAATGCATGTAGCTCAGTTCACTCATCATTTCCCAATTACTTAATAAATCTTCATTCCTGGCCTTCTATCCCCCTACCCCTATATTGGACTTTTCCTTTATATCCTCAGCTCATATTCTAACTCACTTACGCAAGGAGTTAAAGCCCCTCTCACTTGTAGGAAAGGACCGTGATAATTTGAATGATTTGTGATGGCTATGCAACTTTGTATATCACAACTTAACACCCTTGGTTTGGTCTGAGTAACCCCAATGTTCTACAACAATTTTTTTGCTACTGGACATGCTGCTATATATTCTGCTTTTGCACTGGAGAGAGAAACGGTTGGTTGTTTCTTACTTTCCCATGAAACTATGCCTCCAATAAGGATAAAATAGAAACCTAAAGTTGATCTCTTGCTATCAATATCTCCTACCCAATCTACATCACAATAACCTATAAGTTGCAGAGATTTTTCTGAAATCCCACTAAATGTAATCTCATGATTATTTGTTCCTTGAAGATATCTAAAAATTCTTTTAACTGCTCCCAATGTTGTGGTCTAGGATTACTAGAAAATTGGCTCACCATGCTTACAATGTGTGCAATATCAGGTCTGCTAGAAACCATTGCATACATTAGACTCCTAACAATGTTTTGATACAGAACTGTACTCAACTTTCTTCCTCATGTTCTAGGACACATTTCCAGTGAAATTTTCTTACGTTCTTCCATTGGAGTGCTTATTAGCTTGCAATCTTCCATCCCAAATTTCTTGAGAATGTTCCTAATGTACCTCTCTTGATTAATATGGATTTGCTTCTTTTCCCCATCTCTTAATATTTGAATGCCCAAGCAATAATGTATCTCACCATAGCTTTTCATTTCAAATTATGTAGCTAATTGAGATTTAAACAAGTCTAACATCTTAATATCATTACTTAGGAGTTAAGAAACAACTCTACCTATCATCACAATTTTGTTGTCCCCCCAAGAGAATTGTGCAAAGACAAGTTTACAATACCAAGTCAAATAATATGGAAAAGACTTACTTCCATACAAATTAAATGATTATTCTCACAATGGTGATTGTCTAATTACAACAACAATTCCATGAAATCTTATTCATTCTTCATAAGAGATGAGTGATCATACATCCGGATTGCAAGATGCATAGAAAAAGCATTACACTTGAGAACAACCAAGGGATAACAATGGAAGGAGTTAAGAAACAACTCTACCTATCATCACATTTTTTCTATTCCCCTTAAGATAATCTTTCAAATACAAGTTTATAGGTGGGGGTTCGGGGGTGGAAGCCCCCAAGAAAATTTTTTCTCCTACTTTTTCGCATCATCACCAAAAAAGGAAAAATCAACAAAAAAAGAAAAAAAATTGACTTTGTAGTCTCTCTATATCATCTCTCCCTTCTACCCCCACTCCCTCTCTCAACTCCCTCTCTCTCACTCACTCACTCCTATCTCTCTCCTTTCCACCCTCTACCCTTAAACCCTAATTCTATCTATCTCTCCTCTACCCTCTACCCATAAAACTTATACCCTCTACCCTTAAACCTTATACTCTCTCTCTCACATACCTTCCTCCTACCCACTCTCCCTCTCTCAACTCCCTCTCTCACACTCACTCCTTCTATCTCTATCCCCTCTAACCTCTACCCTTAACACTTATACCCTCAACCCATATACCCTCTACCCTTTAAATCGAATCCTCAACCCTAATCCCCCAACTCTCAATGTTAATCCCTCAACACTTAAACCCTTAAACCTACTAAGTAAACTCTCTACCCTAATCCCTAAACCATTAAACCCTAAACCCTCAACCACTATACCCTATACCCTTCACATTGGACCCTCAACCCTTAAACCCTCTACCCTCTAGTTTCTACCCTATCAACCCTTAAACACTTCCCTAAACCCTAAACCCTAAACCTTGAAACCCTCTTCCCTCTACCCTCAACCCTAATCACTCAACCCTTAAACCTTTAAACCTAGTTAGTAAACTCTCTACCCGAATCCCTCAACCCTCTTGACCCTTGATGCCTCAACCTTTAAACCCTCATCCATCAACCCCTATACCCTCTACCCTATACATTGGACCATCAACCATAATCTCCCAACCCTATACAGTCAATCATCTACCCTCAACATTAAACCCTCAACCCTTAAACCCTTAAACCAAATTAGTACAATATCTACCCTAATAACACAACCCTCTTGAACCTTAATCCCTCAACCATTAAACCCTAATCCCTCAACCCCTATACCCTCTACCCAATACATTGGACCCTATACGTTTAATCCTATACCCTCAACCTTAAACCCTCTATCCTCTACCATCTACCCTATAAACCCTTAAACACTCAACCCTAAACCCCAAACCTTAAACCCTCAATCCTTAAACCCTCTACCCTCCACCCTCAATACTCTACCCTCTACCCTCAACCCTAATACCTCAACTCTTAAACCCTTAAACCAACTTAGGAAACTCTCTACCCTAATCCCTCAACCCTCTTGACCCTTGATCCCTCAACCCTTAAACCCTAGTCCCTCAACACCTATACCCTCTACCCTATACATTGGACCCTCAACCCTAATCCCCCAACCCTATACCCTCCATCCTCTACCCTCAAACCTCAACCCTTAAACCCTCTACCCCATACATTAAAGACCTAACCCTTAATTCTCAACCTTAAACCCTTAATCCCTTAACCCTAAATCCTTAAACCCTAAACCCTCAACCCCTATACCCTCAACGGTTTACATTGGACCCTCAACCCTAATCCCCCAACCATATACCCTCAATCCTCTACCCTCAATGTTAAACCCTCAACCCTTAAATCCTTAAACCCACTTAGTAAACTCTCTACACTAATCCCTCAACCCATATACCATCAATCTTGTATCCTCAATGTTAAACCCTCAACCCTTAAGCCATTTACCTTATACCCTATAAACCCTTAAACAATCAACCTTAAACCCTAAACCTCGATCCTTAAACCCTCTACCCTCAATCCTCTACCCTCTACACTCAACCCTTAAACTCTTAAACCCACTTAGTAAACTATCTACCCTAATCTCTCAACCCTATTGACCCTTAATCCATCAACCTTTAAACCCTAATCGCTCAATCCCTATACCTTTTACCCTATACATTAGACCCTTAACCCTAATCCCCTAGTCCTCTACCCTCAACCTTAAACCCTCAACCCTTAAACCCTTAAATCCACATAGTAAACTCTCTACCCTATTCCATCAACCCTCTTGACCCTTAATCCCTCAACCCTTAATCCCTCAAACCCATATAACCTCTACTATATAAATTGGACCCTCAACCCTATACCCTCAATACTCTACTCTCAACCTTAAACCCTCAACCCTTAAACCCTCTACCCTCTACCACATACCATATAAAGCCTTAAACACTCAACCCTAAACCCTCTACCCTCTACCATCTACCTTTAATCCTCCACCCTCTACCATCAACCCTTAAACCCTCTACGCTCTACCTTCTACCCTCTACCCTCAACCCAATACCCTCTAACCTAAACCCTAATCCCTTAAACCTAATTCCTTAACCCTTACACCCTTAAATACAAGAAAAATCTATAGCCTAATCCCTAAACTCTCAACCCTTAATCCTTCAACCCCTATACCCTTTACCCTATACATTGGACCCTCAACCATAATCCCTTGACTCTATACCTTATACATTTAATCCTCTACCCTCTATCCTCAACTCTAATCCCTCAATCGTTAAACCCTTAAACCCACTTACACTACTAGAATTTGGAAAATAAATGACTATGTGACTTAAAATTTGAGTCACGTGACTAACACTAGTAGAATATTGCAAATAAATGGCTAATATGGTCATTTATAAGTAACTAATTTGGTCATCGAGTAAAATCACAGCTAAATGACTAATATTAGACAAATAAAAAATGACTAAATAAATGAATAATATCATAAAAATAAAAATGACTAAATAAATGACTATTACTCCTCTATTCTTTTTTCTTTCAAATATTATCATAATCTATAGAGCTTAAGCCCCCATCATGGGACCCCTACCTAATTAATCATTAATATTTTTAACTATGATTTGAAGGCCTATCATGAGGGCATGATGCATATCAACCAAGAGACACTACTACGTAAAAGGAGGTCTTAAGACATTAATTTAATTAAGAAAAAATATTAATTTTTTATTAAATATATATTTTATATTTAAATTATATTTTTAATTAGCAACATCAAGTTTTTGGATTTAAACTATGATTTTTTTAATTCAACTTTTCTGATCACACTCCATGATCCATCATTAGGATGATTTGCATGCAATAATAAAGAAGAAAAATAAAGTGATATAGAAAACTTGGAAGGATAAATAGGTGAGGAGAAGAGAGGACAAGAAGACAATAGGCTAAGATTTGACCAATGAAGAAAAAAGATAATAAAATGAATTAAAGCAACTTACCCCTTGATAATAAAATAAAATAAGAACTAGGAAACTAAAGAGAGGAGATAAAGAAAAACAAAAAGAGAACAATGTAATCAAAGAACCAAAGAAAAGAATAATTAAAACATCAAAGAAATAATTAACATTATGCATATATATATCAAAGAAATAATAAACAATATATAAATATGTATATAGTTTATTATTTCTTATATATATAATATATATATTAAAAATTAAAAATAAAAATCCAAATGTCTTAAATTAATTTTCTAATTTTCTTAAATTGAGAAAATAAAAAAAATGCTTTTTCTAAAATAATTTTTTTATTAATAATTGTAAAATATTTCTTGATTTGATTGTGTGTTAATTTTTTGCATCAATGTTTCAGATCACACTCTATGATCCATCATCAGGATGAAAATTAGAACACAAGGATAGAATGAAAAGATTTAGACCAAGAAAATCATAAAAAGGTATGAGAGGGGGGGAGTGAGAAGGAGTTTCACATGAAACAAGGCACAAGAGGGCAATAACTTGACAAGAGAAAAATTCATAAAAACCACACAAGAGATAATAGGCAATAAACTTGACAAAATTCAATTAATTTAAAAGAAAAAGAAGGAAATAAAATGAGGACAAGCACAAAATATTGCTCAAACGATGTCAAATAAAAGAAATTAAACATTAAAGAATCAAAGAAAAAAAAATATCATAGTAATAACATTTAATAGAGAGATAAGAAGACTACTAAAAAGAAAATAAGAAAAAACCAAAAATTGAAAAAAAGATCAATTTTATTAATCCAGAAAGCAACTTAAATGGTTAATGAAGAGAAACTAAACAATTCAAAGTAATAAATAAGAAAATAGAAAAAATGAAATACACACAAAAAATGCATATAAAATATTATATATATTTGATAATAAACTTGTATGAAATTTACAAGCCTAAAATAAAATGTATTATCAAAAATACATCAAAGAATAAAAGAAAAAAAAATATAACATAATAACAACATTCAATACAGACAAGAAGACACTAAAAACAAAATAAGAAAAAACCAAAAATTTCCCTCCATTTGTTTTCCTTCCTCATTCAATATGAGTTTTCCTTTTCCCTCCATGATGACATCAATCAATAGCAAGCTGAGTGGGATTAACAGCCAGAAAATCCACTAGTGATGGTGTGCTTGAAGTTGAGTCTTCTATTGGAGAAGACCACAATATAGAGGATCCCAAGCCACAAACTGCCCATTACCCTCTACCCATTGTGTCAACAAGTAGTTACTCTTTCATTAACACAGACACTATTTTGTAGAGAAACTTCCATTGAAATTTTTCATCAAAATAAGTTGTATTTAAGAATATACTTCACCAAAAACATCATTTTTGGAAACAATTCACTTGCCTTGTCTATGCTTCCACATTTTCATCTATGTCTAGTAGGGAACTTGTAACTACAACATATGCCAAAAAGTCCCTATTGTTATGATTTAGTGGATGTCCCTTTATTATTACTAGATATCTAATGCAGTGCACATTATTATAGTGCAAGCCTATTTTTTAGATTGTTTCATTTAGCACTGCCAATATTCTCCACAAGAACATTGACCCTATTTAAAATGATGGAAATGGTTCACATCTCTTAGAACAATTTCTCTTGCAATTGTTATCTTGGGCTCACATATCCGTCATTGTTTTCGTGTACACAGGTTGGAAAACACAGTTTACACAACAAAAATGAGAGTTTTCATTGTAGTCAATGTGTTAATCATACATTAACAGATCCATAAATCCATATTATTAGGATAAGTGTTGTACACCTTGCAATCCTAGTAGAAATAATGTTTTATTAATCCTATCAAAACTTGGCCCTTCTTGGAATGGGACATCCACTTGAGGAAACCCATCAATTTTTTTTCATCCATTTGGCATGTATGTCACCATAGTATAAGAGAAGTGATGAGAGGAGTTACAACTTAAATGTGTAAAAGATCCTTTGATTTCCTATTCAAAGCAGTGTGTAATACAAGGTACTCTTGGATGCCTAGGTTTGACTATTTGACTCCTATTTTGAGGGGTTAGGGTATCTGTCTTGGAGAATTATTTTGATGATCATATTGGACCATAACTCAAATGCCTTTTTTTGGACCATAGTTTTGGAATCAATTGTGGTTTACAAGGTTGCACTTTATCCATAAATTGAGGCCATAAGATGGTGGTTTAAAATGCACAGGTTTAGAGTGTGGGGATTGACTACTGGATTTCTTTATTGCAGAGAGTGTTGCTATCATATTACTTGATGGATCAACTCATTATGTTTTTAAGCTAATTTTAAAGTAATATAGTGAGTATCTAATAAATATTTTCTTAGTAAAAATTGCTATGTTGTGCCTTGTAAAATTGTATCTCTTTTTCTCTCAATCCTCATGGTAGCTAATACAAATGTGTGATTTTCCTTTGACTCTTGAATTACTGTTTTAGTGTGTTCATTTTATTTGTTTGGAGGTGTTCTCCTTTCTTCCTCTTTTCCATATATATTTAGGTAGTCTTGATCTGTGTGATTGGATCATGTGTATTAACCCTGATGTCATGGAAATCCCCCCTTCTCTTGGCTTATGGCCCTCATAGGTTAAGTTTTATTTTCATTTTCTTCTCCCTTTTCCTTCTCTTCCTTCAAGTTACAAGTGAGATAACATTGAAGATCTTATGAGGAATCAACCTTTCAAACTCATATATTAACTTGTTGGTCATTTCTTATCTTGCAAGCCTTTCCATTGGTGGTGATTTATGTGTGGTGCATGTGTTCCCTGAGGATATACCCTCAAAACTCTTGAAACAATTTTAGGACGTACCATTTGAAATTCCACCAACAATTAGGATAGTTGGTGTATGTGTTGTAATCTCAGTAGAAACAATGTTGTATTAACATTATTGAAAATTGGCCCCTTTTGGAATTGAGCGCCCACCCTTGAGGAAAGTCGAGAGATTCTATTTTTCCACTTGGCATGTATGTCATGACATTTTAAGAGAATTGATGAGATTAATTACAAGTAGGTGTGAGATTATTTGATTATCTATTATGGGCAACGTGTAAGAAGTTGCAAGAGGAGTTACAAGTAGGTGTGTAAGAGATTTTTTGACTATCTATTCCAAGCAATATGTAAAGTGTAAGAGAAATTACTCTTGGGTGCCTAGGCTTTCACTGTTTGACTCCTCTTTTGGAGGGGTTAAGGTATGTCTCTTGGAGCATTACATTTGCATGGTCATCCTTGTCCATGACTTTGACAACCTTGTTTTTCTAGCACACAGTTTCACCTAGGTTTCACTTTTTGACTCCTAGTTTGGAGGAGTTCAGGTATCTCTCTTGGAGCATTAAATTTGCATGAGGGAGGTGGTACTAGAATTTTCATGGTCATCCTTCTCCATGACTTTGATAACCTTGTTTGGAGCACACAATTTAGCCTAGGTTTCACTATTTGACTCCTAGTTTGGAGGGGTTCATGTATCTCTCTTGGAACATTACATTTGCAGGAGAGATTTGGTACTAGAATTTGCATGGTCATCCTTGTCCATGGATTTGATAACCTTGTTTGGAGCACACCATTTCCAAAGGTTGCACTTTTCTTATAAATAGGTATTTCAAATGCATAAGTTTGGAGTGTGGGAATTAGCTGAAAGATTGCTTCATTACAGAGTGTGTTTCTGTTGTATCACTTACTGGATCAACTTATTATGTTTTTAAGCTTGTTTTAAGTTGATACAGTGAGGAATCTACATTTGAGGCTGATTTTTTCTTGTTAATGGTTTTCTAAAAGCAAATTTTTTATTCTAAATTTCTGATTATGTGTCATCTAGTTGCTAACTTATTCACATTGCAGTTTTGTATCAATCTTATTTTTGATTTCTAACAGCAAGTTGGATCTAATTTGAAACTTCTTCTATGTTTCTAATTGAAGAACTTAGCTAGTATTTCTGACACTTATTAAGCCTGTCACATGATCTAATTCATGTTTATTAATGTAAATAGTGCCAATATCCTAACCAACATATGCACTACTACTACAATAATCAAGTTCATTAGAATTCCAGACCACATGGGACAAATAAATCTTAGAAATGAAAGGTGTCACTTGGACAGACTGGTAAACATAGTTTACATCACATAAGAGAGTCATCATAGTCAATGTGTTAACCAGATATTAACTAACTTGGCCATCTTCTTGAAAGGTTTGGATTCCTGCATTGTTGAGGTTTTTCCAAAACTTGTGACTATGAATTTAATCCTAAAGAATCAACAAAATAATTAGTAGGCATTGGAATGAGAACAAGTATAAAGTGAGATTTCTTCAATAGTATGTCAATCATCTCTTCTTAGACCTATTTATCCTAGAAGTGCAGTTCTATTTTCTTTATATTTAGTGACAATTTGCTAAAGTTCCTAATGATTCATTCCTTTCAAACAAGGAGAAAGTATTAAGGTATGATAAGGAAATTTCCAAGAGAATAGCAACTAGGTTTTTGAGAAATATTGGGCTTTTAGCTTCAACAATATATCATAGCATGTTCCATTCAATGTCATCAGAGAGTATCACAAACCATGTCACAATTATTCATTCTCAATAGATATAATATCATCTTTCTTGCTAGTATGTCAGAGATGTTTAAATAATTCTGAAGTGTACAATTTCCACACTCATTATCTATTATTCTCAATTTGGTGGGAGAGCATTGTTGAAAGCTCCTAAAAATTGTACAATTGATACTAAGTTACTAACCATTGATTGGTATTAGTTTTCCATTCCTTGTTAAAGTAATAAGATAGCTTCTAGATTTGTTGTGTATGAAAACTTACCAAATGAATTAAGAGGCTATATTATTACTAAGTTACTAACCACTGATTTGTATTACTTTTATAGTCCGTGTTAAAACAACCATTGATACTAATTTACTAACCATTTATTGGTATTAGTTTTCCAGTCCATGTTAAAATAATACGATAGCTTTTGGATTTGTTGTGTATGAAAACTTACCAAATGATTTTAGAAGCTATCTTATTACTAATCCATTTTGTGCACATTCTACAATCAATCATTTCATTCCATGAGATGACATCTCTTTGAGGCATTCTGTCAAATAATTCAAGTGTTTTTTCTAGGATTCCACATCTTGCATGTATGTCTATTGGAGCATATCCAACTTTAACATCTAAAAAAAATTATCCTACCATTATGCTTTGGTGCATGTTCATAGCTTGTCCCAAAGCTCCCATTTTAACACAGGAAGGGTGTACTTTCATAATTTACTTGTGGAAATTTTATCAAAATTATATAATAATGAGATAAAAAGCCTTTTCTATTGAATAACAGACTAAAAATTTGAAATTTGAGATATTTTCATTTCATATACTTATATTCATGTTTCTTTACAGGTTTCTAAAGGCCTTCTACAAAATTTTGGATCTAACAGGATTCCTGATACCCCAATCACTAAGGTTTGCAAGTTTATGAAGGTAAAATGTGCTAAATGAAATCTTGTCAAAATAATTTTCTCATTTATATCTTTTATTATTCAAATATATAGCTAATTTATGTTTGCTTGTATTCTTCCATTGCAAGCTAGTTTTACTGGCATTGGTGTCGGTGTAGCATATTATGGACCAAAACCCATTGTGGAGTTCATGAAATTCAATTTTTCTATGCACGTTGGTGTTTTTACTACTATTTAAGTGTTTTTCTTTTGGTTTAAAATGATATTTTCTTTGTCACACAATTTTGTACTCTGGTTTTGTTTATTCGAGTTTCATTTATAATATTTTGTTCACTAGGTAGAGTAATGATGTGATCTACATCATTGTTGTGCCCTTCCTATTGTGTCCATGTTACCATGGCAGTAAGTCCACAACTAGAAAATTGGTTGCATGACTTTATCCATAAGAGTTATTACTTACCACCTGATAATATCAAATATCCTTATATTGAATTACATTAGCAATATAATAAAATAATGGAAATTATCTTTGAACAACTGGGATGAGATTCAATTGTTCCACCTAGTACCTCAGTGACTTTTTCTCAATTTATTTTTTCTTTGGAGAATGAATACATTTGACTAACTCATTTTCTATACTCCTAATTCTAAAATGTTTGTCTTGGACAGAGACAATAAATCTAAATAAACTTTTGTAGCTATATCTTATTAATCCTATCATTATATAGTCACCTTGGAGTTTGGATGCGCAAATCCATATATATTATATATATGTGTTTCAAACATGTCTATTTTTTGTCTAGCCAGTTTCAAACTTTCAAGTATGTATAACATTGTATTTTAGTATTTTGTAATAGATGGTAAAAAAATTTCCTATTCAATCATGGTCCTTTGATAGTTGTCACTTCCTTTGATGCCTTTAGCCTTTTATTGTTGCATTGAAGGAACCGAGTTTTATGTTTTAGGTGTTCAATAAGCACTTTGTAGGCATAAAAGTTAGCCCTTGTGCATTTTGGTTGCTTAAATCATTGAAACATATGAAATTGTCAACATGTCGATGGATAGGAGTTATCTTTTCAAATATAATTGAACTAAGTGAACAATGTATATTTTCCCATTTTTTTGTGTATAGATGTGCATGTGCATGCCCCTGTTTAACTGTCATGGATAGTTTCTATTATAGTTATCAATTGGCTAACTAAATATATGGACAACTTCAAGCCTACAAGCAATCCACCCTCAAAGCATAAAACTAATTAACTTCAATTGAACAAAATGTATATTTCCCTATTTGATTTGTGTATATATGTTCATATTTAGGATTATGATCAATTTATGTAATACCTCTTAGCTCTGATACACATATTATGCATATTTCTTCTCAGTTTATTTAATTTGGTGCTATTATTTTTATCCTATGATTCAAGCTTCAAACCAATCCCTCTCAGTAGTATTTTTCTTCTAGAACTATCTAGAAGAGGGTAATCAAAATTACTAGAATATCTGAAAGTCAAAGATCCTTTGCCTGAAGCTGAAGCTTTGTTCTTGACAAATCACCTAGTTGAGACAAGCGAAGAACTAGTGGAAGGGAATTTGAATTTAAACTAAGAGAAACTAAAATCCTTCACATGAAAAGTTCCCTTTCCACTATAACTATCAATTTTGGTGTCCCTTGTTCATTTTTTCTAGCATCTCCTGATTTTTAATTTCTTGATAGAGAGCTTTTGAAAGATATTCAAGATGTTCTTCAATCTCAACAATCAATGTTGAGATAAAATGGAAGCATTTCTCTTGAAAATAAGGTGCTAAATCATTTATCCTTGAAGGAGATTTATGTGCATGAAGGAAACTTAGGAGGTCTTCCAAAATATTCTTGGACCCCTCATCTATGGTATCTTTTATTTGACTAACCTCAGTTCCAAAATAAGCACTAAGGCAACCAAACTAGTCTTCATCATTTGTCATCATAAATCTAAAACTCAACCTAGGTAAATTTAATTTTTTTAGGTCCCCTCTCTTGACAAGCCAACCCTCACTAGTAATTAATTTGTGCAATTGGGTTTCAAAATCTTTGTAACTTGAAAACGATGTAACTATGACTTCAAGCCATAGTTACATCTCTAGAAAGTTACAAGAAAATATGTTCCCCCAAGCATATCTGCAGAGAGAATATCAAGAAAATAATTTCCCCCAAGCTTACCTATAGAGATAATATCACCTACACATGTCTAAACCCATGTGAATCAAGACTCTAATATAAATTCACTCAACAAAATCATCACAGTAGCTTGTAGCTTCTCTCTATGAGATTTCCACAACTGCACCTCATTGTCTGGGTTTAGAATCCCACCAAATAACTATGATCCAAGTGGCACTTCCAACACAGTCTTATAAAAAAGAGGAAACTCATTTAGAACCTCCAAGAGGAGTTCCCCAGCTTGACATAGCATTACTTGTATGACTCTTAACACATTAAAAAAGAAGGAATTGACTGCCTCCACCTTCTCAGTCTATTGACGAGATGTGTCTTCTGGTTCCAACACTGCATCGACAATTCTTTTTTTCATCATTGTGAGGATCTTCTATCGATAGGATGAGGTCTCCTATTCCGGTGATGGTCTAATGGGGATGTCATCGGTAGAGTTTGTGCATGTCCCTAGGACTAGGGTGGTGGTTCCAACAATGGGCCAATGTTGTTGGCACTCATGATCTAAGTCAACAAAAACAAAACTAAGGTTTTGGTCTTCTTGTGTTGAAAGGATAAGAAGTAGATAAGCTTCATATTTAGTTGAACCCACTTGAGAGTCTTTGAAAAAAAAATTGTGGGGCTTGATTTCACTAAAAAATGGAAAATGAAGATGCTCATAGCTCAATTGAGGACCAAATCACACCAACTGAGATGTGAGATGGGTGTTGAAAACTAATCTAATAGATATTTTTGTGGCTCTACATGTATCCTTGTTAAAATTTCTAGATAATTTGACCAAGAATTATTCAATAGGCTCCCTTTTTGTTGGGTAGACAAAGGGCTCAAACATATTCCCTTCACTTAATTTTCAAAAGAATGGTCTAGTCTAAGTTTTCATTCATCCTTATACCATGTTAGCAACATCAATTTATAACTTGGACACAATATGCATGAGATACATAAGTGATACTATTGGTATTTTACTATTCTTATAGCCTCTGCAAATTGGTGTGCACTCCCTTTAAGAGAATAGCTACACAGCCAAATTCTTTACTAAGATGCCATGATGAGCATGGCATAGCTTTTAAGCTCTGAGCTTGACTCAATTCTCAATAAATAAATTGAAGTCCAACTCAAAATAAAAATAAGGACTAAAAAGAAATTTAGGAAGCTTAAATTCAAAAACTAAAATATCCCATAGATTATTCAAATGTCTTATTGGGGTCTTTGAAGAAAAGTATATGGATATGTGTGGAGAGGGATTCTTTATTGTTTCTTTCATCATTTCATGTGATTTTTTTTTGGATCTGCTTTAGGTTTTGAATGTTGCAAATTAAGTATAAGGTTTAGAAGGTAGAAAGTAAGTTTTTCAAGGTCAATCATATTTTATCAATTGTATCATAGGAGCTATGTAAGAACTACTTGAATTTGTGTCTTTCTGTAAAATCAGATAAAGTTATTGTTAAACCATATCATATGTTTTAGAGTGCTTCATTAATTCAAATATTTTGAGAGCATCCTTGCAAAATCCATTTTGTGCATATCCTACAATTATTGCATCCCATGAGATGACATCTCTTTGAGGCATTCCATCAAAGAGTTCACATGCTTTGTGTACATTTCCACATTTTGTATACATTTCTAACAGAGAATTTCCAACCATAATATCTGAGAAAAATACCCCATGTATTATGCTCTTATGGATGTTCATACTTTACTCCAAAGCTCCAATTTTGGAATAAGCAGGGAGGATGTTGGCATAGGTTGTGGAATTTGGCTTCACACCCGCTAATTGCATTTGCTTGAAATTTTGTAAAACCTTTTTAGCAAATCCTTTTTTAGCATATCCCGTAATCATCATATCCATTAGATGGAATCTTTAACACCATTCAATGCTCCCGAATATCTACAAATTGTATGATCATCTCTTTGAGCACATTGTGTTATTTGGAGTCTGGATGCAATCTTCTCAATTTTCCATTGAGAGGACTCTTGCATGTCAATGGGAGTCACATCAAAGTCCCACCCATAGCTTGAATATTTATAAAGAAAGCATTGGGAGACTCTTTCCTTTCATTGGGATTCATGTCAAAGTCCCATTGATAGCCCAACAACACTCAAAATCATCAATGAGAGAGGTGGATATTGGTAGGAAAAAGATTGTGGTCCCTTTGATGCCCTGAAAAGGGAAAAGATCAGTTTGAAGTTTCCATCAATGGGAGAAATGAACATCAACAAGTTTTATGGTTTGACTCGCAAGTTATTGGGTGAGATACTTCTAGGCCCTAACTAACCTGCAAATACTCATGAATCATGTGAGTAACTGGAAAAATTTTGAACTATGATTGATTCCTTTACTATCATTAGGGAGGGTATAGGCTTCTCTTCTAGTGCCATGGATTAGATCTAGCTCATCTAGCATTCCAACATCCTTGGTTCATCTTGTTTGGTGATGAGTCCCATCTCTTGGATTTTTGGTCTATTTGTTATACTATTTATAGTAATCCAATTGGTCTTATAGGTTTTTTCCCTTTTGATAGGATTAGGATTTTTTGTTTATTAGATTACTTTCTAGTTTTTTCTTTAGTTTTAGATATCCTTTTAGTTTTTCAGTTTTTATGGAGCCTCTTTATGGATCCTTCTTGCTATTGTATTTCTGAGTTTCTAACATTTCTTTTGAAAGCTAAAAAAATTGGTTCATGAGTAAGCATTTATGAGCAATTGTGAGGGGAAAGTTAATCTTGGAATTTAGGAGAGATTCTTTGTACAAATAATCCCACCAACATTGTCACTTATATAGAAATTAGTCTAATAGAACTCAACTAGGTAATTATTTATCTATATTTTACCATTTAATAAAGATTAAATGTTTATGATTTTGTGTTTTCAATGCTCAAGGCTTACATGCTTGCACTCATTTTTTTAGAATACCCAAATTTGAACCACAAACAACAATAAGTCTTTCAAAGCTATCACCATAGATTACCACTCCCAATATGTGTTATCATAGCGGTCAAACCTAAAATGAATGTGGTCCCATTGACCTATAAATCTCTCCAACCATCAATGAGAAAAGGGGTTTCCACTGCTATATATAATATTTCTTGTTTTTGAATGTAAAATCTCAATTCTATCACCTATGTGAATAAGGAAAGAGGATTTTCCCTACTCGAATGACCTACTAGATCATTGATTAAGTTAGGATCCTATTTAAATTTCTTAAAAGAATGTAGTAATGCGTTTTCACCTTTCTTTGAATAAAAATATTCTCATATTTCTTTGAATCAACATGTTCTCATTTAGAAAGTAATTTTAATGTATCCTTTATCTTGTTTCATGAAACTCCAAACTAGAAGGTCATTTTTCTTTTAGATTTTATTCTATGGTAATAAGTAGTACACCTTTTTTCTCATAATTTTATTCATGAATAATTGCACTAAGCTATTTGTCCTTCTCTTGCTTGATGTATATTGATACTAATAGTGTTGAATTTATTTTGATCCCAAGATCTCATTTATACTAATTTAACTCTTCTATTCCTTTTTATTTAGATAGTGTTCCATACTATTCACTATATTTTTTTATGGTGAATAAATTTAAATAGAGTAGAAGATGAAATACATTTTCTCTTATCATATTTGGTATATAATGATATATGCAATTCTTACACAAAAAAATTATGGTTGTAATATAATTTATGAAATAAGAAATAAGATAATCAAACAAAACATGTTGACCATAAACAATCCCTAAATCAAACATACTCTTGATTTGTATAGGCCATGTTTCCCCGAAAGAAGTTTATATATGCATGTATAAACCAAATAAATTTATGAAAATTTAGTTTTCATTATTTGAATTTTAGTTTTTTTTTTAACTCCTTATAACTATTCCTAAACAATGTAGGCTATGTATGGAATTTATGCATATGCAAAGACAAAGGAAGAACCTTCAACCATAATAGAGATCTATAAAAGAATGTCGGTAATAAACTTTTTAGATGGATTTTCTCTAAGAAACGTTTCATAGAAGTATGTGAGATTCGTAACATGCAATTTGTTTTCTTGTTGCATTTATCACAGAAAAAAAGGCCTCTTTTGATTGTAGCAGAGGATGTAGAGAGTTAATTATTGGCTACTTTTATCTTTGAAATTGATGTGTTTAACTAAATTGATAATGTTTGAAGTTTCTTTCTTTTTCTTAGATGTTGAGTCTAATTAATAAGTTTAATGTTTTGTTTCAACTTGTAGGTGAGTATGTTGATATGATAAAGGCTAGCATTTTCAATCCTCTAAAAGTTGTTAGAATTTCATTAGTTGATGTAGAAAGGTAAAACTATTTATCTTTATTATAATTAGTTGAACTTGCAACTACAATATCTGATAAAAATCTACTTCCCAACATGCTTTTGATAGATTTTCATATCCTCATCAAAAACTCCAATTCATACAAAGGTAAGGACACTTTCAAGCATATCAATTACAAATTTACAATTAGTAATCAAGCTATTGATCAACTATTCATGAATAAGGTAGTTGTATATCACTAATTGAATATTGTCTATTTGCTTGTTGTCTTGCATGAATTCATCTTTCTAAAAATTGTAAAAGATAACTAGGAAACATTATATCTAGCACCTATGTTTAGGCTACCATAGTTGGAAAAGGAAAAGAAAATGCTTGCATTTTATCCTCTATATTATTTGACTTTTCTAAGTTTTTTATGTACAAATTTTGAAACATTATTTTTAGGCTACAACTCCAAATTAGATAAGTGAAAGGTGAAAACTATCGAGGAAGAATGTGGAGGAGCCAAAACCAATAGTGGCAGGAAAGCTTTGGATTTGCAAGGGGATTGAATGGGTCAAGCTCCTATAGGAGGTCGTTGCCCTTCCAAAAGGACTGTAGTTAAGGAAGGGGAAAATATTATAAGTATATGAAAATAGGAGTATTTTGTTTATATAGTGTCACTGAAACATTGAATGTAACCAACGAGATTTTGATTTTGAGGTTTAATGAAGTAAATTTTTAGAGTGGTTTTTTCTCCACTCATAAATACTATGTTGTGGCTCCTCTTGATTTGTAATTTGTTTGTGTTTGTGCCTGATCAATCATATTTGTTCAAGCATTTTAGTCTTCATTTCATGGTGTTTTTTAACACTTGAATATCTATGATACTCAAATTTTATACGAATAAATTTGTGAGGATTAATTAAGTTAGATTTTATTTGTAATGACTAAATATATGACTAAAGTAATGACTAAATTAATGACTAAATATATGACTAAACAAATCACTACCATGACTAAACAAATGACTAAATTAATGACTAAATCAATGACCAAATCAATGACTAAATAAATGACTAAAATAGTTTAGTCATAAATTTGGTGATGTTATAAATGACTACAAATGAACCACTAAAATAGTCATGTAACTAAAATTAATGACTAAATATATGACTAAATCAGTGACTAAATCAATGACTAAATCAATGACCAAATCAATGACCAAATTAATGACTAAAATAAATGACTAAAATTGTTTAGTCATAAATTTAGTCGTGTTATAAATGACTACAAATAAGCCACTAATAGTAACATGACTAAAATTAGTAATTTATATGCAATTTTTAGTAGTTTATTTAGTCACATATTGCTATTTGTGTACTAGTGCTAGTACAATCTCTACCCTAATCCCTCAACCCTCTTGGCCCATAATCCCTCAACCCTTAAACCCTAATCCCTAACCCCTATACCCTCTACCATATACATTGGACCCTCAATCCTAATCCCCCAACCCTATACCCTCAACCCTTAAAACCTTAAACCCACTTAGTAAACTATCTACCCTAATCAATCAACCCTCTTGACCCTTAATCCCTCAACCATTGAAACCTAATCCCTCAACCCCTATACCCTCTACCCTATACATTGGACCCTCAACGCTAATCCCCCAATCTTATACCCTTAATCGCCTACCCTCAAACAAAAAACATGAACCCTTAAACACTCTGCCCTTTATCATCTACCCTATAAACCCTTAAACACTCAACTGTCAACCCTAAACCCTCAACCCTTAAACCCTCTACCCTCTACCCTCTACCCTCTACACTAAACCCTAATTTTTCAACCTTTAAACCCTTAAACCCACTTAGTAAACTCTCTACCCTAATTCCTCAACCCTCTTAAACCTTAATCCATATACCCTTAAACCCTAATAAATCAACCCCTATACCCTCTACCCTATACATTTGACCCTCAACCCTAATCACTCAACTTTATACCCTCAATCCTCTATCCTCAACCTTAAACCTGTTGATGGGTGTTTTTGCAACTTCTCAACATAGGAAATGAATAATTGCATTACCTCTCTTGAAAGAAAATCTCCAACAACAATTTGCTAAAAATTACCCCAAGGTCTCTCAAGTGTTAGGTGATGACATGCATGGAATATCTCAATTGGTTTGATGTGATATTGCTAGTAATCCCAGTACAACCTTACGTGAGTTAAATTGGAGGGGAATTGGATCTTTGGGTGAATTTCATAAAATTTTTGAAGTGTTGCTCTATTGCTGCAAGTTTAGGACAATAGTCTCAAAATCCACTTTAATCTTCAAATTTGGCTTTATAATGTGCAATGAACTTTATCTAAAGCACCTAAAAAAAAAGGAAAAAGGATCAAGGAAAGGGAGGAGTTCCTAGACCTAAAACTACCAATGAACAATGGTAATGGAGGACCCTATAGTGTACAACCTTCCTAAAACTTAGTTCCACTTAACCAGGTTAGTTCACAGTATCATGAAACGAGTGTGATCTCCTAAGGTATGTAGATTTTCAAACTTTCATTCACCATTAAGCATAAACAAGAGATATAATTTAAGTGAAACATTCATATAATGTTCAAAATAGATTTACACTACAACTTATCATTAATAAACAACAAAAAACATGAACAAGGAAGGGTATCAACATAGTAGAATTCTTCAAAACCAATGAAAAGTACTAACTAGTCTACTAAAGCAAACCAGAACACATAGAATAGCAAAGTTAATCTACTCAAATTCATCAACTATGAGAAGAAGAATCATGCAACATGAAGTTGGAACTCAAGAATCCACCAAATCAATGAATTTCTACTAACATTCCAACAACATGTCTTTACAACAACTCAAATCTGTCTTGAAAATGAGAGGAGACCCCCTATTTATAGTGTCCAAAAAGTAAAATGAATGGAAAAGATTTAATCTCATTGTGTGGCCAAGATTCACTACAAACTAGTGTTTCACCTACCCCCAAATATTTTATAATATAAAATTACATTTTGTCTTTTAGCCTATTTTGGCATCTAGTGGCCAACATTGTAGCTCCTCTTGTAATTTAGATGATTTCCTTGTCACAGCTACTTTGTGAGGAATTCATCATCAATAATCAGATTTCCCTCTTGCTTCCTCGAAATAGCATATTCCATGAACCTATCGATCAATGCTTGCAGCTTGTTCCATTCCATTATATCTTACTAAAGCACCTAGAAATTCAATTTCCTAGATTTTCCTGTAGTCTCATCCTAGTCCTTGTCACATTTTTGTGTATTCTTCATCACCTACTTAGATTGAGCGAAGGCTCAAGAGGAAAAACCCATAAAATATTATGTAAGTGCATATATGGTCCTGCTCTCCATCTTTTCACGAAAGTATGGATTTATTTTCTTTGGGTCTAGCTCAATAATGAGCATATCAAAATATGTCATTAGTCTTAGTATTCTTCATAGGTCATCCTAATTTCTTTGACCCAATCAATCAATCTCCACTTCTTGGAGCACTCCTTCCAATAATTCCTTCTTATGGTTTAAGCCCAACTTCCATTTCTCCATGATCTAGTGGTCATCTTCTACCAAAGAAAACTCCTTCTCCCAACATCCCTTAGGTATCTTGAGGATAACCTCAAGTTTGGGATATGTGATCTTATATAACTCCAGGAAGTCAATGCAAAAAAAATTGTATTCCCTCGAGTAGCTTTTACACCTCCAAGAACTTATTTTCCATCTTGAAAACATGGCCTATGCCTATATTTCCATTGTAGAGGACCTACTGGAGCCAATCCTGTGTGGCCTTTATCTAATTGTTTCTTCATTCCATCTTGCTGATGTGATCTTTGGACAACAAAAATGGGGTAGTTGATGATGTAGTAGGGATCTCTTCAGTAGATGACCATTGTTAGATGTAGGTTGTAACATCCACCACCCGTGCTTTTAATTCCTCCTTATAGGTCTTTTTCCTTATGCATTTGATGCATGATAGTGGTGATGGATCCCTAGAGATGGTCTATTTTCTACTCTCTTCTAGTTGTTCCCAAATTAATGGTAGAAATATTATAACTAAACCCCTCTTCTCCCATAATTGAAGTGGCTATCTATACTATCCTACATTTGAATGTATTCATTGTCAGGTAGGATTTGACCCTTGGCTTCTTTTCCTTTTTTTTACTTATTTGTGCCTAGGCTAGAATGGCTTCTAGCCTTGCCTTTGGATCCATTGGGGTTGGAATTTTCTTTTCTAACTTCCTTTCAAGGCATTTGAGCAATTGGGATTCTCCTTTTAGTGATTTTTGATCACCTTCTTCCCTGTGGGTGCATTGAATTTCCATTACTCTGCCACTTAGAGTCTCCTACTCTATCTTCTATTCTTCTTCCTCATCAAAATCCCAAATGGATATAGTTTCATTTCCTAGGGATTCAATAGTTTTTTCTTCCTTGGGGTTATCCTCCCTCTCAAAGGTTTTATTTTCTTCCTCTTGTTCATGCCCATGTTCTTCATGAGGCTCTTCTTCCAGGCTCTTTCTCATTTTGGCCTCTTCTTCAGGCTTTCCTTCTTTCTTTTCTCTTTCCTTTTCTTCTTGTTCGTCTAAAGGAGACATCTCTTCTTAATGGTTGGGGATTTCATCTTCTTCTTAATGGTTGGGGTTGTTTCTCTACTTCTCCAACATCCTTGAGTTGTTGACCCAATTCTTCCTCGGACTCTGGGTCAAAAGTTTCCACAATATACTTTGTGCCTAGTTCCTTAATGTCTTCTTTAGATGATTTGGTTTCTTCCTCTTCAGTACCCTAGACAGCTTTGTTGGTATTTTTTGCATGTTCTGCATAAAATCCTCTGGGAGTGAGAGAGTGGGCATTGGAATTATTGTAGTAACTAGTGGGAGGGATGATGATGGAGACATGGAGGAAGAAAGCAAAGAAGTGGTAGTAAACAAAAAATCTATGACCATGATTTGTGTTGTAATGGAAGTGGATGGAAGGCGAATTGAAATGTCCACCATGGGTGGAGAAGGGGAAACCATCATCTGAGAGGTAGATGTAGGAGCAACGGTAGTGGCAAGAGCAGCAAGAGTGACTATGAGAGTGGATGCAGTAGGTGCAGAATTTGGCTACTCGGTTTCTACCTCTTCTCCCTCATGGAGTAAGTATTCTTGGATAGTGGGAATTTCTATGAAACTACCTGACTTCTTTGGATACTAGGAAGGCTCACCCTCCAATGCTTTCCTTGAATATACCTTTTGTTTAGGTTTTGAATCAACCATCTCTTTTTTTTTCTTAGACCTAGTAGTGGGAGGATACATTGAACTCTCTCTTGCTGGGGTAGCAGTGCCAAGGGAACTATTAGTCTCTCTTTCGAGTGGATCCTCAATCTCACCATATATTAGGGTAAATCCTTACAGCTTTAATTGGGAAATCTACTCATCAATCCATTCTTTAGTTCTCGCCTCAATTGGGTTCATCAGAATATCGAGATCATTGACCTCCTCTTCATCATAGTCAATTAATGGTAGTGGCAGGTTGCCATAGCATCATATCTCAGATCAACTACCATATTTTCCTCCTCAACAATCTGATCCAGTACTAGAAGCAAGTTCACTATTTTAATGAAGTATGCCATCATGTGTAAGTAATTCCTCATATGCACCTCCTTATCATCTCTACAATTGGCCCAAGTGTCCTCCACATTATGTATATGGGCATACTCTATGCTAACAACCTTCTTCAACTTGTTGTAAGGGTCCATTCATGGTCTAGTTAGAACTCCAAGTTGTATTCATTTAGTTCCTTGTCAAATTAATTCACACACTGGGATGTGGGAAGTGCATGCATACCTTGACCAAATGTGAGGGGATAATGGATACCCACTCTATGCTTGTGCTTGTTGTAGTTGCTTAGAGAGTTCAAGTAGTATTAGCTAGTCATTTGGGTATTGGGGCAGGTTATATGGTTTCTCCAAGAAACCCATAGCTTGGATGTATGTAAAATTTGGAAATTGAATAAACAAAAAGCCAAAACAAAAGATGAAGGCATTGGCATTGTGGGAAACACTTCTTTCAAATTCACTGCAAAGTAGTATGATCATATGCCCGATGAAGGCATCATATTCTCTCCAATAGTCTTTCTTAAAGTTTCAGAATTAAAGTTGTGATACCTATCATAGATCTTCAATTTCTTGCTTGGAGTTGGACTTGGTGCTATAAATAGTCCCTTGTATTAGGCACAGTCGACAAGGAAATAGACCAGGTATGATGTCATATAAAATTGTGAAGTCTTCTTCACTACCACAAATTGCTTGTGTAGGCATTGGCTAATCATCCTTTCCCAATAGAACTTTGTCTCCCCCTAGATTATCTCCTCTACAAAATATAATATCCATTCTTGAAAGAAGGTTGTAGTAAGGAGGCCCATGTAACTCTTCTTAGCAAGGTTACCTAGTCATTGGAATCCTCATAGAAGTCACTTTTGAAGAGTTCTTGGGGCACCTTGTTTGCATTTCCCCTCCTCTCCTTAAGCCAATAATGATTGATGAGCTTCTTTCATTTGAGGGGATCAACATTCCACATCTTCTTAGCATATTCTTTGGATGTTTCCTCCATTTCACCAAAGGTAGGGCTATGGAAATTTTTCCCTAGACAAATCAGCCAATATATTCCCATCTTTGTCCACTATTCTCTTTGTGTCCTCCTAGTATGCCTCTCTACAAGCCATTACAAGCTCAGGAGCTATAAGGGTAGGTGGGAACCTAATAGCCTTATCCAACGCACTGATTCTAATCCTTCTGGCATTTTTCTATTGTGGGGTTGAATCAAACCCTTCTCTTGAACTCATTGATATAAATATGTCCTAGTTTAGTATTTGAGACCTCCTTCCAATTTGTGGTGACCCTAGAATTAAGGGGTTCCCCTTGGAACTTGTACTTCATTTGGTCTTTATTTTCATTTTCTCTAGGTTCGTTAGCTAACTTCTTTCCCTTTTCCTTTTCCATGGCTACCTCAGAGAGTCTTGTAGCTATTTCCATATATCTTTTAGGAAAGAGATAGTAAGTATACTCAAGCATAAAAAGATGAGGAACGCTAGCCAAAATCTAGAAAAATTATGTTAGATCAGGTGACTCATCATTTAAATATCTTAACATATCTTTCATATCAACATTGGTCATTCATTTGGGGAAGTTATTGCAATGAGGGCCCAAGGGTGTAGACTTCCCTAGGCATGCAACTATTCTAAAGTTAGTAGTGAATGAACAACAATCAAGGCACAACAGCCCACATGGTTTCTTCCACACCAAGATTTGGTCATGAAGTGGGATCTACCAAGAAGGTTAGGTCGTTTAGACACATGGTTCAAAATCACTTTAAAGTTTTGGAGGTGTTAAGTTCATCTTTTAAGCATGCGGGTGCTAGGACTACAAGAGCAAGAGGTAGCTCAATTATTTGAGGCCCTACCATTGAAAATGATGCTAGTAAGAGGCACCATGCAAGCGGCGTTATGCCATGCAAGACCTACAATCTCAGAGGAAGGTAGGAACTAGATTGTTAAAGTTCAAACCACTTAAAGGGGGTGTGGGAAAAAAGGTGCAAGACAACATTGAGTGTTGGTTGTTTGGAACAACAGGTGGGAAAAAAGTCTTGCAAGGGAGCTCTACACTATCAGGTCCTTGATGGGATTTTGTATTTCCCATTTGTTATCAGATAGTCAAAAGGAAATAGCGGGGTTAGGCCCCGCATAGTGAATTGACGAGAGTCAATGTCCATTTTGGAATAGCAGGAGTAGGTTGGAAGTCCACAAACATCCACCCACAAGAGGTGGCCCACCTTGGGCTTGATATTTGGTCTTTTTGTATTTGGGCTTAGACAAAGATGGAAATTGTGGGCTCCATGGGTTGGGGAGGTAGTCACTCAAGGTCATTTGGAACAACAAACTCATCATGGCAATCCATGAATGGAAATTCATTTGGTGATGCTTGCAGAGAGCCAACAGTTAGTTGTTTTGGCACAAAGAGAGATTCGACTGAAACAAAGGAGTTGGGACCCACTAGTCAAAAGGATGTTTGGATTTCACCATTTGAGTAGTCGTTCATGTAGTGGTGAAACATCAGCAGAGGTTTGCATTGAATAGTCCACATTGCATAAATTACTTTGTTTTATTATTTAGACGACAAATAAGACAACAAAGCGTGATAGGCAAGTAGACGGGTCATGAAGGAAATATGGAATGACAAAGCCAAGGTGGAAATACATGGATGGAGGTTTGTTAGGAGAACTCTTTAATGGGTCAAGACTTATGAATTTTGGTGCGACCGAGATTGATTGGCGTTGGTGGGGGTGGGACCTACCTATCAAGGAGATGTGATTAGATAACCGTTTGGAACAATAGGGATCAAAATCCATTTCATAGGCAGAGGCCCATGTTTGCAGGCCTAAGAGGACCAAAGGATCCCCATTTTGGGCTCATGAATTTTAGCTAAGTTTAGGATGGTTGAGTTGAAGGGGCTTCCTGCTAGGGCAGGCCCTATGAAGGTATTTGTTGTTTTAAGGCTTAGAAATTCTAAGGGAAAGGTGATGGTAGTGGTTAGGTTATGGGCCTACAAGGAATGAATTCCATGGTTCAAGAATGGCTATAGGGTCGTCAAGTTCCACATGTGGCATCTAGGAATTTTTTGACAAATTTTAAAATTTTAAAAAGTGGGTTTTGATCGTCGGGGCTTTAACTAATTGATTCTTAAGCTTTCTTTCCAATATTTAACAACTTTATACAAAAATTGAAGAAAACTCATTGTATGGCTTGCGGTGGAAAATTGACATGTGAAGCCCATTGAAGACAAATGAGAAAATAGTGAATGAAGGCTTCAAAATAGCAACAAAGCTCGACGGGCATGACGACAACATGGACAAGGGCTCTGAAAAACTTCTAGAAATTGTGTTAGTAAAAATGATGGCTCAAGATCGGATATTTATAGAAATGCGGCATTTAATTCCCAACATAAATGTGGGTACAATGTCATTTAGGGTTGGTGAACAAACATTTTAAAAATAGCAGCGGGAACAATGGAGTCTGCTAAGAGAGCAACAATCAAGGGTTAGCCGCTTGGACATTCGATCATTAAAATAGCCAAAGATGATGTGGGTCCTGCATGGTGAGAGGATGTCATGTGAAGGCCATTAGGAATGGTCAGAGATCTAGGGAATCCCACAAAAAGTGGCTTGCAAGGGTGGACTTGCATTGTTCAAAGGATGCCAGTTGTAACGTGTGAAGGAAAACAACCAGGGAAATCCTGCAAAGGACTAAGGCCTTGAAATTTTGAGGTTAGAAAAAAAATTTCAACTAAAGGTGACACTTCTAAGACTCTTTGACCAATTAGGACTCAAAATAGGGGGCACACAAAATGAGTGGTGACAAAAAGTGACCTGATGAAGTGAAAAGGGAAAGAGAGAGGGTCCCTATTCCGAATGGGGTGTGTGTGCTATAAGCACAACAAATGGTGACTCTGCTAGAGAACACTCCTGAGAATTCTAGGGATAAATGGTCATTCAAAACCCAGAATCTTTGGTTTCATAGACTAGGGGCCAGTTGCTGAAAATGAACTAGGGAACTCAAAGGAGAATGAGATCCTTAGCTAAATCAAATCACTAAAGCATCTCAAAAGTTTGTGTAAGTAGTGGATTCATTCCTCTTATCCAAAGACTAGAGTAGGTGACCATTAATAAAATTTAACAAGCTATGAATCATCTAATGTCAAATTAACCTAGAAATTGCTTCACTATCAGTCAGGCATCCATAGCTCTGACAGAATTGCTGCTACGATCCCATGAACATTGCTCTACGACTATTCAGATGTCCATACACCCACAGGTTTTCTTGATTTTAAAATTTCTTCTATTTTCCTTTTGATGCCCTTTTGATACTATTTTTTTCACTCAACCATGTAAGCATCGAAGCCTACAGTGGGCTTGGAACCATAGTGGTGATTGAAGCATACTTATGATTTTCACTTGTGAGGTCATCATAACAATCACTACACAACTCATCAAAAGAAATTAATGTTTATCTTATGTAGGATCCAAGACAAAACGTGATAAGAGTCAACTAAGAGTCATGTTCTAGGTTAGTTCAATGTTCAAATAAGGAGATTGCACACAATAGCAATTAGAGACCAAGAGTTAAGAGTGAATAGTTATTTGAAGAACACCAAGAATGAACAGCGAGGAAAACCATTCGTTGAATGAGCATGGCCACCACATCAGGAACAAAGAGACACTCTCAGCAAAGAAAAGCAGCTGGGGAACTAGCAAAACAAAGTGGTTTGAAGTAGAAAAACAAAGTGGTCTGATGTAGCAAAACAACAAAACATGAAAACAAAAAGCACCATAAACTAACCTATATACATATATTTACAAGAATAACTCAGGAGAGCTCAAGCTTGGAAATATTTCTTCAGGTGTTTCCTATTGATGGGCAATGAGACATCTTTATCGATTAAGGTCTTGAGGTGGAAATAATTATCAAGGATTTCAACAATTTGAAAGGGTCGAAATTAGAGCTTTTCAAATTTTTCTTGTCCCCCTTTCTTCTCATGGGCCTTGTCCCAACACAAGACCATATCAACAATTCTAAAGGCCATGATTTTGGATTGTCTATCAAACCATCTTTTGACCACGCCTTGATGTTTGGTGAATTTTTCAATGGCATAGTCACACACTTCTTCTAAGTCGAGCAACTCAGCTAAAAAAACTTCCCTTCGATCCCCTTCTTCATAGAAGGTATTGAAGAATTGGAGAGGGGATTTTTAGGTGAATCAGGAACCCATGCTCTAGGCTGTAGACAAGGTGGTATGGGGAATCACCTAGGGAAGTTTTGTGGCATGTACAATCTACCCAAAGGGCATAACAGAGTTGGGTATGCTAGTCCTTGGGATTCCTATCAAGTAACATTTTGATGATGGTAATTAGGTTTTTGTTTGTAGATTCCACAAGGCCATTTCCTTGAGGATAGTAGTTGGATGAAATCTAAAGGGAAACCCCATAATCAAAGGCCCAACTAATGAATTTAAGTGAGGAAAAGTTGGGGCCATTATTGTAAACTAATGCATACATGGAACCAAAATGATTTAAAATGAAACTTTCAAGGAAATTAATGACGACCTTCATGGCACATTGCCTACATGCAATAGCTTATGTGCATCTAGTATAACAATTAGGGGTGGTTAGAATATACTTGTGACCCATAGATGATGGTGGGCTTACTGGACCAATGAAGTCAAGAACCCATTGTGTGTTCTTACCTCCAAGTTTGGTTGTAGTGGGACAACAATGTTCCTTTCTCTAGTTATGGAAGTCTAAAAGACATGGCACATGTGAACATGGCTATGGGAATATTTTAAGATAGTTACCCAATAGTATCCTACTCATAGAATTTGATGAGCAGTAGAGGGACTCGATCTGTGACTAGTACCAAATTTTTTGTGGAATTTTTTTGGCACTTGTGCCACCACTTCTTTTCCAAGGCATCGGAGGTAGACCCTTTCATGATTTATTTTGTAAAGGATAAATCCTTGTAGCATGTAGCTTCTACTTTTTAGTTTGAATGCACACTTTTGGACTCCCTATAGACAAGGAAGACACTTTTTTTTGAGCAAGTAATAGACACTATCATCGTACCATTCCCCTAGGGAGATGTCTTAAAGTTGATGTTGTTCAATTTTAAGCTCAAGTCTAGCCCCAACTACTATTTCAAAAATTGTTTGGGCGAGGGCTTATCCTCTTACCAACTTCATTAGCTAAATTTCTAGGTCATATTCTTGAAGAAAGGAGACACATTTTTTTCTTCTTTCTCCTAGCTCATTCTACATTAATAATGTCTTCACTGTTGGATCAGGGACAATGGTGAATACCTTGTTTTGTAGGATGTAATATATGAATTTCTTGACTCCTCTAATGAGAGTGTATGCTTGCTTCTCCATGCTATGATACCTCAGTTCCACATCCTTTAAGGGATCACTCATGAAATAAATTGGGTGTCCATTCCTTTCATTGTCTTTCTAGGTCAAGATGTTGGCACTCAAATGATCTAAAGTGAATGAGTAAATATAGAAGGGCTTTAGATAATCTAGGCTAACTAGTGTTTTCCTCATACAATGATTTCATAGCTAGGCTTGTACAGCCTTAATTTAGAGATTAGACATCTAACCTAAATAGTCATTCAACCACTATGAAGGTGCATTTAACTTGTCGACCTAGGGATGTGAACTTGAAATGGGTTGGAGCTATATGTGCACTAGGGGCTAAAGTAGTCATTGTGTCCTATAGGTAAGAAACACAATGTTGAAATTAAATTATTGAAAAGGAAGTAAACCAAATAATGAGAATCAATCACCAACTATGTTGAACCGAAAAGAAAGGAAAGAATGAAAGATCTAAGCAGCAAATAGGAACTAATTTGTCTACTTTAGCTAGAGGAACAGACACAAAATGGACTTCTAGTGGCTGCAGGAACAGTCAATTCTAGATTTTAAGCTAAGTATCAAAAGACAAGTAATACTAAGCTAATGCTAAACTAAGAGAACTAATTACTCCCCAAGTGGCCCCCCTTGGATAAGTATCCTCTATACTAACAATAACTCAAATGTTCGAACTGAAAAAATTATTTTCACACTATAAATCATGCATACAAAGAGTAATGTATCTATATCATTGAAAATGAGAGTAAAATGTAGAATTGTACAAACTTGTGAAGAAGGAGCATCAAAGTATTATTTATACAACTAACAAGGTAGTCAACTCCACAACTAGGAGGATGCCATTTAGGGAAAATAGGGAAAAGTGGAGCAGTGGTAGTTATGCATGCATGGAATCGAGTCAGGCATGCAAGTCAAGCAAAAATTCAACACAACATTATTGCCCATGCATGCTCAATCATAAAGGTCCACTACAAGGTAGTTACATTTGGTTGCATGAACAATCTTTTTTGTTGACTTCCTTTGACCTGGAGCGGCTTCTCAGCTGGAAATTACGGTGCATGCCCAGTTGGTGGTGTCCTCCATAACTTGATGTATTAATTTTGTAGTCCAGGATTAGTATGCACAATAATTGCACATCAATAACCACTCTAAGAAACACTCATTAATTGCATGCAAAATCAACATAGATGACCCACATATTATGTCAAATATCATTAAAGCTTGCAGAGATAGGGTAATGTCAAATTTAAATGGTTTGAGGGAAACATTATTCCAATACCAACACTTAAGCATCACAATCCATGACATCAATGAGAAAATAGACTATATATTTTACCCAAACTAAACTAAAAAATAGGCTTATCACTCCCCCAACCTAACATTTTTTTGGTCCTCTAGTAGGGGAAGTATTATTCTTTTCCTTGGTCAAAGCTCTAAAATTTTCACCCAAGAGTTGCCCAACATCAGTGGCTTCAATGTGTGAGTCAAGATCTCAATAGAATCCTCTCAATTTTTCAAATCTATCCCATCTCTACCTTTTTGCAAAAATATCACTCTGGTAGAATCTGAAATTTGGAACAAGCCACATGAGCATGGGTTGCTGAAAATTCAGGGGAAGCCGATGTCATCCCTAATTTCTTCCAATCTAAACATGTCCCTTAATTATTTTTAATGTTGCAACATAATTATGGATGGAATGAGGCTCTTCCTGCTTCAACTCATCGGTCAAACTATTCTATCTCTAGGATAATTATCTCCTCATGGTCTCCTCTTTTGATTTTGTTTTTACTTCATATTCAATGTAGTCTACCTCAATCCAAGGCATAATCCTATTTCCATAGCTTAGTTTGATTAGCATTCTTTTCCATTATCTATAAATATCCCTTGGGTTATTTGATTCAACTCTAACATGCAAAGGGATATCAGACTCCAATTGTTTATAAACACCATGTTGTTGTCCACAACTAATTTCATTTTGCACCCAGGACATGAATTCTCTCAATTGAACATCTCCAACATACAACAATGGGTTCCATTCATGGTCTTTTGTGATAACATAATTATGTAAATAAAATTCACATAACAAATTCTTCATTTCAAGGGAGGCAATGTTGTAAGCATTGAGGGTATCAACAAAAGGATTCAAACCTAAGGCAAGTCTTGAAATATTTCAAGAGCATAACATAAACCCTTGAGGGTTCTCTACATTCTAGAGTTTTTGGTGCCAAAGCTTCCATATCATTTACCCTCTACTTCAAGGTAGCAATTTCTACATTTTTCTCCTTAATTTCTTTATCCTTCTTTTGAATTTCTTCCTTTAACTTCCATTTTTCCCTTTTCCATTCTTCCTACCATCTTTGTATTTCTATCCAAAGATTCAAAATTGTTGCATGTACTAAAAATCAAGAGGGTTATGAATTCCTACCATTCTTTTAGTATATGGCATAATTTGCATAGACTCAAGTTGTCCTGTTAGCTCCAGTTGTAAGGGTGTTGTTTCTTCTTCCTTTCATTACAGAGACTCTTGTCTTAGCTATAGGAACTCTTACTCTAGTTTTGGTTGTTTCTGTAAGAATTCATATTGCACGATCTCTTGTTCATGCTATAGGAAGTTCTTGTTATCCTCCAATTCCTATGCAATGCTAGCAAGATTAGCTAGTGTTATGTTTGTTGCACCCTTAAATATGCCTTCTTCTTTTCCTTTTTCAACATGCTCCTACTATATTGGAGCTTTTGGGTCCTGATGTGGGGTCTCATTAGGTTTAGGTATTTTTTGGACAGGCCCGACTGGCCTTTATTTTCTGGTAGGTCCTTCACATCTTCCTTTGGCTGTAGGAGGAATAGTATTAGCTTTCCTCTTTTTCAGGCTTGGTATTTTTATTTCCATAGGCTATTTTCTAGCCTTTCCTTTTCCTTTTTCAACCTCTCTTTGATGTTCCTGAGTTTTCATGAGGGTTTCAAGTGGAACTTCATCATCATCAAAGTTTGAGGAAGATCTTTCTTTTTCTAAGTGATCTATTCCAAAATAACTAATTTCGATGGTTTCCTTTGCTGCAAGAGGATTCATGCTAGAGCCAACACTAGAGGTTGAATCACTAGGAATGGCTTTTGTCATGCTTACCCTCTTGATAAACCTACGAGATTGAGGTATAGGCGTAGGTGGAAAATTTTCAACATCTACAAACTCCTCCTAGTGATAATATTGATCAACCTTAATAAACTCTTCCCAATTCATTCTAGAAACATCATGCAGAGATTTTTCAACCAGCAATTTAATGAGGCAATGGTGGGAAACAAATTATCCCTACCTTTTTAGGTCTCAACGGCCATGATTGAGAGAAGATTGTACAACACATTGGGTAAATTCATCCTCCTCCTGTGTCTCATGTGGTTCAAAATATTGAAGTAGATAGAATGCAAGTTTGACTAGTGGCCCTTTCTAGTAATGTATTTGATGAAATACACAACTATCTACATCCACGGCTTAGGAAAAGACATTATTTTTGTGCCTTGCTTCTCTATGGTCAATGGGGGATCATTTTCCTTTGTGAATTCACCCCTAGCTAACCTTGAGTCTCTAGAAACATGGTAATATTTTCCATCAATAGTTAACCCTATAAATTCTACAATTATTTCCTCTTTTTCTATGACCTCTAACCCTTTTAATGTGGCTTTTCCCTCTAAAAATGTTTGGGAAAATTCAAGGGAAATTCCTTCATCAAAACCATCAAGTTTTAAAAATCAATCTATCCATCCACATACTTGAAATTCAGCCAGGCATTATGCATCCTATAGTAAAATATCATGCATCGTGGCTTTATTTTGAACTAACCCACCTCCTATTGTCTACAATCAAACAAATGCTCTGCAACTCCTTTCAACTTTTTGGAAATTACCCCCAAATTTTCTTCCCTACAATATCCATTTCAATTGTATTTCCTTTCTTTTGTTTTTTCATGTTGCTTGCAACTCAAGGTTAGGACAAGGAAATAATAGAAAGAAAAGAAGTAATGGAGTGAAGTTATGATAGGAAGAATTGGTGGCTGAATTTATTGTCATTTCACTCATGCAATTGACTCATTTGAAAATTCTGATGCAAACTAATATGGTTTGACACATGGACAATGAAATATTTGCATCTTTTTTGTTTCCCTCCCCCCAACCTAAATTTGGACGTGTGCCCACACATGTGATATGGGAGTGGCGATTGACAAGAAATGATGGTATTTATGTGAATACCTATGATTATGTGAATTTGTGGAAGATTCACTACAAAGATCATGGATAAGTAATGCTCGCCTTGCTGGAAAATGGATTGAGCAATGAATGAAGATGGGGTGGGATGGAATTGGGTGGAATGAAAATGGAAGAGAGAAAGGTGGTATGGATGGGTGGATGGATGGATAATGGAGAAATGGAATTCCACATAAGTGAAAGCATTTATTATGAAAAGTACATACCTCAATTAGGTTGAAGGAGGGACACTAGGTCCACCACCTTTGGCTACAGGAATCTTTGGATGTTGGGTGAAATGTTACAAGAATTCTTCTTTAGAATCTTGCTTATGATATAACCTGAGGTTATGACCATTGACAAGTAATTTGAATTTGAAAGGGTCAATGCTGGTAAGTTGGATGGCTCCATTAGGAAAGACCTCAACAATCTTGTAGGGTACTAGCTATCTTGTCTACAACTTTCCTACATTGTCTTAGGATCCTATAGCAAGGCCCAATCTCCTAGTTTGAACTTCTTTTCTTTGATAAATCTCTCATGCCACTTGATTCTTTGGTTCTTCACTACTTCATTATGCTACAGGGCTACTCTCCTTATTTCATCCAAAGCATTAGGCTACATGATTCTTTCTCTTTGTGCTTTAGAAATGTCCATCCCTAAATCCATTGTAGTCCATAGAGTTTTCTGTTCAAATTCGATTGGCATCATGGCGGTCTTTCCATACAAAAAATCAAATGGGGTGAAGCCTGTAGTTATTTTCCATGTTGTCCTATAGGACCAAATAGCTTCGAGTAATATATTCACCCAATATTTCATATGAATAGCTACCATTTTGGTTAGAATAGCTTCAATTTCTTGGTTTGTCACCTCAACTTGGCCATTACCCTAAGGATGATAAGGAGTATACTTTATGTTGCTAATGTTATACTCATTCACTAGTACTGCAACAAGGGTTGATGTGAATGGTGGCTCTTGATTAGTCACTATTTCTCTTGGAACTCCATATCTTGTGAAATCCTCATAGAGAAACTACACAACTTTTTTATCCTTCGCATGCTTCATGGCCTTGACCTCTACGCATTGTCTTACATAATCAATGGATACTAATATATAATACTTACCATTTGATGGAAGGTCAATTGGTCCCATAAAATATAATCCCCATTTTTCAATAGGAGTGATCACTATATAAGGGCATAATGGAATCTTATCAGATCTGGTTGGTCTACCCATTCTTTGACATCTATCACATTTTTCGGTATACCTTTCTACATCTCTTTGGAGTGTTGGCTAGTAGTCCCCTATGTTCAAGATCTTTATTGTTGTCCTTTTGGCCACAAAGTGTCCTCCATATGGATCATTGTGACATTCATGCAAAATTTCATAAGTCTCATATTCTCTCATGCATCTTCTCATAACATGGTCAAGTCCAGTGTAAAACAAACATCTATCAATCCAAGAAAAAGGAAAATATTTTCAAATATTTTCCAATGAGTTCCCTTTTCTCTTTTGGGGAGAAGTGAGAAGGAACTCTACCAATGACCAAGTATTTGGCTATTTCAACATACCAGGGTGTTTGTACACTAAGAAAAAATAGATTCTCATCAGGAAAAGAGTCATCTATGGGCTGGTTGTCTTCTGATGTAGTCAACCTTGAAAGAAAATCTGCAACAACATTATCTTTTCTTGTCTTATATACAATAGCTAATTAAAAATCTTGCATCAATAATAACCATCTTTCCAATCTCCCTATGATCAAAAGTTTATTCATGAGGTATCTAATGGTTGCATGATCAGTGTGCACAAATATTTGGTAGCCCATTATGTAATGTCTAAATTTTTTGAGTGCATAAACTATTTCCAACATTTCTTTCTGTCATAGTTTAATTGCATTAAGCTCCTTACAATTTTTTGCTAACAAAGTATATAGCATTTTCAACAGCTCCCTCCTTTTTTCCTAAGACTTTCTCTATGGCATAATAAAATGCATCAGTGAGAATGTGGAAAGGAAGATCCCAATTAGGTCCCTTAAGTACAAGTGAATTTTTTAAAGTTGTCTTTAAAGTAGAAAATGTGTTGTCACAAGCTTTAGTCCACTTAAATTCAACATCCTTAGTGAGAAAGGTATACAATGATGTTGATATCTTCTTGAAATCTTTGATAAATCACTTATAATATCCTGCATTACCCAAGAAACTTCTAACATCCTTTTGTTTTGTAGGTGTAGGCAAATTTGTGATTAACTCTATTTTTGCAAGATCTACTTGAATTCCCCTATGGGAAATGTAGTGGCCAAGGACTACACCATCTTACATCATCATATAGCATTTTTCACTATTTAAGGATAAGTTTTGATCCTCAAGTATTTGTAGGACCCTTTTGAGATTCTCTAATTCTTGATAAAAGTCAACAATGTAAGTAGTAAAGTCATCCATATAAATCTCCATGCAATCATGAGAAATGTCTAAAAATATACCAATGACTGCCCTCTAGATGGTTGTAGGTGTATTGCACAAGCTGAATGGGAGTACTAAGTAGGCATGGGTCCCCCATGCATAGGTGAATGTGATATTCTCCTAGTATTCTGGTGCAATTTGGATCTGGTTGTAACCGATGAATTTGTCTAGAAAAGAGAAGTATTGCTTTCTTGCAATTGTATCTAAAACCTTATCAATGAAGGGTAAAGGAAAGTGATCCTTCTTGGTGGAAGCATTAAGTTATTTTTAATCAACACAAACTCAACACTTCCCCCCTTTCTTGGGAACAATCACTAATGGAGACACCTACTGACTATTTGAAATGAGATAGATAAATCCTACATCTAACCATTTTTGCAGTTCTTTTTTCATAATTTCTCTTAGTGTAAGGTTAATCCTCCTTTGTGGATATCTTACTGGAGTGCAATCATTTCTGATATAAATTATATGGCTAAAATTTTTAGGATATGGTCCCTTCATGTCATGATAATACCATCCAAATGCATGTTGATGGGCTCTTAATAGATTTTCCAACAATAATTATTGCATTTCACTCAATTTATTATTGACATTCAGACATTCTCCTTTTAACACCTATAATTTTGTAGTTAATTCTAGCATGGATACTTCATTAACATGTGGTACCTTTAATTCACATGAAAAAAATGTATGGAATGCACCCATTGCTACATGAAGTCTGTATGCAAGAACAATGGCTGCAACAAGAACATTTTCAAGAAAAATGTTTGCAAGAACAATGGTTGAAGGAAGAATAGGTAGAAGTGTGCTAACTGAAGTATAAAATGATGTGTTCTCCACTCCATAATGATTCTGAATGATGTTAAGTAGAACCTCATCCTCATCTTGGAGCTGCATGAAAGATCTTGTACCTAGCATCATAAGCTATGCACAAAATTAACTTCATTGTCCTCTTTACCAACTTGTGGCCATACAAAATCTTCTTCATCATGAGATGGCTAAGTAGGTGGATAAAGAACAAAATTTTTAGTACTCCTTCCATCTGAAATGGTCATGTCACCTAACTGACATCCAATGTAGGCATCTACAGTTTCCAACCGAGGTCTTCCAAGCATAATAGGATACCTACCTAGTGTGGCCTTAGGAGGAAGAATCATAAAATTTGTTGAATATTCCTAGGAGTCTAGCACTACCATAAGATCCTCCACTACACCATCAGGCTTAATAGTAGAGCTATCTACAAGATGCGGGATAGTAGGAGTAGATCTCATGCTCACAATATTTAGTTGTTGCAGGGTGTCTCTGGTCATTACATTGATTGTTTCCCCTAAATCAATCAAAGCATTCTTCACTTGAATCCCATTTATGAGAACTGCTACCATAGGACTACTTGAGTCATTATACTTGGGAATAGTCACTTTTCCCAACATGATATCAGCTAGTTGTCCCACCATATGAACTATAGTTGGGTCTTTATTCTTCCTTCCTAGCTTGTTAAGACAAGCTTCCTTAATGGATCTGCCATAGATTCAAACAAATTTTATGGCCTAAAATAGGGGTATTTGGATGCATATATGCTTTAGCTAATCCAAAATGTCAAAATTAGTATCCTCCTTTTCTTCCTTCTTCTTGGAAACTTCCAATCTCTAAGGAAATGGTGGTTCTTGCTAGATTTGTTTGACTTGGATTGGTTCAGGAATTTGAGGTGTATTTGGATAGATAGGATCATTTAGAGGCTCCTCCTCCTCTTCCTCCAGAAGCTCAGTAATGATGGGCTTGGAAGGAGATAGGAGCTTGGTTCCTGAGAGCAAATGGATATCACTTACACTTATAGGATATGTAGGAAATTGGTTTGAATCAACATAATATATAGGCCATTGTTGTGGCTTATTATTAGGATTAGGTGTGGGATATGTCGGTAGTTGAGTTGGTTTAGGTGCATTAGGATTTACATTAGCATGTGGAGGTATTCTAGCAAGTTGTTGGGGCTAAAAAGGTGGTTGCATGTATGTTGTATTCTAGGTAGGCCATTGCTACCCTCCTCTCCATTGGTTTGTTTGCTGCCAATTTCCTAGAGGTGGTTTCCAATGACCTTGAAATTGTTGCCATTTCCCCTAAGGTTGCTGCCACTGAGGTGGAGGATTCTTATGGCTAGGCCAAGCATTTATAGGGTTACTCCAAGGTTGTGGTGGATATCCTCAATAATTGGGTGGATATGGGGTCTTCCATTGGTTTCCAAATGAATAACAGTTAAAATATGGTCCAACATAGGATAGGGGATCTAGTGGCATACCTTGTCTTGGAGCCTAGGACTTCCTTTGTGCAATATAATAGACTTGGTCTTCTTCAATCTAAATTAGCTTGAACTCAGGTGAAATATGCTTACTTTTCATATTAGTGACCATCTTACACCTATAGTCCCTCTTATTTTTTCTAAATTGAGTACAATACTCCATCAACATCATTTCTGCCTCTTGCTTCTTTCTGGCCTGAAGTGTATCTAGCTAAGTAGCTAGATTGTTGATAATATCTTGCTTGAGGTCTTCCAACAAATGAGCGATCTTCATTCTTGAAACTCCACCAGTAGTTGACTTACCAATGGATGATTGATAAGCTCTACCTTTCTTTGAAGTTTCCCTGGAGTAATTCTGGCATATCTTCTTGATGTCTTCCCAAGGAACCTAGAAGATATCTCCTCCTACCATGAGATCCAAAGCCTCAATACAGCCTTTGTAGATTCCTCTTAGGAAAAGAAACTTTTGTGAATCCTCATTAAGTGCATGGTGTGGATATTTTTGTAGGAAAAACAAAAATCTTGTAATGTAGTCTTCCAATCTCTCATCCTCCTACTATATTTTGAAGATGTCTCCTCTCATGTCACTACCCCTACAATATTCCTTGTACTTTTCAAGAAATTTTGTCTTCATATCTTCCCAATTTTCCACAATATCTCTGCATAGGCTCATAAACCTTCTTAATGTAGCCTCTTTCAAAGTGGTGGGAAATAAATTAATCCTATGGGTATCAGTAGTATAATCATAGCTTCTGTAGAGTATGCCAAATTCAAATAAAAAGGTATTAGGATCTTCTGTCACAAATCCATAGAACTTGGGGAGTGTTGAGGCAAGAATTTTCTTGATGTTTTCAACTTCATTCTAATGGGAAATGGGAAAGGGATTTTTTTTTAAATTTTTTTTTGTTCCATTTGCATCACCCATGCCTGATTGATGTGGTTCAAGGACAAAGAGATTCTCAAGCTGATTTTGATCTTTTGAGGAGACTTCAAAACTAGTCAAATTGGGATATGCATTTGCAATGGGGTGTGGATCTTCTTCTTCTAATAATAATTTTTGGTACTCAACTAACTAGAATGGATGAGGATTTTTAGGAAGAAATATCTTATAAGCATCCCTTCTCCTTCCTCTATGCATGCGGTTTCACTCACTATCAGTCAGCTCACACAAAACTTTGGTAAAGAATCAGGATGGTAATTACTTCCTATACGAGATTATACTAAGAACAAATTCTAAAGATACTACATTAAAAGTACCAATGACTTCAAAAAAATCCTAGCTTGACACCATCCCTAGCAACAACACCAAAAATATTTGCCTCCTACAACGATTTCATAAGTAGAATTCTATGTCCTTAATTAAGAGATTGGACACCTAACTTGAATAGTCATTCAACCACTAGGAAGGTACATTTAACTTGTCAACCCAAGGATGTGAACTTGAAATGGGTCGGCACTATATGTGCACTAGGGGCTCAAGTAGTCATTGCATCCTATAGCTAAGAAACATAATGCTAAAAGTAAATTGCAAAAAAGGAAGTAAAAAAATACTGAGTATCAATCAACAACTATGTTGAATTACAATGCAAGGCAAGAATGAAATATTTGATCAAAAAATAGGAACTACTCTATTTGCTCTAGCTATAGGAACAAACATAGAATGGACTTCTAGTTGCCTGAGTAACAGTCAATTCCAAATTTTAAGCTAAGTATCAAATGACAAGTAATACTAAGCTAATGCTAAACTATGAGAATAGTTTACTCACTAAGTGGGACCCCTTTGATAAGTATCCTCTATACTAACAACAACTCAGATGTTTGAACTTAGAACTTTATTTTCATTCACTATAAATCATGCATACAGAGAGTATTATATATGTATTAATGAAAATGAGAGTAAAATGTAGAATTGTGCAACCTCCTGAAGAATGAGCATCAAAGTATTATTTACACTACAACTAACAAGGTAGTCAACTCCATTACTAGGAGGACACCATTTAGGGAAAGCAGGAAAAAGTGGAGTGGTGGCAGTTACACGTGCATGGAATCCGGTTAGACATGCAAGTTAAGCGCACATTCAACACAATAGTAACACCCATTCATGCTCAATCATTAAGGTCCATTGCAAGGTGGTTACATTTAGTTGCATAAATAATCTCTACTATTGGTTACCTTTGACTTGGAGCGGATTCTTAGTTGGACATTATGGTGCATGCCTAGCTAGTGGTGTCCTCCATAACTCAATGTATTAATTCTGCAATCCAAGGTTAGTACACACAATAATTGCACATCAATAACCACTCTAATAAACACTCATTAATCACATGAAAAATCAACATAGATGACCCACATATTATGCCAAATACCATTAAAGCTTGTAGATATAGGGTAATGTCAAATGTCAATGATTTGAGGGAAAGATTATACCAATACCAATGCTTAAGCATGAAAATCCATTTCATCAATCATCAAATAGAATATAAATTTTACCCAAACTAGACCAAAAACTAGGCTCATCAACTAGCATAGGTTCATTAGCAATGGATTTCTTAATTTCTTTAAAGACCTTTTTTTTCCTCTGGAGTCCAGTCAATCTTGGAATCTTGCTTCAACATGGCTTGACAATCTTAGCAAAGCCAGTAATGAAATTTTTGATGAAATTTATCTTTTTGAAGAAAATTTTCAGCTCTTTCTTGCTATCTGGAAATTGGATCTTCAATTGATACAGGATATGCGCAGGTCCTATGGAGATTCCCCATTCTAAAATAATGTTCCCAAGTAAGTTATCTTTAGTGACACCAAAGATGCATTTCATTGGATTAAGCGAAATCTTGAATTCTTGACATCTTTGAAAAAAATTGCACAGGTCAGAGACATGATTAGCCTGCTTTTTTGAGAACACTGTCAGGTCATCCATGTAAATGATGATACATTTTTTGATTAGATCCTTGAATTCTATATCCATCGCACACTAGAAAGTGGCACCAACATTGATGAGTCCAAACAACATCCTCATGTACGCCAAGGTTCCTCACTTGGTGGTGAACATGGTCTTGTGTCTATCTTCATATTATACTACCATGACTTGATTATATCCAAAAATACCCATCAAGGAAGGACATCATCTATGAACCATTGATGATTTGTAGTACCTCATCAAGTGAATGAATGGGATAGTTGTCCTTCCTTGAAGCTCTGTTTAGATTGTGGAAGTCCACACACAATCTGATTTCTCTATTCTTTTTCCTAACCATGACCAAATTGGCCACCCATGTAGAGTGCTTGATAGGAAAGATTATTTTGGCCAATAATATCTTTTTCACTTCCTTATAGACGATGTTATCTAGTAATTCATTGATGGGATGCTATCATTGTCAGAATGGTCACACATCTGGCTTGAGAGGAATAGTGTACATGATAAAGGAGGTGTCATGTGTCTTTAAATCTTCATAACTCCATGCTACCACATCATGGTACTATTGCAGGGCATTAATGATACCTTTATTCTCCTCTAATGTGCATACCTTTCCAATTAATACATACTTAACTTCCTCAATTGTTTTGAGGTTGTGCTTGTCACACTAGTTGTTTATGGAATCCCACTTTTCCTATTGATCTTGCTCTTGAATCTGATCTAGGTCAAATATCCATTCAAGTTGAACCATGCCTCTAGGAATTGTTTTTGTTTTGAGATTGATAACCCCTTCTATATCTATTTCAACTTCTTAAAGGTCATCTTCATCAATTATTCAAGTTGAAAATATGTCAAAACTAGTGATAAATTCTAAGATGTGTTTATCATCATTGAATACCGAGAAATGGGTAACATTATCTAGCATGGATGGGACAAAGGTCAACTTGACAATGAACCGTTTGAGGCCTAGAAGTGACAGAGGTTGAAGAGTCCTAGCTACTTGAGCTAGGGCATCAACAATATGGTTTTGAGAACAAGGGATCAACTGTATGTTGAATGCATCTAAGATTTCTAAAATATCCCAAACTCTATTCCTATAGTTTTCTAACCTTCTATCATGGAAAGAATATAATTTTTTCACTTATTTTACCACCAATTCTTAATCACCAAATACTTGCAAGATTTTAACTTTCTTCCTCAATGGCATCAAGAGACCATGAACTAGCACTTCATATTTTGCTACATTACTGCTACAATAAAATTGAAGCCTATGAGTAGTGAAGTAAGTATTACCTATAGGACTGATAAGTTTGAACCCAACCTTGAATCCCTGCTTAGAATTAGATCCATCATAACACAACATGCAAAACATGGAGGGTTCTCTGACCTCTAGGCCAATCAATCCTTCATTCTTTCTTAGTTGCATACTTGCATTTTTCAATTCAGGAATGAGAATAGGCTCATCATAGTGAAGGACGAGCTGATCTATTGGTTACTCTTTTTGAGACATATCTTGTCCCTTGATATGCTCTATTACTATCTAACACAAACAATACTTAAATTCTAAGTGGGAAACATTATGAACTTTGCACTAGTTAAGCAATAGAGCTCTTCGAAATCCATTCTTGCTCCCAAACTAAGCTAGTCTTGTATGCATTTTTCCATAAAGTCTTGGAATTCATCTAGTATTCCCAAGTTAACATATTCGTAAGACTCAGTAGATTCTTATTCTACCAGCATTTCTGTGCTCTAGGGTGCATAGGCCAAGTTGGTCAGAGAGCTGCAGAGTACCAAGAAAACCTCTTCAGTCATATCTTCTTCTTGAGCCTCTGATTCTCCCTAATAAGTCATGGGGTAATAGTTACTAAATTCTATTTCAGAAAATAACACCTCTTTGGTGTTGTTATGGGTATGTGCAGGATCATCATGGAAAAAACAAGCCCTTAAGTGGCAAAAAATTCAAAAAAATTAGTGTTAGGAAATTTGATGTAAAAATTTGAATAAGTTATCTATATTATTTCAAAAATATGTAAGAATATAATCAGTAGAAAATTGAATGTAGTTTCTAAACTACTAGGTTTATTTAAATATAAATAAAATCTATTTGGTGAAAATTTGAAATTCCAATGGAGTAGTACTTAAATTTCAGGGGAAAAATAAGAAGTAGGTGTCTATCTGACCACCCTAACCATAATAAAATGATAATATTTTTTTTTAAGATTTTATATATAAGTAGAGGACTCATGTCTGGATGTGATGCATATTTTTTTGTAATTTGTTTCCAAGTAAATAATTAATTATGAATTTTTATGACAACTTTTAAAAAATATAAAAAACTCGTATGTCTGACCACCTTAACTTTGTCAAAACTTCATGAAATTTAATTTTTCTTTTTTATATCCTATAGTATGTGATGCATGTTTTGGATTCAAAAAATGTGATACCCTTTGAAAGTTATAGATGTTTTTCAATAAGCCTATCGATCAAGACTTTAGTCATAATTCTAATAGAAAATAAATAATAATTATTTATTAAATTCAAATTAAAGCATAATTTATGTTGGTGGAAAGCTGAGAATCTCCTCTAAAAACCTTTTTCATTTCATCAATTTTGGGTAAAAAAAAGTTCGTTAGCCACATACCCTACAAATACCCATAATATTGCCACTTTTTGGACCATCATGATCCTGCACATACCCTTATATTCTGTGATCATGAATTTCATGTGTGGCTCTCAATCTATATGAATTTGATTTGGTAGCCACTTCCACAACAACCACATGTGGGAGAAATCAATTGTGGCATATCCATTCAATGCTTGGGTGAAGTCTTGTCCCAAGATTATTTTTTATGTGCCAAGAATATCCATAACTTGGATGTCAATAACCTATTGCACCCTTGGATCTACAAAGATCTACAAGGGAATACGACTGATTTCTCCAACGATGTTTACTTCATTTTTTCTAGTTGAGTTACTTTTCTTCTTAAAAGTGTGGGGACAATTACAAGAGCCTTGCATAAAGCCAAAGGCATGACATTCATTGATGCTCCAAATTCAATAAAAAAAATTGTGCAAATTCTTCCCAAATATTCTAATTGTCATGAGTAAGGGTGGCATTTCTAGCTTTCCTTGGAATAACCCTACGAGTGTTTCAACCTAGGATACCTAGTTCTTATCCTTCTCATTGATTGTTTCCCTTGTTTGCATTTAATTTTTCTCTTTATCAGGTTATTTTATAGTTTGTTGATTGGTAGGGACATCTTTCTTTTTACCTATGATTTCTTGAAGCATGGGCTTATGTGGGGCTCTTCAAAAGAGACCTTCTTGGTTAGTGTTTCTTTTGTTGCCTTAGAGGAATGTATTTCATTAATTAGCCTAAAGAAGGTGTTCCTAACTATAAGAACCTTAAGCAACTTGAAGGTAGACAAGTTTATTTTGAATTTCTTGAACTCTTTAGCAATGTACTCCCCCATTTTCTCAATTTCAACCTTGAAGGATCTACCTGACTAGTTTTGAGTTTGGTTTAGCTATCTATTTTTGTTCAAGTATTGTATAGGAACATAGGGATAGCTTAGGTTGTTGCTAGAATTGGGATCAAGATGGGTGTTGAATTTATTAGGTGGAATGGAAGTAGTGAATGGTTCTCCTACTTTTCTATTTCTTAAATTATATGGAGAAGCTCTCTAATGGAACATTTGAACTTCATCTTCATGAGACTCCTCTTCATCTACCAGATCATTGTATTTTGAATTAAAAATTTGGGATAGAGTTGCTTCGTTACTTACCTCTTTTCCTTATTTGTTCTTTTGGGAGGAAAACTCACTTTCAAGTTCATTTCTTTCACTTTTGAGAAATGGGGCTTGATTGACTATGAGCATAGAAGAATCATATGGTTCTGATGGGACTATGTCTCTACAACCTACACTGTCAATGATGTTCTAGACCTCCACTTGAAATACCTCCATGACTGTGAGGAACTCAAGGCAATCCAATTATGAGTTTCTATTATTTTTATGGATCTGACACCATCCAGATAGGGTAGCCTCAATGAGATACTCTCCACTAGTTATTTTCTTAGTATTAGTAAGCTGATCAAGAGGAGTGAGGACACCCTCATAGTTTGGCCTTGTATTTCATGTCCTATTCTACCTTTGGGAGGGTCTCCTTTCAAAATTATAATTGGAGCTCTACCCCCGCTTATAATTCTACCTAGATGAGGTACCTACCTCATGGTTATCCCTATTGTCTCAGTTGAGGTTGGCCTAAATGTTGCATTGAGAAGCTTGCAGTTGATTATTTTGGTTCTTGAGATGAGTCATTTCCATGGAAACTTTTCTAATCATCTCAATTAGTTTGTTCAACCAATCCTTCTCTGCACTGCTTGGCAGCGGTGCTTGGTTTTGGAGAAAGATGGGTTGCACCATCGGTTGGTTCTTTTGAGCAGGTGGGAATTCAAGCCTTTATAGATATAGTGGCACTTGAGGTTGCTACAAGTAAACCTATTGCTATTGGGGCTGAAAGTAATGAGACACATGAGGTGCCTGATTCATGGGATACCTTAGGTGAGACACTATAGACAGGTGCAATACTTGATTCATGAGGGGTGTCTAATGTTGTAGAGCCTAAGAAAGCCCTTGAATCTGCATAGGATGGGAAACATGTCCCAAGGAGGGAAATGGACTAGAGATATTTTATCCCAAGTTGGTGCTTGCTACAATTTCCACATCATATACATCCACCAATTTTGCTGGTGGTAGATTCATTCTTTTCACCATTGCTATGGTAAGGTTGTCTATGGCAGTGTAGTAGATGGGTAAGACTGTGAAATTTTTGAGTGCATATGGAGCTTGTAATCTCATGTATTCCCAATTAAATTTTTCATTGAATGAGCTTATTGGTTCATTAACCACCCTACAAATTGCCATGAATTGTTGATATAGTTCTAAGGGGCTGATCAGTACTTTCTACTTCCTTAGGAATACATTCTTCAAGAGATCCCAAGTAGTGATTGATCACATTGATAAATTTTATGTACCAATATAAGGCTTCCTCTCCCTAAGATTAAGGGAAAACTCTACATGCCATGTCCTTGTGATCGATCTACATATCTTTCAATGTCATTTGGAATATCTTAATGTGCTCTTTAGTTGTCCTTTGTGCAAAAGCTCTTTTGATTATTAGGAATGTCATGATAAGAATTGAAAAACAATGGAGAAGTGTTGTTCACTAGCCAAGCCATGAGGGGAGGTGGAGGTGGTATGTGTTGTTGGACAACTACTTGGGGCTGCATAGGGGAAATTCCAGTTGGGACTATACCTTGGACTTGGAAGGCAAGGATATGGGAAACACCCCAACTATGGGAAGCAAGTGGTTGAAATGCAATTTGGGATGGCTAAGTGGAAGAGGGAGGATGAGAGTGTGTCAGATGGAAGGAGAATAGGGGTGAATTTGATAAAGTGGATGAGGAAGATGAGGTCGATTCTAATCTTCTAGTCCTTCTTACCCTTTTGGGGGGCTCTAGTTCCTAAAATTCCCTATTGTTGGATGTGAATCGTAGAACTCCATGGAATCTCTTAGGGGAAAATGATCCAATTCGATCAATCTTAACCTCAAAGGGTTCCCTCGTTCTAGCGCCAGTTTTGTTGATGGGTGTTTTTGCACCTTCTCAACATAGGAAATGCATAAGTGCATTACCTCTCTTGAGAGGCAATCTCCAACAACAAGTTGTTGAAAATTACCCCAAGGTATTTTGGGTGTTAGTTCATGAAATGCATGGAATATCTCAATTGGTTTTATTTGATCTTGTTGGTAATCCCTAGGTATCCTTACGTGGTTTAAACTAGAACCAAATTGGATCTTTGAGTGAAATTCATAAATTTTCCAAAGTGTTGCTCTATTACTGCAAGTTTAGGACAGTAGTCTCAAACTCCACTTTAATCTTCATATTTGGCTTTACAATGTGTAATGAACTTTATCTAAAGAACCTATAAAAAAAATAAAAAGGTGTAGGAGAAGGGAGGAGTTCCTAGACCTAAAACTACCAATGAACAATGTTAATGGAGGACCCTATAGTTGACAACCTTTCTAAAACTTAGTTCCACTTAACCAAGTTAATTCATAGTATCATGAAACAAGCGCAATCTTCTAAGGTTTGTAGATTTTCAACTTTTCATTCATGATGAAGTATGAACAAGGAAGGGCATCAACAAAGAAAAATTCTTCAAAACCAATGAATAGTATTAACTAATTTACTAAAGCAAACTAGAACACATAGAACAACAAATTTAATCTACTCAAATTCATCAACTATGAGAAGAAGAATCATACAACATGAAGTTGGAACTCAAGAATCCACCAAAATGAATTTCTATTAACATTAAAGCAACATGTACTTACAACAACTCAACTCTCTCTTGAAAATGAGAGGAAACCCCCTATTTATAGTGACCAAAAAGAAAAATGAATGGCCAAGGTTTAATCTCATTGTGTGACCAAGATTCACTACAAATTTGGGTTTCACCTACTCCCAAATATTTTACAATATAAAATTACATTTTATCTTTTAGCCTATTTTGGCATCTAGTGGCCAACTTTGTAGCTCCTCTTGTCATTTAGCTGATTTCCTTGCCTAAGCTACTTTGTGAGGAATTCATCATCAAAAATCAGATTCCCTTCTTGCTTCCTTGCAATAGCATATTCCACGAACCTATCAATTAGTGCTTAGAGCTTGTTCCATTCCATTATATCTAACCAAAGCACATGTACATTCAATTTCCTACATTTTCCCATAATCTCATCCCAGTCCTTCTCACATTTTTGTTTATTCTTCATCACCTACTCAAATTGAGCAAAGGAAAGAGTGGAAAAATCTGTAAAATATAAAGTAAGTGCATTAGTGGTCTCACTCTCCATCTTTTTATGAAATTATATCTTTATTTTCTCTAGGTCTAGCTCAACAGTAGGCATATCAAAATCTATCATTAGTCTCAGATATTCTTCACAGGTTGTCTTGATTACTTTTACCCAATCAATATCAAGCTCCACTTCATGGAACACTCATTCCAAGACTTCCATCCTATGGTCTAATCCTAGCTTCCATGTCTACATGAGCCAATGGTCATCTTCTACCAAAGCAAACTTCTTCTCCTAGGATCTCTGAGGTATCTTAAGGATAGCCTCAAGTTTGGGATATGTGATGTATAATTCTGGGAAGTCAGTGAAAACTTTCTTTATTCCCTCAAGTAGATTTTTCACCTCAACGAACTTATTTTTTGTCCTAACAACACAACCTATGCCTATATTTCCACTATAGAGGACCTGCTAGAGCCAATCTTCTATTGCCTATGTCTAATTATTTCTCTGTTCTAGCTTACTGGTGTGATTTGTGGACAACAAGAATGGGGTAGTTGATCACATGATAGGGATCTCTTTAGTAGATGACCATTGTTGGATGTAGGTTGTCAGATCCATCACTTGTGCTTTTAAATCCTCCTAAGAGGTCTTGTCCTTGTGCATTTGATGCACAATAGTGGCAATGGATCCCTAGAGATGCTTGATTTTCTACGCTCTTGTAGTTGTTCCCAAATCAATGGTAAGAATATTATAACTAACCCCCTCTTCTCCCATATCTAAAGTGGCTATTTATATTGTCCTAGATCTAGATGCATCCATCATTAGGTGGGATTTTACCTTCATCTTCTTTTCCTTCTTCGTATTTATTTGTGCTTGAGCTATAATCACTTCTAGCCTCACCTTTGGATCCATTAGGGTTTGGTTTTTCTTTTCTAACTTCCTTTTGAGTCATATAGGCTCTTGGGATTCTCCTTTTGGTGATCTTTGATCACCTTATTCATCATGGGTGCATTGAATTTAAATTACTTTTCAACCCAAAGTCTATTCTCTATCTTCTCTTCTTCCTCATCAGAATCCTAGATTAGCATAGTTTCCTTTCTCGAGGATTTGCTAGCTATTTTTTCCTTGGTTTTTCCTCCCCCTCAAAGGTTTTCTTTTCTTCCTCTTGTTCATTCCCATGTTCTTCATGATGCTCTACTTTTGGGCTCTTTCTCATTTTGGCCTTTTCTTCAAGTTTTCTTTCTTTTTTCTCTTCTCTTTCCTTTTCTTCTTGTTCCTCTAAAAGAGGCATCTCTTTGTCATGGCCAAGGCTTTCATCTTATTCCCCAATTGGAGGCTTAGTGTCCTCTATTCTTTCATATGTATCCTTTTATTTATTGGAGGGTTGTTTCTCTACTTCTTCTCTTACATCCTTGAGTTGTTGATACAATTCTTCCTCGAACTCGAGGTCAAAAGTTTCCACAATATACTTTGTCTCAGTTCCTAAATGTCTTATTTAGATGACTGTATTTTTTCCCCCTCATGTACCACTTCATCAATTTCTAGATGTTGATATTTAGGATGCTCATGGTAGTCATTCACTTCTTCATCCATTCTTTGGAAGCTTCCCTCTCTTTCATCTCCAACTCTTCTAATATTTTCATTGTCGCCTCCATCATAGGTGGTTTATTTGGAGGAGGGATAGGGAGGTTAGCAACAACTTGTCCCAAGGAAACTTGTACCACAAGATTCATTAGTACCCCATACAACTTTTTCGATATGTTTTGCATGTGCCACACAAAATCCATTGGGAGCAAGAGAGTGGGAATTGGCATTGCTGCAATAACTAGTGGGAGGGATGATGATGGAGACATGGAGGAGGAAAAAAGTGGAGAAGTGGTAGCAGACAAGGAATCTATAACCATGATTTTTGTTGCAGCAGAAGTGGAGGCAAGGTGAACTAAAATGTCCATCATGAGTGGAGAAGAGGAAACCATCACCTGAGAAGTATGTGGAGGAGAAAAAGTAGTGGCAATAACATCAGTGTTGACTACAAGAATGGATGCACAAGGCAAGAACTTTGGTTGCTCAATTTCTACCTCTTCTCCCTCATGAACAAGGTCTTCTTGCATAGTGGACATTTCCATGAAATTGCCTAAATTCTTTAGCTTCTTGGAAGGCTCACCCCTCAATACTTTCCTTGAATATACCTTTCTTTTAGGCTTTCATTCAACCATTTCTTTTTTTTTCTTAGACCTAGTAGTGGGAGGAGACATTGAAGTCTCTCCTATTGGGGCAGCAGGGGCATGGGAACTATCAATCTTGCTTTCAAGTGTATCCTCGAGCTTAGCATATGTTAGGGTAACTCCATGTAGCTTTAATTGAGAAAAATTCCTATTGATAAATTCTTTGGTTCTCACCTCAATTGGTTTCATTAGAATATTGAGGTCATTGAACTCTGCTTCATCCTAGTCAATTGATATCAACAACTAGCTAGTAATAGCATCGTGTCTTGGATCTACTACTGTATTTTCTTCCTCATCAATCTGATCTAGTACCAAAAATAGGTTCACTATTTTTATGAAGAATTCCACCATGGACATGTAATGTGTCATACACTCCTCATTATCATCTCTACAATTGGCCCAAAATTCCTCCACATTATGTAGATGGGCATACTCTATCCCGATATCCTTCTTCAATTTTCCATAAGGGTCTATTCATGGTCTGGTGGTGTAGAACTCCAAGTTGTATTCATTTAGTTCCTTGTCATAGTACTCCACATACTGGGATACAACAAGTGCATACATACCCTAACCAAATGTGAGGGGATAAGGGATCCCCACTCTATTCTTGTCACTTAGGATGGCATGTGCTCTTTGTAGCTGCCGAGAGAGTTCAAGTAGTATCAACCAGTCATTTGGTACCAGGGCAGCTTATATGGTTTCTCTAAGAAACCCTCGGCTTAGATTTATGTAAATTTTGGAAATTGAATGAACAAAAATACAAAATGGCATATCAAGGCATTGGCACTATGGGTAACCCTTCTTTCAAATTCACCCCCAAGTAGTCTAATGATATGCCTGATGAAGGCACCATTGACTCTACAATAGTCTTTCTTAAAGTTATAGAATTAAAATTGGGGATACCAATCATAGACCTTCAATTCCTTTCCTAGAGTTGGAGTTGGTTCTACAAATAGTCCCCTATATTAGGGACAACCGGCAAGCAAATAGAATAGGTATGATTTCATATAAAAGTTTGAAATCTTCTTCACTACCAAAAATTGCTCGTGTAGGCATTGGTTGATCATCCCTGCCCAATAGAAATTGGTTTCCCCTTGGATTATCTCCTCTACCAAATATAACATCCATTCTTGAAAGATGACCATAGTAGGGAGGCCCATAACTTTGCTTAGCAAGCTTACAAGGTCATGGTAATCCTCGTAGAAGTAAATTCTGAAGAGTTCTTATGGCACTTTGTTCGCACTGCCCCTCTTCTCCTTAAGCCAGTACTAATTGATGAGCTTCTTGCATTTGAGGGGATTGAAATTCCATATGTTCTTAGCATATTCTTTGTATATTTCCTCCATTTCACTCAAGGTAGGGATATGGAAATTTTTCCCTATTGATTTAGCAAAACAATTGGCTAACATATTCCCATCTTCGTCCACTATTCTCTTTGTTTCTTCTTGGTATGCCTCTCTATCAGTCATTACAAGGTCAAGAGATAAAAGGGTAGATGGGAACCTTACAATGTTAGCCAACCCACTACCTATAATCCTTCTAGAATTTTTTATTTTGGGGTTGACTAAGACCCTTTTCTTGAACTCATCGATATCAATATGTCCTAGATTAGTATCTGAGATCTCCTTCCAATCTATCATGAAACTAGAATTGAGGGGTTCCCCTTGAAACTTATACTTTATGTGGTATTTATTTTCTTTTCCTCTGGGTGCTTTAGCTAACTTCTTTCCCTTTTCCTTTTCCATGACTGCCTCATAGGGTCCTATAGCTGGTTCCATATATCCTATAGGAAAGAGAGTAGTAAGTATACTCAAGCATAAAAACATGAGGAACGTTAGCCAAAATACATCAAAATGATGTTAAATCAGGCGAATCTTCATTTAAAGATCCTAACATATGTTTTAAATCAGCATTGACCATTCATTTGGGAAAGTTATGGAAATGCGGGCCTAGGGGTGTAGACTTCCCTAGGTTGGCAGCTGTTTTGAAGGAAATAGTGAACAAATGACAATCAAGGCATAACAACCCACATGGTTTCTTCTGCACAAAGATTTGGTCATGAAGTGGGGTATACCAAGAAGGTCAAGCCATTTAGACATGTGGGTCAAAACCACTTTGAAGTATTGAAGGTGTTAAGTTCATCTCTTAAGTATGTGGGTCCTAGGACAATGGGAGTAGGAGGTAGCCCGGTAGTTCAAGGCCCCACTAGTCAAAACAGTGCTAGTAAGGTGTAACCCCACAAGCGGTGTTCTACCATGTGAGACTTGCAATCTTGGAGGAAGGAAGGTGCTAGATCATTAAATTTTAAACCACTTAAAGGGGGTGTGGGTCGGAAGGTACATGATGACGTTGGGTGTTGGTTTCCTAGACTAGCATAGGTGGGACAGAAGTTCGGCAGGGGAGCTCTGCACTATTGGATCTATGATGGGCTTTGGTATTTCCCTTTTTTAATCATACAGTCAAAAGGAAATGGCAAGGTTGGGCCCCACATAGCGGACTGATGGGAGTCAATTTCTATTTTGGAATAGCATGAGTAGGATGGAAGTCCATGAATGGTTACTCACAAGAGGCGGGCTTCCTTGGGCTCAATATTTGGTTGTTTTGCATTTGGGATTAGAAAAACATGGAAACTGTGGGCTCCATGGGGTGAGGAGGTGGTCACTCGGGCCCGTTTGGAACAATGAACTCGTCACAACAGTCCATAGAGGAAGTCTATAGTGAGAGGCGTGCAAAGAGCCAACAGTTAGTCATTTTGGCACAAAGGGAGATTTGATGGCAATAGAAGAGTCGAGACCCACCGGTAAAAAGGATGTTTAGATTTCACCATTTTGAGTAGCCATTCATGTGGCGGCGAAAAATCAATGGAGGTTTGTGTTGAATGGTTTGCATCAAATAAATTACTTTATTTTTTGATTCAGATGAAAACTAGATGACAAAGCTGAATAGGTAGGAAGATGGGTCACAAAGGACATCTAGAATGGAAAAGCCAGGGTGGAAATCTATAGATGGAGGTCTACAAGGAGAACTCCACAATGGGTCAGGACTTAAGGATTTTCACGTGATTGAGCTTGATTGGCATTGATGAGGGCAAGATTCGCCTATCAGGGGGAAGCGATTAGATATTCGTTTGGAATGACAAGGATCAAAAGGCATTCCATAGGTAGAGGCCCATGCTTGCAGGCCCAAGAGGACCAAAGGTTCCCCATTTTGGGCTTATGAATTTTAGCTATGTTTAGGATGGTCGAGTTGAAGGGGCTTCTTACTAGGGTGGGCCTAATGAAGGTATTTGTTTTTTTTAGGCTTCAAAATTTTAAGGGAAATTCAATAGTGTTGGTTAGGTTGTGGGCCCATACGACATGAACATGCTAGATCAAGAAAGGCCATGGGCTCCTCAAGTTTTGCACATTGCCCCTAGGCAATTTTTGACAGATTTTAAAATTCTAAAAAGTAGGTTTTTATTGTTGGGGCTTTAACTAACTTATTCTTAAGTTTTTTTCCAAGATTTAACAAATTTATATAGAAAATTAAGAAAATTAAGCATATGGATTGCATCAAAAAAATGACCTATGAAACCCAGTGAAGATGAACAAAAAATTAGTGAATGGACACTTCAAAATGACAACAAAGTTCAGTGGGCATGATGGCAGTGTGGGTGAGCACTTTGAAAAACTCTTGGAAATCTTGTTGGTGAAAATGACAAATCAACATGGAATATTTATAGAAAACACATCATTTAATGTCCACCATAAATTTGGGTACAACTTCATTATGGGTTGGTAAATGGGAATTTCAAAAATGGCAACAAGAATGATGGAGTTCGCTAAGCACATGATAGTCAAGGGTTAGCCACTTGGGAATTTGGCGGTGAAAATAGCCAAAGATGATTCAAGTCCCACATGGTGGGAGGACATCACATGAAGTCCTTTCACAATGGTTGGGGAGCCAGGGAATCCCACAAAGAGTGACTCGCAGGGGTAGACCCACATTGCTTGGAGGACACTAGTTGTAAAGTTTGAAGGAAAACAACTAGGGAGATCCCACAAAGGACTAAGGCCCTAAAAATTTAATGGTAGCAAAACATAGTCAACTAAAGGTGACTCTTCTAAGACTCTTTGACCACTTAGGACTCAAAATAGGGGACACAAAGAATGAGGTGATGAAAAAAATTGACCCAATGAAGCCAAAAGGGAAAGAGAGACAGTCCCCATTCCAAATGGGCCTTGTGAGCTATAGCCACAACAAAACCCTCAACCTTTAAACCCTTAAACCAATTTAGTAACCTCTCTACCATAATCCCTCAACCCTCTTGACCCTTAATCCCTCAACCATTAAAATCTAATCCCTATATCCCTATATCCTCTACCATATACATTGGATCCTCAACCCTAATCCACCAACCCTATACCCTAAATCATCTACCCTCAACCTTAAACCCTCAACCCTTAAATTCATAAACCCACTTAGTAAACTCTCTACCCTAATCCTTCAACCCTCTTGACCCTTAATCCCTCAACCCCTATATCCTCTACCCTATACATTGGACCCTCAACCCTAATACCCCAACCCTATACCATGAATCCTCTACCCTTAACCTTAAAAAATTAATCCTATAAACTCTTAAATACTCAACCCTAAACTGTAAACCATAAATCCTCAACCCTTAAACCCTAAACCCTGAAACCATCTACCCTCTAGCCTCAATCCTCTACCCTCTACCATCAACGCTAATCCCTTAACCTTTAAACCCTTAAACCCATTTAGTAAACTCTCAACCCTAATCCCTCAACCCTCTTCACCCTTTATCTCTCAACCCTTAAACCCTAATCCTTCAACTCTTATACCCTCTACCCTATACATTGGACCCCCCACCTCAATCCCCCAACCCTATACCCTCAATCTTCTACCCTCAACCTTAAACCCTAAACCATTACACCCAATTAGTAAACTCTCTACCCTAATCCCTCAATGCTCTTGAACCTTAATCCCTCAACCCTTAAAACATAATCTCTCAAACCCTAAACCCTATACCCTATATATTGGATCCTCAACGCTAATCCCCCAACCCTATACCCTCAATCCTCTACCCTCAACCTTAAATCATCAACCATTAAACCCTATAAACCCATAAACACTCAACCCTAAACCATAAACCCTCAACCCTTCAACCCAAAAACCAAAAACCCTCTACCCTCTACCATTAATCCCCTACTGTCTACACTCAACCCTAATCCATCAACCCTATATATTGGACACAACCCTAATCCCCCAACCTTATGCCCCCAATCCTCTACCCTAACCATTAAACCATCAACAATTAAACACTTAAACCAACTTAGTAAACTCTCTAACATAATCCTTCAACCCCTATACCCTCTACCCTATACATTAGACCCTGAACCTTAATCCCACAACCCTATAACCTCAATCCTCTACCCTAAACCTTAAACCATATAACCTCTACCATCTACCCTATAAAAAATTAAACCCTCAACCCTCTACCTTCAATCATCCACCCTCTACCCTCAACCCTAATCCTTAAACAATTAAACCCTTAAACCCACTTGGTAAACTCTCTACCCTAATCCCTCAACCCTCTTGACCCTTAATCCCTGAACCACTAAACCATAATACCTCAACCCCTATGCCCTCTACCCTATACATTGGACCCTAAATCCTCTATGTTCAACCTTAAACCCTCAACCCTCTACCCTTAAAACCTCTACCCTCTACCCTCTTCCCTCTACCCTTTAACCTATACATTAAACACCCAACCCTTAATTCTCAACCATCAACCCTTAATCCCTCAACCCTCAATCCTTAAACCTTAAACCCTAAAACCCTATACTCTCTACCCTTTACATTGGACCATGAACCCTAATTCCCTAACCCTATACCCTCAATCCTCTACCCTCAGCGTTAAATTCTTAACCCTTAAACTGACTTACTAAACTCTCTACCCTAATCCCTCAACCCTCTTAACCCTTAATCTCTCAACAATTAAAACCTAAGCCTTCAACCCCTGTACCCTCAATCCTATACCCTCAACCCTTAAACCATCTACCCTCTACCCCACAAACCCTTAAACACTCAACCATAAACCCTAAACCCTTAGCCCTTAAACCCTAAACCCTTAAACTCTCTACCATCAATCCTCTACCCTCTACCCTCAACCCTAATATCTCAACCCTTAAAACCACTTAGTAAACTCTCTACTCTAATCCATAAACCTTATTAACCCTTAATCCCTCAACCCTTAAACCCTAATCCCTCAACCCCTATACCCTCTACCATATACATTGGACCCTCAACCCTAATCCCCCAACCCTATAACCTCAATCCTCTATCCTCAAACTTAAATCCTCAAACCTTAATCCTTCTACCATCAACACTCTACCATATACATTAAACACCAAACCGTCAATTCTCAAGCTTCAACCCTTAATCCCCCAACCATCAATCCTTAAACCCTAAACCCTCAACCCTTATATCCTATACCCTTTACATTGGACTGTCAACCCTAATCCCCAATGCCTATACCCTCAATGTTAAATCCTTAACCCTTAATCCCTAAACCCTCAACCCCTATACCCTTAATCCTCTACCCTCAACCTTAAATTTTCAACCCTTAAAACCTCTACCCTCTATCCTATAAACCCTTAAAAACTCAACCCTAAACCCTAAGCCCTCAACCCTTAAACCATAAACCCTTAAACCATCTACTCTCTAGGCTCAATTATCTACCCTCTACCATCAACCCTTAAACCCACTTAGTAAACTCTGTACCCAAATCCCTCAACCCTCTTGACTCTTAATCTATCAAACCCTAATCCTTGAACCCCTATACCCTCTACCCTATAAATTGGACCCTCAATCCTAATCCCCTCACCCTATACCATCAATCCTTTACCCTCAACCTTAAACCCTTAAACCCACTTAGTAAACTCTCTACCCTAATCCCTCAACCCTCTTCGCCGTTTATCTATCAACCCTTAAACCCTAATCCCTCAACCCCTATATCATCTACCCTATACATTGGACACTCAAGCCTAATCCCCCAACCCTATAACCCCCAACCCTATACCCTCAATCCTATACCCTCAATCCTCTACCCTAAAACTTAAACCCTCTATCCTCTACTATCTACCCTATAAAACCTTAAACACTCAACCCTAAAAACTAAACCCTAATGTTGGTGTAATTAATTAATTAATTATTACACTAGCATAAGTTAACTTAGGTCATAAATCATTTAGTCCTAGGTTGCAATCATTTATTAAATGGGATAATATTCCCTTCCTTGTTTGGTGGAATAAGATTCCTTCTAGAAGATGAGTTGTCCTTCTAGAACCTATATCCTCATTTAATGATCATCTAGATAGGGTTCACATGTTGTCAAATGTTGTTAGATCAAGACACATGGCAACATCTCATGCATATTAGGGTTTAACTCATGCCTATATATTCAAGGCATCTTGTACATTTGTAATCAATCATATCATATCAATATAGAATCTCTATGGTGCATGCCTAGTTGCAACACTTTCTGGGTGGTTGATTATCTTTCCTGGCTTAAAGGTCCTCCATCGAAGTCTGCAGATTCAAGGACTGTGCATCCATAATCTCAACATGGTATCAGAGCTTATCCAGTGAAACGTCAACCTAGGATCAAGAAAGTTGGTGTGCAAGATTCTCCGTAGGCTAAAGGTTTCCATTGAAGGCTACTTGATTCCACTTGGGGACCAAGCTGATTTCTGAAGTAGATAGAGTCAAATCCGAGCTCGCCATTGTCTTCAGAAGGCCTCAAAACCCTAGGATCGCCTGCCCATTCATCAAAATTGGATACATCAACCCGGGAGCTTTAGAGGTATTTTTAGGGTTTGCAAAATCAATTGTACTTTCCATACAATTTGCAGCAAAAAAATCTCCCCTTCCAGTTGTCCTTTGAGGCAAATTTTTTTTATATGCAGGCCATTTTGTTTTTTCAAAAAATTGGGCTTTATCCTTTTTTGTTTGGCAAACAAAAAAAATCATTATTGGGTATTTTCTATAGTTCTGGCAGAAATTTTTTTTAAAAATATCAGGATCGACCACCATTTAAATTGCTTGGTCAGAATTTTTTTAATTTTCTGTGGGCTTGTTAAATTATTCTCCCATCGGCATTAATTTATCAGTGGCATTGTTGAGGGTTTGATTTTTTTAATCATGGGCATATTATTCGATCGGCTTATATATTGATTTTTGATTTTTAAATTACTTTTTGCAATATTTAAAAATCTTAAATAAAGTCAAAACTTTTTTGGCCGGCCCCTATCATGTCATTGCCTACAGATTCCAGTCGGCCACATTTATATCTAGACCAGCCATCACATCACTGACACCGTCCGTGTTTCTCCTGCCAGTCGTTGGCGTCCATTCTATCTACCGCCCATTGTCGACCACCGGAGCTTGTTTCCTGGCCGAGCTCACTACTGACCATTGTTACCCCTGACGAATGGTGAAGACTCCCACCAAACGAAGACTTACCACCGACCATCACTGATCATCGCTGACGAACGCCGACCGCCGGAGGTTCCAGCTCCATCCGCCGAGGCACAGTCACATTGCAGACCGAGGGCTCCGCTCCATCCAGCGGCGCCGCCCCGGCTACCACCCGAAAGCCACTCCACCGCCGCTTCACCCGGCGGCATTTCCTTTTTTCTAGCACCCGACCCCTGGTCATATCAGCGACCAGGGGCTATTTTTTTAAGCCTGGGGGCCAGTTTTTTCACCCTGTTTAGCCTGCAGGTGCCTAATCAGGGCATTTTTTTCATTTGATCACAACTTTCACCCAGGGTATCAATTTTTTGCAAATGATATACCATTAGAAAGGGAATTTTGTGTACCTTCTAGTAGTGACATCCGTTCTATGAAATTTTGCTCGCAAAAATTTCTACATCTAACTGAAGACAAAACCCTAATCTAGACTCAAAGTTGCATATCTTCTCAACCGTTCATCGGATTTCCGTGATTCCAGCGGCATCAGGAAGGTGATTCAAAGCTATTTTTCATCAATCCAGCCCCTTGATTAGTTTTAGCTCCAGGTACTCTTGCATGATATTTTTTTTAGTTTGGTGCATTTGATCAATAACCTGGTTATTCTGAAGCTTGGGACAAGATTGTTTGATCCAAGTTGCATCACTTCAGCTGTAAATCATATTTGGAAGTCTTTATTTGTTGTTGAAGGTTAGTATCTTTATTTTTTGTGGAGAAATTTCATTATGGGGCTTGCATATTTCTCTCCTTCTTTGGTTATGTTGCACAAGGGTAACTATTCACAATGGCGAGATGGGATCTGCCACCATCTCCATTCACTTGATTTGTTGCCACATCTATTTGGTATTGTTCCTCATCCAAGTGAAGGTATTCATGAACTTGCTTGGAGTTGCAGTAGATACACTATTTTGGAGATCATTTCTATGCAAGTTGATTCTGATGTTTTGAATTCTATTGATCATTGTGATTGTCCTCACATCCTTTGGACTAAGCTTTGGGAGATCTATGGAGATTCAGATACTCCACCATTCCCCAATGGTCATGATTCAGAATGTCCTACTTTAGATCAAGTTCCCTATGATGATATTGTTGTGCAGGAGGTTGATTGCCTTGATCTTTCCGAAGAGGTTGACAAGGTTCCTTTCGGTGCTTCTTCTTCATTAGAGACTATTGATAGCCCTTCACATTCAATGATTCCTTGTCCAGATTCATTGATTGAGGCTTCCACCATCATCATTCATCAGGACACATTCCATTTTTCAGACTTGGCATCATAGGATGGCTTTGTTTCAGGCATCATTGACTTAGCTACTTCTACAGGTTTGGAGAACATTCTTGAGGGGATATCACTCCTCTATTCAGACATTTCATATTCGAGACTTCTTCCCTATCATTCCATTCAGGACATGAAGTTTCTTCAGCATCCACCATTGGATTTGCTTTAGACTTCCTTCAGTGGTTTTGAGGACACTTCATTCAGGGGGGCAATCCAGTCTCCATCACATCCATCCTATTCATTTTATCTCTTTCTTTGGATATTGTTCAACATCAATTTTTGCATCGTCTTGGTTTGTCACTCTCTTCATTGATTTTGGCCTCTTCATCATTAGGCAAGGAGACATTTGAGCAGAGTTCAGAGACACCATCAACATACATCCTTCCTTCCTTCAATTCCTATCCAGAATGGGAAGCATCTTTTCACTTGTAATTGGTTTTGTTTCTTCTAAAAGGGAGACAAGTTGTTTGTCGGCATTGGATCTTGTTTTTTCTTTAGACACTTACCTTTCTTGCAGGTGATCTCATCTTCTGGGGGGGCTATTTTGTGTCTCTCTTTCCTCCCTATGGGGGGGGCTTTTGATTGTATTGTATCCATGTGACGGATGGTTTCCTTGGGGGGTATTTGGGAGTCCTCCATCCTTCCCATCCTATCTCACATATTTTCTTTTTCATCTCCTTTTTGGACAGGGGTTTTGTTCCTACTGGGTTTTCCCCTTTTCTTCGTTTGTGGGAGATTTTATACATCTTCATGTACATGGGTACCTAACATGGCCTTGTAGCTGGGACCCATCATCATCTTGCATAATCATTGCATTTTCCTCCCTAAGTTGCACTTATGGGGGGGTGTTAGTGTAATTAATTAATTAATTATTACACTAGCATAAGTTAACTTAGGTCATAAATCATTTAGTCCTAGGTTGCAATCATTTAATAAATGGGATAATATTCCCTTCCTTGTTTGGTGGAATAAGATTCCTTCTAGAAGATGAGTTGTCCTTCTAGAACCTATCTCCTCATTTAATGATCATCTAGATAGGGTTCACATGTTGTCACATGTTGTTAGATCAAGACACATGGCAACATCTCATGCATATTAGGGTTTAGCTCATGCCTATATATTCAAGGCATCTTGTACATTTGTAATCAATCATATCATATCAATATAGAATCTCTATGGTGCATGCCTAGTTGCAACACTTTCTGGGTGGTTGATTATATTTCCTGGCTTAAAGGTCCTTCATCGAAGTCTGTAGCTTCAAGGACTGTGCATCCATAATCTCAACACCTAAACCCTCCACCATTAAACCCTCTACCCTCTACCCTCTACCATCAATTCTCTACCCTCTACACTCAACCCTAAACCCTAAACCCTGAAAAATTCACCCTTAAACCCTCAACCCTCAACCCTTAAATCCTCAAACCTTAAACCCTCTACACTTTTCCCTCTACCCTCTACTCTCTACCCTGTACCCTTTACCCTTTACCCTCTACCCTCAACCCTCAACCCAATACCATCTACCCTAAACCCTAATCCCTTAACCTTTACACCCTTAAATACAAGAAATATATCTACCCTAATTTGTAAACACTCAACCCTTAAACCCTCAACACTCAACCCTTAAACCCTCAACCCTCAACCCTCAACCCTTAAACGCTAATCCCTCAACCCCTATTCCCTCAACCCTATACCCTATACCCTTAATCCTCTATCCTCAACTTTAAACCCTCAACCCTCAACCCTCAAACATCTACCCTCTACCCTCTACCCTCTACCCTCTACCCTCAACATTCAATTCTCAACCCTCAACCCTTAATCCCTCAACCCGCAATCCTTAAACCCTAAACCCTCAACCCCTATACCCTCTACCCTTTACAACCTAATCCTTCAACTATATACCCTCAAACCTATACCCTAATCCCTCTAAACTCAACCCTAAACCCTTATTTACCTTCTACCCTATACCCTCAACCCAATATCCTCTACCATCAACCCCAATCCCTCAACCCTATACCCTCAACCCCTATCACTTTATCTCTATCTATACATCTCACCTTCCCCTCCATCCCTCTCTCCTACCCTCTCTAATTGTCTCTATCTACCCTCTCCCTCTTTCTATGTACCTCTCATTCAATCAATTCCTATCACCTTCTCTTGCTCCCTCTATCTATCTATCTCTATCTCCCTCTCACTCTCTCCCACTCCCTCTCTCTTAGGTCTCTCCCTCTAGAAACCTACCTAGGTAACTCTCTCTCTCTCTCCCCTCTCTCTATCTATCCCTCCCAGCCTACCTATATAAGTCCCTCTCACTCCACCCCCTCCTTCTCTCCCTCTATCAAGTCACTCCCTCCCACACCCTATCCCTCTCTCAGGTCTCTCACTCACACTTCCTTTCTCTTGAAATCCATCTCTCTCACACTCTCTCTCAATACATATCTCTTAAGTCTCTCCCTTTGGCACTCTACCTAAATAATTCTCTCTTTCTCTCCATCGATCTCCCCCCTCTCTCTCTCCCTCCCTCTATCCATCCCACCCTACCTAGCTAAGTCCCTTTCACTCCAACAACTTCTCTCCCACTCCCTCTCTCTTAAAATATCACTTTCACCCACCTCTCTCTCTCTTAATATTCTCCCTCCCTCTAAAGACATACATAAATACATACATACAAGTATGATACATATGTACATACAATCCTACATACACACAAGCAAACATGTACATGCATAGGTACAATCTTAGATACATATAGGCATACATACATACATGCATGCCATACAATCATGCATGTATATACAAACATACAAATATATAAACATGTATTCAATAGAGTAGCATTTAACATAAAGTAAGACATAACATGAGCATACTACACAATGCTCACATTATTTCTTGTTCGACATGCTCCCCACAAACAAAAAAACCATGTGCAAAATGAGATATAATGTGTGTGTTATAAGACATGTGTGTTATATCTTGCTTTGGGAATCCACAAGCCTAGGGATAGGTATTCACCTTGGAATACCAACCCAAAGGCTTGGGGGTAATTCCAAATGACTAGAGATGTGTTTTTGGAAATTCTACAACATTTCATATAATTGGATTCATTCTCACTATTAGGATTGCATTTGGTTCAATATAAAACAAATCAAAAATCTAGGTAATGTTAGGTTTTATCTTAGCATCAAGTACATATTGTTAGCTAAATTCTAACTGTAGCGATTTGAAAAATACTAAGAAAAAGTTCACCATGCTAGGGTTGCACAAGAATTGTTACATGTATACACCTAAAAATGGTCTAGAGAATATAATTAGTTAAATATGATTTATTTAATTAATTAATCCTAAATTCATCTATTTAGTAAATAAATAGAAATATTTATTTATATTAAGTTCACTATTAATTCTTCTATTTTATCATATTGTTTTCCTCTTAATTAAATAAACAAATTCAAATATTTTATTTTATTTTATTATTATCATTATTATTTCTCTTATACTTTATCCATTAATTCTATCTTAAATTAAATACACAACTTCAATAATTTGTGTTATTTAATTATCTTATCATATTTCCTCTTAATTAAATAAAGATATCCTAAAGTTTTATTTAATTATCATATTCCTCTTTATTAAAAAACAAATATCAATTTTTTTTTATTTAATTAAATATTCCTCTTTTTCTAAAATTGAGTAAATTAAAAATATTCAATTAAAGGAATAAATCAATATTCCTTTATTCACTCACCAATAAAATTAGATTTTTAAATCTAATTAATGCAACTGGCATTCACAGGAAAGCCTTGAGGACAAACTTGCAGGAAATCCTCTTCAATATTCTTCATCTTATCTTTCCTAGTATTTTCATGGGGAGGAACAATCCCCATGATTAGCTCTAGATTCTCAATTTCTTACCATTCAAATCTTCAGATTGAATCTCAACCTTTGTTGTGTTGCCTCTATGCAAAATTGTTGTCGTAAATCTATAAATATAGCTTCTTTTCATAGGAAATGGATCCTAAATCTTTGTGCAAACTTACTCTGCAACATTCATAACAATCAAGAAATCATATCAATAGCAATAGAAATATCATTTAGCATCATACCAATCATAGGCATCAGTAGAATTCACATCACAATAGAATCTTAGTTTTACTGTAGCTTTCATCTATCAGGTTTCATGTATGTATAGATTACCATATTATCATAGCTTTTTAGAAATCATTATCAATCATCTTGTCATTGCATTTAGCATAAATTCCATTCTCTAGATAGGAATTTTAACAGTTATAGTGATCACAAATCTAAGAGCCCTTTGTAACTTAATAAATCTTTGGAGATAGGAGACAATGAGACACTTTCAAGATTTCTATTCTTTTTAAATTAGTTTAATTCATGTTAAATCTTGATATAATTTTTCATTAATAAGTGTTTTAGTTTTTTTACTTATTTAATTTTTCCACACTTACATTTTTGTGCCCACTGTGGGGCCTAACCTCATTTTTTAACAAAATTTTTTGAATAGCTTTTGTTCAAGAATTTGGCATAACTCTTTTTGTATGATCGAAAGATTTTGTAGTGCTTCTGAGCCAAACTATAGTGCTTCATCCAATTTTAGCACTTTTGACAAAAACTATAGCACTTTAGAGGATTTTTTTAGTGCTTTTACTAAAAGACTTTCAACACTGTCTGACTATCAAATTTCAAAGTTGTTTCAGCACATCCAATGATTTATATAGCACTTCTACCACTTTCTATAGAACATTGGAACATTTCTATAGCACTTTTAATCTCTATTATAGCACTTTTGTAAATTATTATCTCGATCTGACAAGACTGGGGCTAGTAACTTCATTTCTTTAGTTGTTTTAAAATTTATCAATCTATGGTAGTCACAAAAAAATTCAAATTTGGATTAAAAATGAACACCATGTAGTTTTGTGAAGCAACATCTTCACATTAGATATAAAATTGTCATTTGGGCTGTAAACATTGAACAAATTAATTTATGTGTTTGTAGGGTTCATAGGCATATGCTTTCCCCTTAACTAGGTTATCCAAAAAGCTAGAGTCATCCTTTATTGTATGAATTTTCAAGCTTTATTACATCCTTTAGAAGGCCTTCCATAGTGGGAAAAAATAATCACCCTACAAGAACAACCAAAGCCAGGTTTTCCACCCCACTCAAAAATTTAAAGCAAATATGGGGAAACCCACCTTTAGCAGAAGTGTGCAAAATAACCATCCCCAAAACCTTTGTTCTAAAGGTTGGGAGGCCTCCTAGGGATTTTATCACTTGATTCTCTAAATAGAAACCGTTTCTAAGAACCATAATGTAGTATCTAGCAGAGTCAGTAACTAGACATTGCAATACTTGCAGTGCAAGGGGAGGGAATAATTTTTCCCCAAGACACTCACCATATAATTTCCAAGGACAGTTTGCTCAGGGGATCGATAAATCTAACCTTTAGTACGCACCTAGAAAAGAAAAAAACATAGGCACAATCTAGGGGGTGACACGACTGTGTGAGTCAATGCAATTTTAAGTTGTGGGCTATTAAGTATAACAATGACCTTTTGACTATTAAGAGTGAGTCTTTCTAAAGTGCTTTACTATTATCAAACCAGTGAAAATAAGACCCTGTGTGGTTCTTTGAACATACACTATATGTTTAGACTATAACTCTTAAAAACAACTTTATACGTTTGATTGTTGTGTATTTCAAAATCATTAATGTCTAGATAAAAGATCATCCTAAAAAATAAAACTTGGGAAAAAATCAAACTAAGAAACACATGATTAGGGATTGGAAAACAAAAAAGTTTGTCAAAATATCCCTAGCCAAAAGAATCAACAAACCCAAGAAACCACTTAGTTACAAAAACCTTTTGAAAAGAAGACATTTCTTGTATCAAAGTAGGAAGATTTTACTTCATCATAGAACTTTCATCCATAGGTTTCATGATTTCACTAGGGGTTACACTGATGATTATGCTTTAGAGCCCTTGTATTCACAAGCCTATTTTTAGAGAAGAGCTCTTTCATAGGAACCTAACTGTAGTCAACCTATTCATCCATCTTCCATCCCACAACCTACCATATAATACTTTAATAGACTTGATCAACTTTTACAATAAAAGAAACTTGGAAACATTAGGTTGTCATCCAAAATCAGGGAGTTACCACCACGCCTTATGCCCATTTGGTGACCTACAACTCCTATTCAATTTTCAATCCTTACAACACCTATCATACAACCTAGACTTATTCACATTGAAAGTGCTCAAACCAACATTATCAGTAGTTTGAGAACATTCATTTTCGAAGAAAAAACAACAACCCATCAATTTCTCACAACATCCATCACCTTGAATGAAGAAGAAGAAAGGGAAAACATAGCAATAGGAAAACCCATGTTACTACCTCCTTCCTGGAAATAGGTAGTGAATAAGATTATGATATAGTGTTGAAAACACCATGCAACATACCTTATGACCATTTGGTGACCTACAACTCTTGTTCAACAACTAGGGCTAACCACACTAATATTTTAGCCTTGTAACGTACACATTGAAGATACCCAAATTGACATAATCAGCCGCTTGAGAACTTTCATGTTTGAGAAGAATGAAACACCCCATCAATTTCTCACAACATCCATAGTCTTAGATGAAGAAGAAGAGAAAGTAGAAATAGTAGTTGCAAGACCTATGTTACCACCCCATACTTGGCAATAAAAAAAATAGTGCTTTTTCCCTTTGTTTCAGTGCTTCTTCCTTCTATTTCAACATTTTTTCCTCATGTTTTAGCGCTTTTTCCATCTATTTTAGCACTTCTTCCTTTTTTTTAAGCACTTTTTCCCTCTATTTCAGTGCTTCTACCACATATTATAGCACTTCTATCAACTTTAAATATTACTAGTATTCACCAGTCCTATAGTGCATCAATGGGCTATTTTAGCACTTCTGCTAGGTTTGACAACACTTTGACTAAATATTTTAGTGATTCTACCTTCTGTTTCAACACATCTATCCTCTATATTGGCACTTCCACAAAAATTGAAAAAATAAAAAGAGAACTCTTGGAAAAATCTGTAAGAGTTGTTGCCATCAGAAACACAGGTTTTTACTAGTCAACAACATTTTACAATTCAAACAAAGTCTTATAAACCTAAAACAATGTAAGTTTTACAAGTCAATTGTTTTCAAAACATAAAACCTAGATCTTGTAAAACACAAAGTGTCCTTTACTAACTCAAATTTGGATTATTGATTCAAGTTTCCTCATCAAGATTCTAACATCCTACCATCATGAAACAAAAACTCAAGTAATCAGATTTTTGAACTTAAGCTCATCAATAGAATACATTATTCTATTTGGTTTCATTAAAACAAAATTGACACTAATCACAACATAGAAGATCCAAGTTTAGTGAAAACAACTAAAAATTGTATGCCAATCTTAACAAGGTTACAAAGAAAAAAACTTAGAGAAAAGGAAATTGAAAATCCAAACATGACTGAAGAAAACCCTTTTTTTCCAATTTCAACAACAAGATACCAATGAAATAACACAAGAAGATATACAACACACCCAACAGGATCCAAATTTTCATAAATTTATGGAAAAGATCTTAGAAAAAGACATGGAGAAGTATCTCTTGATGTTAGCAGAGTTAGGTGCAAAAATACCAAAGGATTTTGATAAGAATCGATTGAAAGAAACACCAAGAACAAAAAAATAGAACCAACCAACACACAAGATACAAATCAAGTGGTTGCTTTTACAACACAAATGCAGACTTTGCAAGAATAGATTCAAAATATGCAAATAGGAGCTGCAAAGAAATACTTATTAAAAGACATTTGTCCTTACCCTTTTCATCCATGTGTGGATATGATACCCTTCCAAAGGCATTGCGATTTTCCTAAATATGACAAATACAATGGAAAATCATACCCAATTGACCATGTACGAGAATTCAGAACAATGAGCCTCAAGTGCACACAAGAAGATGCATACCTCATGAAGTTATTTCCTATGAGTTTGGGAACCCATTGTATGGAATGGTTCTCCAAATTGCAACCAGAGATTCGATCTTTCAAAGAACTGGTAAAAAAAACCATTTCTCAATTCTCCTTCAACATAACACATGACGTAACCCTAAAAGATTTGTATAACCTGAAACAAAAAATGGGGGAGACATTCTTGTCATTCTTACAATGTTGGAGAAAACTATTCACTAGATATCTTTGATCTATACCTGAAGAGATCAATTCAAAAACATCCTGGGGCACTTTCTACATCAATTACCGAGAGATAAATTTTATTCAACACTGATATTCATCAACCCTACATCAAAATCATTGAAAAATCATAAAAATTTGAAAAATTCCAAAAAAATCATCAATTTATCTCCCGAGGGGGCATATATCCATCAATCACCTAAAAATAATGTCTAGGGCACACTAAAAAATTTCATCAATACTAATAGTAGCAACACAAAAATTTCTTTGAAGCAATGCATAAACACATCACTTCAAATAGGGGCAAAATGTATACACCTAAAAATGGTCTGGAAAATATAATTAGTTAAATATGATTTATTTAATTAATTGATCATAAATTCATCTGCTTAGTAAATAAATAGAAATATATATTTATATTAAGTTCACTATTAATTCTTCTATTTTATCATATTTTTTTCCTCTTAATTAAATAAACAAAATCAAATAGTTTATTTTATTTAATTATTATCATTATTATTTCTTCTATACTTTCCATTAATTCTATCTTAAATTAAATACACAACTTCAATAATTTGTGTTATTTAATTATCTTTCATATTTCCTCTTAATTAAATAAAGATATCCTAAAGTTTTATTTGTTATATTCCTCTTTATTAAATAAACAAATATCAAATATTTGTTTGTGGGTATGTGCAAGATATGATGGGCCAAAAAGTGGCAATATGATGGGTATGTGGCTGATGACTATTTTTTTACCCAAAATTGATGAAATGAAAAGGGTTTTAAAGGAGATTCTCTGCTTTCCATGGATATAAATTATGCTTTACTTTGAATTTAATAAGTAATTATTATTCATTTTCTATTCAAATTATGACTGAAGTCTTGATTGATAGGTTGATTGAAAAAATCTATAGCTTCCGGTATCACATTTTTGAAGGATGCATCACATCGGCATGAGTCCTCTACTTATATCTAAAAATATAAAAACTTCGTATGTCGACCACCTTAACTTGGTCAAAACGTCATGAAAATAATTTTTCTTTTTAATCCTATAGTATGTGAATCCACTATTTCTATCATCTCTACATATGGTTTGATGAGGAAGTATGGGAACCATCAACAAAACATATCCACATATGCACATGATTCAAAAATAGCTTTGACAATGATAATGGAAAATTTTCTAATGAAGATGGAATTTGGTAGGGATTATGGAAGTTGTCTTTTTTGAGGATTTGGTTCTCTTATACTTGATTTTAGTACTGAATGGTGCTACATTTGAGAAGGAAGGAAATTTCAAGCATTCTCTAGTAGCGATGCTCATCAAGTTTCTATTTTCCAAATATACCTTTCAAGAATATGTGTTTAATGAATTTGGGGCCAAAGCAATGATCAATTAAGGCTATTTACATCCCTTTTTAGTTATTCTCCAAGTGAATCTATAAAACGCTGATTAGATAGCTTGAGAAAGCTAGTGAACTATGGTTTCAAATGTTTGATAGAGACCAAAGAAATAGAACAAAGCCAAGGAGGCACCAGCATATACAAGACACTAATGGATTTAAATGTTTGGTGCAAAACTCAAAGTATTTGTGAATACATAAATAAAGTAGCCATGGAACGCTTTGAAGAGAGTTATTTTGAGAAAATGTAATTATTAGCCATTGATTAAATGAGAGGAAGCAGAGCTCCATATCACCTATGAAAGGAACATTTTTGTAGTAAAAATGTATCAAAATGATTTAAGGATGTTCTATTTTCAAGTGGTTTTACCAACAGCTCAAATGCTCACACTGGGAGAAAGATCAACATCACAGATGATGCATGTGAGCTAGTTTGACAAAATACTCAAAGTAAATGCATGAAAAATGGGACACCATGGTGACTATAGCATACATATAAAATGGATATGTTGAAAAAGGATTTAGAAACTTGCAAACAAATGTAATTAGTAGTTGTAGTTGAGCTCCATAACCTTTCTCACCATTCTCTTGGCCTGCAATGAGAGGAGAGATTTAGGGGATGCACCTAAGGAATTGAAGAAGTTGTTATTGGAAACATTTTTGTGCAATAGGAGGAACACAATATGCACTCATAGTGAAAGTGTATCAAAATTGTTTGTTTTTGTGCTGCCATTACAAAGTGTTTTCTAGAAATACCAAAGAAAGGATGAGTTAGGGAATATGGAACACATCAACGATGCATAGAAGTGATTCTTCAAGTAGATGCATCATGCAAGTTACACAAGGTGATGTATGTGATTTAGCCACATGGAGCGTGGGCCCAAAACAAATAATAATGCACGAGCAATGGTATTTGTAAAGCCTGATAGTGATATTTTGTGGCCTGAGAGTATACTTTTAAAAGACCAACATTTTGATGAAATATTTGGGATTGAGAGGTAAATATTAAAATATTTTCCCAAGGGAGGTAATATTGAAGTAACATAAATATTAAAGTAACATAAATATTGATAAGGGCTTGGTGATTTCTTTTAAAGAGCTATGCTTTTAAAATACAAAGTGAAATAGATATAAGGATGTTGATAATATTTTAATTACCTAAATGAAGATTTTAAAAGCAGAAAGCTTTTAATGGAAGGCATAAATTTTTAAATGCTAAGTAAAATGTGAGAAGAGGGGCATGGGTAAAATATTTTAATTGCCTAGTAAAATTCAAGATTTTAAATGGCACATGGAATGGCACAAACAATAATTTTATTTTGCTTGGTTAGGTGAATGAAATATTCATTGTTGAAATAATATTTTGCTATGGAGTAAAACAATAAAGTGTAGATAAGGAAAAAAAAAAATTCATAGGAAAGGTTGTTTTTCACATTGTTGGGTGAATGGAGGTGCAATTTTTTGTACGAGAAGAGGAATTCTCTATTGCAAATATGGAAGGAAAACAAGTGAATTTTCTAGATTCCAAATTGAAGAAAGAAGCTAGCATGTGTCATCAACAAATTAACTTTAGGGCTGCTCAATTTTCTTCTTATTCTCTTCTTTTCTCATTTGTAAGGGGTTCCATTTTTTGAAAATTATGCAAGGTAGGCAGAAGTTCTAAGCGAATTGTAATGTTAGGGTGAATTATGACTGTTATTCATTATTCTGAGGTGTACTTGTGTTCTGAATTATGTTATCATGAATATATTTTATTTGATGACTATCTCCATTGTTGAGATGTAAAAGTATATTGAATTCAATAATCAAAGATTACTTGGGTTTATTCATGCACTTTGTTGCATTTCAGTTACATCTATTATTGCTTTCTATTCTGTGAGTAATGTAATTGCTTTAATGAATTTCAACTACATTTGTTATTGCCTATTGTTCAAGGGATCGTGTAATTGCTTCAAAAAATGTGACAATAGTGTTGTGTTTCCAAGTGGATTTTTAAGAATGGTTACCATATTAAACTTTAGTGGTCTTGTTGTCACAATGTGATAACATTTACAAATATTTTCAAAACATGTTCAACATTACAAGATGAAATGTTGGTTATATGACTCCATAGCCCTCTTCTTGGCATTGGTTAATCTTTATGCTTATGTTATTTTCAGTATGGTCCCAAATTATTAAATAAAAAACCATTTCAATTTTGTATACTGAGTTATGTGTTTTCCATGTTCTCCATGTTGGCTAATGAAATTAACTCAATGTCTTAGCCAATGTTGAGTGATATTTTAGATTTCTTAGCCTAATTCTATGAGAGCATTATATTTCATGCAATACCCTATTAAGTATGTGTCAAAATATTTAGGTATTGCTAAAGGGTCACCCCCTACATCCTATTAGAACTATAAAATTATCATTGTTCATACCCTTGAGTTTCCAAATGAGTCCTTACCATAAGCAAAAAATCCTCTCTTCATAACATTTTTCCCATACTATACCATGTGGTCCCATAGAATCCATCTAGTCTTGAATATTTCACATTATAAATCCTATCGGCATGAGGTGATCAGGGTCTCCCTGATTCATAATGCATTTTCTAATGATATATATTTGTTGCAGTCTATCGGTAAGACTTCAAGAGTATCACACCGATTGGATTTCATCTACAAGCACCTATTGGCATGACATAGTTCATTGTCTCAATGACAGAAAGATCATATCAGCAAGAAATCTATCATCAGGATAAGTTATACCGAATGCATCATGTCTTACTGACCGGTGCACAAAGAAAATTTTTGGCCAAACCAAAAGTCTTCAGAGTGAGGTCTTGTCGAATGCATTATGTCTCACCGACTAGTGACAAAAAGAACATATCAATGAGAAATCTTTCATCAGAATGAGTCATAGCGAGCCATTGTAAGTCATACCAATCAGAATGCAAAGAGTCGTGTCACGGAGATAGCAGCCATCGGTGTAATATCTTACATCATTTTTTTGGTCTTTCCAAAAAAGCACAAGGGGATTCTATCAATGGTTATCGAAGTGAAGTTATGTAGTCTTCCCAACCCATATGTCTTGCCGAATGTGGTTTCATTGGTGAGAAATTTAATGTCTCAGTGACCAGAAAACATATTAAAGAACATATCTTAGTGAAACACAAAGTAATCTATGAAGCATCTCCCCAAATCCAAAGGTAATGGTGAATCACATGGGATGAAAGTATATTTCTTGGTGAGACATCAAACATCAATGAGATGGAAGGACGTTATAACGATGCACATTTTTTTTACTATCGATGAAACATTGGACTTTGGTATGACTGAAGGATGTCTCGGCAGGTGTTTAGCAAGTGTTAGTAAAATCTCAAATTCAACTGATCACCAAAATTTGAATACAAAAGGATGTGTCTTTTCAAATACTGATGTATAAATGTTCATTTTAAATTGTAATAAAAGGATATAGAGAATAGAACAATAGATAGGATAGATAAAGATAGAGTAGGATACAAATTTTTACAGAACAGAGACTATGATGCATGATTACAGAATGGAGATATTAATGAAAATTAGTTGATGTGGCAACACATTTTTGGTGTCAATTTTCTGTTGTGTTCATTGAAAGTATTACTAAAGTTGTCTCCAAGATTGATGCTTTCTGGTTATTTAAATTGATATAGCAAGTTTATATTTAGTTTATCAATACACATTTGTTGTATTTGTGTGGTTGATTGATCAATTCTTTCAAGAAAAGATTAAATCCTTTTAATTGATCACAATAATTAGGGAAATTCGTCTGGATCATTAAGAAAAACTTGGTAGTCACAGTCTTGCATGTTTATACAAGTTATAAACTAAAACATATGCCAAACAATTTGAGTGTTTTCCAGAAAGAAATTGCTCATTTAGATTTAATTTGACTCCGCATACCCAATAAGGCACTAGTCTCTATAATTCTTTATCATTTAGTCTCATTCATTTTTTACATCTGTTAATTAAACATATTAGGTTTTAGTTTTTACAGTTTATACCAAATCAAGTTTCATTTGTCCATTCTAATCTAACATTGTGGGAAAAAAACTACAAAAGGGATAAGCATAAATAAAGTCTTCCTCACTCATATAGGTACACCTGCCTAGGTCTAGCGGCACCTAAAGAGTAGAAGGTCTAAACCATTTGACCTTGTCTGTTACCCTAAAATGTATCAAGAGATTGGCAACCTCTTCAGGCATTCTACCTACATTTTTGAGAGCTAACAAATTGGCGACTCTGCTGGGGAAAAACATTAGAAAATTAAGTTCCAGCCTATCCATCCATAGAGTTAATACAATTCTAAAATCAGTCTTTAACCAAAGGTTTACAATTTTTTCATTTGCACTCCCCATCTAAGTCACGCACCTAACAAACTAGCAACTTTGCTAGGGAAAAACATCAGAGAATTCGGTTCCAACCTTTCCATGTAAAGATTCAATATAAATTTCACATTTGGAGTGAGGAGATTCCATTGGGGAAAATCAAAAATAATTTTAAAAAGAAATATTTTACTACTTTTGGAAAAGTAGGTGGCAACTCTGGTAAAAACTTGATGAAGAATGGATAGGCAATTTTTGTATGGAACAAAAGAATATTTTGAAAGGCAGAAGTTGATAAGAGGAATTGAAGAATTGAAAAAGCAATAGCTGCCAGTGAAGAAAGAAACACTACAAATTAAGAAAGAAACACTACAATTGGACCAGCAATTGTTATAATTAAGAGAATTCTACAATGAGAATGAATGCAAAAATGTGGGAAGGAATTGGACCCCTCAATGGCCTGATAATACAATTGGAAATTTTTATAATGGAGGTAATGCATATCATGCACAATAGAATATATATTCACCACAATCACCTCATGGTCAACAATATGTGCGACATTCTCATACACAATACAATAATCTATTGTACTAGTATCAACATCTTCCTAATCTTCCCCCTCAACAATTCACAACAATAATTAGGAAATTTGATCTAATAGGGTTTCAATTATACCCTTACCCTATGGATGACAGTTGGAGAAGTCTTATTCCAAAGTTTATAGGGAGTAGTACAATTATTGTTGAAGATCATTTGAAGAATTTCAATGCTTTCATCCAAGATTTGGATATACCTTATGAGGATTTACATATGATTCTATTCATGATGTCACTCATTCATGCAGCTAGGGATTGGTTTAATAGCCTAGCGATAGCTTCTATTAATTCTCTCAAAGGATTTTAGGATCAATTCCTTGAGAAATATGGAAATCTATTTGCACCAAATTGGGCTTCCCATGGGTTATTAGAGATCCAAGAAAATCAGAACTTGCAGCAATATGTATGCCAGAATCAACAATTTGAAGAAGAAGAAGATGAGTATGTACATGCTCTAAGCCAAGACTCCATCACATAATCGGGATGTGGAATTTGTCCATTAGATGCATTTCTTGAAGTAAGGAGATGTGAAGGAGAATCTGGGCACTCTTTGTTCCGCATAATGGGAGATGAATGGATTGATATTGCAGATAAGAAAAGATATGAAGACAATGGTGACACCATTGATGAAGAAAGGGGCATTGATCAAACAATGCAGCTAATAGAAGATGATACATGTGCAAGTCAAAATGACTCATATGATAGCCTGCATGATGAAGATGACGATACAAGAGATTTTTCTTGCATAACAAATTGTAATAGGGAAAGCATTGCATGTTATGAAGGATTCAATGAATATTTAGATTGTGAGGATGAACTTGAGGATTTTGATCTACAATCAAGGGATTCTTCCACCTCTTATGAAGATTAGGATGAAGAAGCAATGGGAAATTTTGATTCATTTGATCATGAAAAAATAACACTTCCTACTATAGATGAGATCCATGATACATTTGATGAAGAGGAGAGTACATCAACATGTAACGAGAATAACTATAATGATCTTGAAAATTGCCATGTTGATAAATTGGAAAATGAAGTAGAAGGGGATTGTGTATCATGCCACAATGAGGAATAGCTTGAGGACAATCATGTGAATCTTGATTTACAACAAGGAGATATTTTCAGCTCTTGTGGAGATCAAGAAGAGGGAGAAATAATAGAAGATATGGAAGAAGAAATATGTTCACTTAGTAGTGAGAAAATTTTAGATATGCTAATTCTTGAATACTAGAGATGTGCACATGAAGGTGATTTTGAAGTATTGTGTCCAACTTACACTTGTTTTGACAGTGAAAGTTCTTTTTGCAATGATTCATATGACTCCCAGTGCATTTCTCGAAATAATGGAGAAACCTTTGAAGTTGATCAAAAATTTGTGTCCATTCAAGAAGAGGTATGTGATTTTGAAATTTCTAACTCATGTGGAGAAGACATTTATTTGCATACCAAGGATGATAGAAGTCTAGCATTGATTGGTTCATATATGCATGATATTGAAGATATGATTTATAATCTAGTGTCATCTCCAAATGGTGATATCAAAGAGGTGCAAGAGGTTTCAGATTTGTTTGTCTCAAATAGCATTGACATGACATAATTTTTTGTTTCTCAAGAGAAGCAAGCTTCGATGGTGAATTTTTAGTACAACTAGGAGAGGGTTTTATAATATGTAACAATGAAAAAGATAATGAGAAATGTTGCATTGAATATGTATGTAATTTGTATGTTGAAGATAATAGATATTTGTCCCATGATGATGGATAATTTGAGCTGCAGAATGGTGAAGGGAATTTGGGCCAAGCTAAGTATGATGATTCTCTAAAAACTTTCAATAATAGTGACAGGGAAGATTGCATGAATATCTTCAAGAAGAATCTGATGAACTCAAAGCAAAGTTGGGTGTTTGACATAGGAAAGTATGGGCCTTTCTATTGGATGGCCTTGAGCCATCGTTTATGGTTTGAATTTTAAACTGTAATAGCTCAAAATAGATGAAGTTAAAACATAGAGGATTAATGGTTTCCAGTGCATGGACAACTCTTGATAATCCTCTTTAAAAAAAATTCATGCACAATAGTGTAGGATCATACTCACCTCCATTCGCATTCATTCCATTTTGCTCACTGGTCCATCACTTTGATAGTTTGGTCTGCTCACCTAGAAATCTAGATCCTTGCAATGATCTCACAATCATTCATCCCCAGACGAAGCCACTGTTAGACCTATAAAATTCTAAAAATTTTGGAAGTTGTTCATACCCATAAATTTCCAAATGAGTCCTTACCATAAGCAAAAATGCTCTCTTCATAACATTTTCCCCATACTCTGTCATGTGGTCCCATAGAATCCATCTAGTCCTAAATATTTCACATTATAATTCCTATCGACATGAGGTGATCAGGGTCTCCCCAATTCATAATGAATTTTCTACTGATATATATTTGTTGTAATCTATCGGAAAGACTTTAGGGGTGTCACACTGATTGGAATTCATCTACAATCACCTATCAAGAGGACACAGTTGATTGTATTGATGACAAAAACATCATATCGGAAAGAAAGCTATCATCAGATAAGTTATACTGAATGCATCATGTCTTATCAACCGATGCACAAAGAAACTTTTCAGCCAAACCAAAAGTCTTCAGAGTGAGGTCTTGCCAAATGCATTATGTCTCACCGACTAGCGACAAAAATAACATATCGATGATAAATATTTCATTGGAATGAGTCATAGTGAGCCATTGTAAGTGATACCGATCAGAATGCAAAGAGTCATGTCACCGAGATAGCAGCCATCAGTGTAATATCTTACAACATTTGTTTGGTATTGCCAACAAATTACAAGGGGATTGTATCAATGGTTATCAAAGTGAATTTATGTAGTCTTGCTGACCCATATGTCTTGCTAAATGTGGTTTCATGAGTGAGAAAGTTAATATGTCTTAGCGACCAGAAAACATATTAAAGAACATATCTCAGTGAGACATAAAGTAATCTATGAAGCATCTCCCCAACTCCAAAGGTCATAGCGAATCACATGGGATGAAAGGATATTTCTCACTGAGACATCAAACGTTGATGAGATGGCAGGACATTATAGCGATGCACATTTTTTGACTATCGATGAGACATTGGACTTTGGTATGACTGCAAGATGTCTCAGAAGGTGTTTAGCAAGTGTTAGTAAAAGCTTGAATTCAACTGATCACCGACATTTGAATATGAAAGGATGTGTCTTTTCAAATACTAATGTATAAATGTTCATTTTCGAAGATAATAAAAGGATATAGAGAATAGAATAGTAGATAGGATAGATAAAGATAGAGTAGGATGCAAATTTTTATAGAATAGAGACTATGATGCATGATTACAAAATGGAGATATTAATGAAAATTAGGTAATGTGGCAGCGCATTTCTAGTGTCAATTGTCTATTGTGTTCATTGAAAGTATTACTAAAGTTGTTTCCAAGATTGATGATTTCTAGTTATTTAAATTGATATAACAAGTTTATATTTCGTTTATTAGTGCACATTTGTTGTATCTGTGTGGTTGATTGATCGATTCTTTCAAGAAAAGATTAAATCCTTTTAATTTATCACAGTAATTAGGGAAATTCATCTAGATCATTAAGAAGAACTTGGTAGTCACAGTCTTACCTATTTATACAAGTTATAAACTAAAACATATGCCAAAAAAATTGAGTTTTTTCTAGAAAGAAGTTGCTCATTTAGATTTCATTTGATTCTACATACCCAATAAGGAACTAGTCTTTGTAATTCTTCATCATTTAGTCTCATTCATTTTTTATATCTGTTAATTGAACATATTAGGTTTTTGTTTTTACAGTTTATACCAAATCAAGTTTCATTTGTCCACTCTCATTTGCCATTGTGGGTAAAACACTACAAAAGGAATAAGCACAAATCAATTCTACCTCACTCATATAGGTACACCCACATAGGTCTAGCAGCACCTGAAGAGTAGAAGGTCTAAAAAATTTGACCTTGTCTGTTACCCTAAAATGTATCAAGAGATTGGAAACCTCTTGAGGCATTCTACTTGCATTTTTGAGAGCTAACACGTCCTACAGAGCTTGAAGTGTAGTGGAAATGTGTTTCAATATAAGTTCCTATCAGTTGGCCAAATCCATCTTTGAATCTCAACATAAGAAATTAGCTAGTCTTTAGGATTGATTTGATTTATTGATTTGGAACACCAAAAAAATTAACATAAGAACTTAAATTCCTCATTCCCCAACATTCTAGTTATCAAAAGGGCCCCTCTCAGAGTAATTCACCGATCTAGGTGAATGAGTCCCTACCAAGTGGAACTAAGTCACCTAGCATGGTGACTTAGTCCAATTTGGCCTATTTTCAAGGTCTGAGCAAAAAAAATTGGAATTTAAGTTTATTATTCCTTCATGTCGGCCTTGGGGATCAAATTAACGAGAAAATTAGCAAAATTTTCTATAAATACAAGTCTCTAAACCCTAATTCATAACTCATCTTAACTTATCATTATTCATTCATCATTTATCATGTTCTTAAGTCAAGCAAGTTAGGGTTTTGGCATTCTAAGTCATCAAAATAGCTTTCGAGGACATTCAAGGGAAAAAATTTCATGTTTTTCTCTAGAAATCCAAGATCAAGCATCATGGAAAGGTATTAACTCCATTGTTTCATACTTCATTTCATTATTTCTCCATTTTGGTTTAATTACCTAAAAAGGGGCTTGACCAAGGCAAACCCCCATGCCCCAACATTCACCATTTTTTTCTCTTTCATTGTGTGTTTATAGATTTAGAAACTTTGAGGGTTTGAAGACCATTAAAGATTAGGTTGAAGACTTTTTGAAGACCTCTCATTGTTTGCAATGCCAAAATATCTACTAAAAGTCACTTTTAGGCCCAAAAATTAGAGTTTTAGAAGTTAACACTTGTCAGGAATTGAAGTGTAGACCGAGGGATTTCATTTCCACTTTTGAATTTTCAAAAAATTAGAAGTGGACTAAGTCACCAATAGTGGGGATGTAGTCCCACTGAACCTATTCCTTAGAGGTTTATGTAAATTTGGATACCCATTTGGCTGAAATGGGCTTCAAACCAATTTTTCTAAACTTGAGACTTAGTCGCCTAGATTGGAACAAGTGTCCCAATTGACTTTTGCATTAGTTTTATCAAGATTCAATACCCTCATGCCATCATTTTTCAACCTACAGGTGCACACATTTTGTTTCATAACTTTCTGTATAGTTTTGTTTACATTTCTAAGTCATTTATCACATGTTTGCATACAACACTATGTTTTCCAACACTTTATATTTCTTAGGTTTAACATCAATAAATCATTTCTTTTTCAGTTTATTGCATTTATACATCATAATTATAGATGTTGTATCCATTTTATATTAATATTGAGTGTAGATACTAGGATTTTGGGCCCATTTTCTCTCCTTTAGGGTGAAAAACCTAGAAGAGTTAGAGAACCCTTCGGTAACCAAAATCATTGTCCACACTAATCATAACACTAGTTCTAATTCTAACCCTACTCTAACCCTAATTTTCATTCTAACCATAAACCTAAACCTAACTTTAATATTAATAGTAATTTTAACTGTAACTCTAATTGTACCACCCATAATAGTTTTAATCCCAACCCTAACCCTAATTCTATAGCTAACCATCCCTAATACTATTTCTAACCCTAAGCCTAAGCCTAATTATATCTCCAACCTAACCTTGACCCTAATCTTAATGCTAACCTAAACCCCATCCTAATTATATCTCTAACACTAACTATATCCCTAATATTAACCATACCCCTAATTCTACCTCTAATCCTAACCCTAATTATAATTTTTAATGCTAATCCCAACCCTAACCCTAATCCCTATAGCATTACCGGACCCTAATTTTAATTTTATCTCTAACCCTAACTATATCCATAATCTTAACCCTAACCCTAATTATATCTCTAACCCTAACCCTAACCTTAACCCTAATTGATCATATCCTAAACCTAAACCATGACTATAATTTAAAACCTTAACTCTAACCCTAATTCTTCTTGTGAAGCAAATCATATCTCTAATTGTAACCCTAACCCTAACCCTACTTGTGAACCAAATTATATCTATAAATCTAACCCTAGCCCTATTCCTAAAGGTAACCCCTAATGTAACTATAATAATATCTTTCATGTGAATAATTGATAAAATATAAACACCCCAAAAATGATATCTCTCGACGTTTTTATATATATTATTAATAAATTATATATATATATATGCTAGTTGCATAAAAGAGTGTTGTTTTTTAAGAAAAATTGGCGTTCATGTCGTAACTTTTTCTACATGCATGAAGAGAATGGGGAAAGGACTATGTAGTAATGGGAAGATCATAAATAAGCTTTGGCCTCATGCATGCTTATTTTTGTTTAAAATGGGAAGCAAGCCGAGTAAATAAGGAACCACCCTATTACTAGACATGTGAATGTCATTGCATGGAGTTTCCACATGAAATGTTGGATGAAATACAATGAAGATTCTATAAGAAGATATATGAAACCATCATGTGGAAGTACCATGAAAATTTTAATAAAGAAAACTACTCCTTGAAGCCATTCGATAGCAATATGTGTGTAGCATTTGTTAGTCAGTATGGTTGTTTAGGTTTAAGATCTTTAAAGCAAGGATTTGTCAATGGAATGGCTTAAGTATTTCATTTAAAGTCTTAATGTATGGAGAATATATTTCATTTAGTGTTTTTATCTATAATGTGAAATTATAGTATTTTCAAGACTGTCTAAACTTGAATTAGGTTTTCTTAAACCTATTTCCTAAAAAAATTCTTCATTTGATGTTAAAATCAATTAATCTTTAGGATTATAACTTATTGTTAGTATGATCAATGCATACATATATATATAAAAGAGGGATTCAATAATAGTTATTGAAATGAAACATATCATTGGATAATGGATGAGTGGTACATAGGAAGATTTCATATGAGGGGTAATCATTCATTGAAATAAATTTATATATAGAATCAAATGGTGTAGATTGAATATTTCCAATTAGTTATGGATTGCAGAATTTATTATTGGGTTGAGATGATATACAAGTTGATAGTAATTTACTTTCTCTATTCCTCTTTTATCTTTATATAAAAATTCCATATGAATTTCAATAGTTGCATCTCATTTAGAGTTTTATCTCCTTAAACAGAAGTCAAGGAAGAGATCTTATTTCAATAATATATTAATGGTTTAAATATGTCCTTTAAAATGCAAGTTACATCGGAATCATTAGGTCATTTTTCATTTTGGCCAAGAATGGGATGTAGGTAAGTTGTGCTTAAATAAACATTAATGATATCATAAATAGAGTAGAAGATTACTAATCTTTTATCTACATAAGAATGTATCCTCATATATAAGTCATTTAGCATATGCAATCATATATGTATATACATACATACATACATGAGCTATACCTTCTTAAATTAATATTTTCTTATTCTTATATTATTGATTATTGAAGCAAGAATTTAGTTAAATTTTCATACAACTGTGCTGAAAATACTTCCATTATGCTCGGTAATATTGAAATGTGCTAAAACCATGACCAGTTTATTATATGAAATGGTTGACCAAATAACATTGAATTAGAACCATTCTGTTTATGTGACTAACAAGAGCATTTTATGTGAATTAGTTCCTTGTTGTGTTTAACATTTTTGTTATCATTAGATGTAAAATAATTTTGCACCATTGTTTCATTACTCCCACCACTTTTTCATTTCTATTTGTCCTCATGTTGGATCAAGTATTCCTCTTTTAGGAAGAATTCAAAAGAATTGATTCACTTTGTGGCAGGGTGGAAACATGCTCCAACAATGTTCTCACCCTTGAAGTGGTAGAAGGAGCCAATCGTCGAACGAATCATCTTAAGAAGGTCCATGTTTTGGTTCATTGTATAATCTTGTACTCGACCATGTGGTCTAATGTAAGGAATACATCCCTTTATGTTCACCATAAAATTGGAATTTCTACTCCAAATATCTATTCAATATAATTTCTCATCTCCATTCATTAATGTTGGACATGTGCCATTTTTATATGCTTTAATATATGTAATATGTGTAACTTATTAACTTGAATTTATAGGGGTTGTTATAGGGATAGTTATTCAAGATTCGAAGGGCTTGTTAGGTCTCAAAAGTATAGGTTTTAAAACCATAAGAGGGTGCTAGTCTCTTAATACATCTTTGGCCCGCAAATGAGGTAAACAAGGTTGATTACCTCCTACTCTTCAGGCTCTCCCAAACCTAGGCAGGTATACCTGAAAAATAAGGAAAATTTAAAGTTGGATGTGGTTCCTAGATTTAGCAGTCTACTCAGTATGACACACAAGGGTGGAGTAGATGTAGAGTTTTGATGGTTAATTCCTATTGAAAATAATTGAGATTTCAAGATTGTGAGTTGTATGTTGCATATAATATCCTAAGTTTGATCATTGCCTAATCCTATTGGGTGAATGAAGTGGATGAGTGAATGGTGATTTTAGAATGGATATAAAGTTGTAAGATAAATAATCCTATTGTTCAACTTAACTAAAATTACTGGGAACTTGAGATGTTTGCACCTTGTGCAGATGTGTAAGTATGTTTATCACAATTTTCTTTAATAATCCCAATGATATCTCCTCAAGATACTATGAAAATATGAAAGGATCTTTAATTCTTTAGTTAATGGAAATCAATCAAAACAACTTCTTTAAAAGAATTTTAACCCTGGGAAGAGACCAATTAATGTAAACTATCATAAAATATTTTAATTCACATCAACTTAGAAACCAATCAACTCTTTCACACAGTAACATCAAATGTGCTATGATAAATTATGAAAATTTAAATAACTTGAACAAACCACTTTTGAGACAACAAAGTAATAAATGAGCATGAAAATCAACATAGTAATTGAACACTGAAAATGAATTACAATTTATAAATAATCTGCTCCATTGTATTACTTCAAAAGATAAGCATTCTAACAAAAGTCTTTGAAAATATGGTATGGACAAGAGAATTATGCACTCTATCTTCTTACTAATGCCTATGAACTAATGAAAATGAAAATGCGAGGATGATCAAAATTAGGCCCTAGTTTCCTATTTATATGGGAAGTAACAAGCTTTAGGCCCATTTAAAAAAAGTTGCATTATTTCATAACTAAAACATAATAAGCATAAACATAAAAGTATTAAGAGATTTTTAGTCAATGCATTGTAGTCCATTAATCTCCAACAAGTACTTGTGGTCATCTAAGACCTATTCAAATATCATGCACCATAGTCGAGTAAACAAAACCATCAAACTCTAGTCCCTGCCATTCCTCTCTTACTGGGCCCGTGAAATGAACAAGTTGATCTTTGAAAAATGCTCCATGTACTCACTTTTGGCATGAGTGTTTGAATTATGTATGATGTATTTCATAGCATAATCCAATTCAAAGATTCTCCCAAGTTGTTGATGCGTCCTTGTAAGCACCTCCTCTTCATCATTAATTGCATCAAGAATAATTGGTAAATAGTTTGAATTTTGTCCTTCCATGTACCCTAATCTTTCAAATTTTTTTCTTCAAAGAAATTAGGTAAGGCCATACTCAATGGCTGATTGAAATCACTCAAATCATGTGTCAAGATATTATGGAAATCCTTATGAGCTTTCATGAGTTCCTAGTGTTCTTGTAACAAAGCAGAGTTATCCTCTTTCTTTGCAATGATATGAGATTCTACCTCCATCCTATCACTTAATTTGGTGTTTTCCAATAATGTTGCATATTTTTTATCTTTAATATTCCAAACTTGTTCAACATGTTTGTACATGTCTTCAAATCTCATGCAAATTATTTTTTATTCCATCTCAAAGGAAGTGGTTTTGAGCTTTCCCTTTAACTCTTCTTGTTCCTTCTGCACTTTCTCATGCCTTTATTTCCAATATGTAGTTTCTGGCATTTCCTCAAGAACTTCCCTTTCATGCTCAACTAATGGAGAATAGAGCCCTGAAGAAGTAGAAGGTATTCTATCCCTGTAGTTGATTGGCTCTTGTTTCAACCTTTCATTTTCTTCTATCAGTTCCTTATTATCCCTTACCAATTTCTAAATTTGAGACTTTATCAAATTGGCCACAATCACATTCAAATCAGTAGTTTCCATGAGATCTATTTCTCCTACTCTTTGCACCAAAATATTTCCAAAAATCTAATCATGATTCTCCTACTCTTTGCACCAAAATATTTCCAAAAATCTAATCATGATCAACTAGGGAAGGTTTTTTCCCTAGTGGGTAGAGTGCCCATATTTGCAAAGTAGTATTGATAGGATTAAATCTTGATCTAGTGTAGAGCTTGTCCCCAAATTCATCTGTTAAGTGCAAGGTTTTATTTTTTCTCTTCACAAAACTATCAAATACAATGGTCAAGCTAATATCCCATCCTAGAAGGAGAATAACCCTAGCTTCTTTCAACAATGCTCTTCCTCTCTCAATAGTCATATTTTTCATCTCTCTATCAATCTCATGCTAAAGTTATTTTGAAGCATATTCTTCCTTCTTAGGGTCAATTTCCTTCAAGCTCTCCCGTACCACCTTTCCTTTATATTCATATATGAAAGCTTTAAATTCAAGAGAGTGGAAAAAGGAATCATCTACAATGAACTCTTGGCTGGTTAAATTGCTCACATCATCAAATAGATCATCAGAAGCTTCAAATTTTACTACACTCCTTTCCAGTGGCATTTCATATGGGGGAATGCTAGGATCATTGACTTGTGTGACTTATTCTTTCCCTTCAACATCATCTTCAACTATGATTGGGGTATTAACTGAGAAGCTTACTTTTGGGGTAGGTTGTGGTGACAAGTGGCCCAGTGGTGTGATATTTTATGCTTTCCTTCCCTTCATCATTAATTGCACCTCCTCTTTGAATTTGTGTAGTACCTCCTCTTAATCATTAATTGCATCAAGTATAATTGGTATATAGTTGGAAATTTTGTCCTCCCATGTATCCTAATCTTTCAAATTTTTTTCTTCAAAGAAATTAGGTAAGGCCATAATCAGTGGTTGACTGAAATCACTCAAATAATGTGTCAAGATATTATGGAAGTACTTATGAGCTTTCATGAGTTCCTAGTATTCTTGTAATAGAGAAAAGTTATCCTCTTTCTTTGCAATGATCTAAGATTCTACCTCCTCCATCCTATCACTCAATTTGGTGTTTTCCAATAATGTTGCATATTTTTTATCATTAATATGACAAACTTTCTCAACTTGTTTGTACATGTCTTTGAATCTCATGTAGACTATTTTTTATGCCATCACAAAGGAAGTGGTTTTGAGCTTTCCCTTTAACTATTCTTGTTCCTTCTACACTTTCTCATGCCTTTTTTTCCAATATGTAGTTTCTGGCATTTCCTCAAGAACTTTCCTTTCATGTTCAACCAATGGAGAGAATAGAGCCCTGAAGAAGTAGAAGGTAGTCTATCCTTGTAGTTGATTAGCTCTTGTTTCAACATTTCATTTTCTTCTATCAATTCCTTATTATCCCTTACCAGTTTATAAATATGAGACTTTGTCAAATTGGCCACAAACAAATTCAAATTAGAAATTTCCATGAGATCTATTTCTCCTACTCTTTTCACTAAAAGATGTCCAAAAATCTAATCACAATCAACTAGGGAAGGATTTTTCCCTCGTGGATAGAGTGCCCATATTTGCAAAGTAATATTGATAAGATTAAATCTTGATCTAGTGTAGATCTTGTCCCCAACTTCATATATTAAGTGCAAGGTTTTATTTTTTCTCTTCACAAAACTATCAAATACAATGGTCAAGCTAATATACCATCCTAGAAGGAGCTACATCACCTAACTTGTCTACATCACCACTACTAAGAGGCTTAGATGAGATAATATTTGTAAATTGGATCATTTGTTTAATTGGATCATTTTATGTGTGTTGTGATTGATTGTTTATATGTGCTAATGTTTCCTTAATGTAAGTTGATTGAAAAGGACTATGAAATAGAGTTGAAAATGAAACTTGCAAGAGTCCAAATTCCATGAATGTAAATGATGCTTGTTTCTAAGAAAATGCAATAAAAACATGGGATGAAATGCAATTTTTCAAATTTCAAACAAAGTAATTTACTGATTACCCTATGTACTAATCTGAAAATGAAATGTTTCTAATGCCAAATTGAATTTAACAATGCATGAAATGCATTCTACAAAAACTCAACTAATGGATGTAGTTAGGTAATGGCATGAAACATAAGCTAGAAAATAGGGTTTTTCAGCTCTATAATAGGTAGTTTCATGGGGCTAAAAGGGACTGATTCACCCAAGGTGGCGAATGAGTCCCAGTATAGACTTTTTTCAGACTTTTCAAAAAATTGTGAGTGATATTTATGGTTTCTAAGTGCTATAATGTAGAACTGAATGAAAAATGTAGAAGTTAAAAAAAATTACATGGAATTAGATGCTAAAATGAAACCTAAATGCACTTTTTATGAATGCAAAATTTAAAACCTTGTATGCAAATTAATTCATGCAAACCCTAATGCAATATCAATGCAAGCTATATGTATGATGAAGGACTCCAAAATTAGAAAATAAAGTTTTCTAAGAAGAAGGTTCACCAAAATGAACCATATATTTTTTTCTCTCTAGGACTTCTCTAACTCTTCTAAGGTTTTTCACCTAAAAGGAGAGAGGTAGGGCCAAAAATGGAAACTAGTTCATTAAAATTATGTTATGTGTGATGTTATCTAAGATAAATGAAGTAAACTAAATGAAATTAAGTGATTTAAATGAAATAATATGAATGCAAAACTAAGATTTATGCTATGTTTGAAAACACATTGTGTAATGCAACAATCAACTAGAAATGAATGCAAAACTTAACTAAAATGAACCAAACTAAAAGTGTGCACCTAGAATCTTGATGAAAGTTGGAAATTGATTCTGGAATGTTGTTGATGCTGATTTTTAGGCCTAGAGGGACTCATTCGCCATTTTGGGCAAATCAATCCCAGTTCTACCAAACTGTGATGGAACACATCTCTGACAAAAGGGTATTCAAAACTGTAAAAAACTCAAAATTGACCTTATTGTGGGATTGATTCACCACCCATGGAAAATGAGTCCACTTTTGAATTTCTATATTTTCAAAGGTTGAATCTGACACTTTTGATCTACACTTTAGCTTCCTACAAGTCTCCGCTTTTGAAACATTGATTTACGGGTCTAAAAGTCACTTTTTGTTGATATTTTGACTTGAAAAAAGAGGGGAATACTTTAGTTACCTTGTAACTTTATCTTCATTGATTTCCAAGCTTCCAAAAGATCTAAATCTACAAAAAACCAAGATAAGAGAGAGAGAGAGAGAGATGTTGAATGGGGGTTTTCCTTGGTCAAACCCATTTTAAGTAATTAAACCAAAATGATAAATTATGGAATGAAGCATGCAATAATCGAGTTTATTACCATAACATGATATTTGATCTTGAAATTCTATAGCAAAACATGGATGATCTTCCCTTGAAAGTTTGTAAATTGATGTCTTAATTCCTTGAAATGATAAAACCCTAAGTTGCTTGACTTGAAAGAGAAAATTGGTGGATGAATAGTGAAGAATGAATAAAAGAGAAAATGAGTTAAAAAACTTCTATTTATAGGTAATTCACCTATTTCACCCATTAATACCTCATCACAAGATGACATGATGAAATAATAAACTCAAATTTCACTTTTTTCCTACTCAAAGGTCAAAATTGAGCCAAATGAGACTCATTCATCACACATGGTGAATGGGTCCCACTTGGATGGGACTAATTCATCATGCATGGTGAATGGGTCCCACAGGGGCTAATTTGAAAGCTCAGATGTTAGGTAATAAGGAAATAAGGTCTAAAATACAACCTTGTTAGGTGTTCAATCAATTTATGCCTTGAGATGCACAATATGGGTTAATAGGGGCCTATTAGCAATGATGTAAATGTCAAATAGGGCTTGGGACATAGAAATCAATGTGAAATTTTGATTAAATACACTTTGAAACACTAAAATGAGGTCTACATAGCCTAGGAAGGCACAAGAACCAATGTGAATGTGCAAGACATTACAAAACTAGTTTAACATTAAGTTTAATTTAAAAACCTTCTAGATTGATGTGAAGATGTATTTAAATATGCTTTATAATGTTTAATTAGGGGGAAATGAGTTCATTAAGTCTAGAAAAGTGTGAAATTCCTTTACAAGACTTTACAACACCTTCACAAGACATCAATAAACACATATTATTCAATGTGCAAAGGTCCAAGACCTAGTGTGGATAAATAAAATTCCTCACAACACTAGATTAAGGCCTTAATAATTCCTTTTTACCATGAATTAATCCCATGTCAAGCAAAGGGTCCTTTTTGCTATGACACATTTTGATAATGTCTTCTTGATATTTTTGTATCTCCTCAATATTTTACTCCTTGAGTGTCAAAGAGACTTCTTTGCTTCTCTCCTCGATATGTGAATGTCTCTTCAACATTGTTGTTTTGTGAGTGTTTGTTCCACTAGTGATTTACTATTTATTTTATGATAATTTCCTAGTGTTCTAGAGATGTTTTTTCTATTTTATGAATGTTGACACTTGTATGATTTGTTGGTGAGACATGTTAGATTCTCTCCTCTACATGTCCAAGTCTCTTAGACATATCACTCTCTAGGCTAGTAGGAAGACATTTGGGAGTCTCATCTACATTTTTATTAGGCCTTTTTGTTTATGTTGAAAAGACTATGATGAGACTCTCTCTGATATGGCATTGTCTTGGTGACATGCCATGCACTACTAGAAGAACATTTTAGGCAAGGACTTCACTTTATTGTAATGATCAAGGGCCTTATTTTGGTACTTTATATTAATGTCAATTATTATGAAATGGAGATGGATCATATGGTGGATGTGGGAGGATGAGTAAAAAAGGAGGTGTGTAGGACAATCAATGTGGACTTTCTAGCTCCAATAGTGATTCTAACTAGGATTGAATGAGCATGAGGCCATTGCAAGGATCCAAAAATGATCTTTGGGATGTAGACTATGAGTGAATGTGATGACATGGATGAAAATGGAATGAAAACCTAAAACTACTATGCATGGAAGATTATTATTTTAAGAAGTATTTCAATAATTTTCCATGCACTGGAAATTCTTGACCTTCTCCTAAACTAATATGCATGGAAAACTGATTTAAGAAAACAAGTGCTTCAGGAATTTTCCATGCACTGGAAATTCTTGGTCTTTTCTTGACATGTTTTATAAATAGAAGGAACCTTCACCTCCTTTTCCAATGATGACAATGGGTCCTATCCAGAGAGCTTCAAACTTCCCATGCTTCCCTTTATCCTAACACCTTGCATTCCATGGTAGGACCATATCATTTTCTTTAAAATTTATGTCCTTAGTTCTTTTATCAAATAAATGCTTCATTTGTGATTGTATATTTGTTTTTTTCTCTTTAGCCAATCTCCTAATTTCATCTTGTTTTTCCATTTTCTCTATTTTTTCCTCCATTGCCTCAAGTATATCTAGGTCTTCTTGAATTATGAATTTGTATGTGGGTAGAAGATTTTGCATAGGCATTCTACCTTGTGCCCCATACACTAGTTCAAAGGGTGATCTACCAGTTTATTTCTTCATAGTGATTATATCTTCCCATACTACCATTCTCAATTTAGAATCTCATTCCCTTTTATTTTTGTCTAACATCCTTTTAATAATCTTCAAAATATTCTTGTTACTTGATTCAGCCTACCCATTAGCCTGTGGATGATAGGTTAACATATATGAAATTGTAATGCCATATGTTTCACAAAATTTCTTGAACTCCTCTTATTTGAAATGCATACCATTATTTGTGATTAACCGCATAGGTGTCCCAAACCTTGTAATAATATTCTCCATTAGAAAATTTGTTATGACTTTTCTTGTGGCTTGTTTTGTTGGAATAGCTTCCACCCATTTTGTGAAGTAATTAGTTTCCACTAATATCCATTTGTGACCTCCACTGGATTTTTCTGGTATCACCCTAATAAATTCAATCCCCCATTGGTTAAAGGGAGCTTCAACCTGCATTAGTCTTAGTGGTAGTGCTCCTTGGTATTTCAATTTTCTAGAGAATTTATCGTAGGCTTCACACTTTCTTACATAGGTGAAAGAGTCATTAAATACCCTAGGCCAGTAGTACCCTACCCTCAATATTTTATGGGAAGTGGTCTTGGATGAAAAGTGTCCCCCACAAACTCCTTGATGCATTTCTCTTAATACATGTTTTGCTTGAGCTTCATCCAGGCATAATAGTAGTACTCCATCCCTAATTTTCTAGTATAAGTCACCATGATCCACGAAAACATACTTAGAGAAATGTAACTTCAATGATCTCTTCTAGTTCTCATTCATGTGTTTATGGAACTTTTGGTTCTTCAAGTAATACATTATGTCAGTGCACTAGATTGTGTTCTCTATGCTTGCAATCATGGTTTCATCTTCCCCTATGTTGCAAATTTGAGATGCTTCAAAACTTGACCCAACCATTAGCTTGGCTAGGCCCTACCCTCTTACTAGCTTGGTGATTTGAATTTCAATATCAAATTCTTGAATCCTTACCTAAACCTTCGCCTTGTGACTTCGGTTTGTACAAACACATCCTTGACAACAACATTGGGAACATATGCAATTATTTTTGCTCCTACCAGATAGCATCTAAAGGTTTTTACTCCCTTAACAAGAACATATTCTTGTTTCTCTATGATATCATACTTTAACTTATCTCCTTGGAGGGATCTACTAAAGAAGGATATGGGTTGCTCATACCCTTCATCATTATTTTGTAACATCACTGATGCAATGGTGTGGTATGAGGCAAACGAAAAAAAATTGAAAATGATTATTAAAATGAGGGGATTTTAACACTAGGGCCTCTTTCATTTCCCTTTTTATAGATACAAATTCTTCAAGTGCTTCTGCGGTCTAGTTAATTTCAACCCCTTTCTTCAAATCTTTGAGATAGGTTAGACAATTTCAGAAAAAATTGATATGAATCTTCTGACAAAGTTTATTTGTCCAAAGAAGGATGAAATGGCCTTAGTATTTTTAGGAATCAGGATCTTATCTATATCTTCCACTCTCTCTGGATCAATCCTAAATCCTTCCTTGGATACTATGTGCCCTAATAACTTTCCCTTTGTTACAACAAAATTACATTTTTTAGGATTTAGGGAAATGCTATATCCTAGTACTTTAAGGAAAATCTTCCCAATGTGTGCAACATGATCCTTTACTTTCTTGGAATATGTAGTGAGATCATAATGGTATACTACCTTATTGTATTGATCAAATCAGAAAAATCAACATCCATAGCTCGTTGGAGTGTGGCACTAGCATTTGTTCACCCAAATGGCATCCTTACATACACATATGTGCCCTAGGGGGTAGTAAATGCAGCCATATATTATTATGATTCCTTTACCTTCACCTAGTTATACCCTAAAAATCCATCCATCATGGAAAATAGTTCACAAACTATCACCCTCTACAACATGACCTCCATATTTGGGAGTGGGTAATTATCTTTGAGGGAAGAAACATTCAAATTTTTAAATTCCACACATAACCTTATGTCTCCATTTTTATTTTTGATAGGAACCAAGTTTAAGACCCAAGTAGAATGCCTAATAGGTTTGATGATACCTCTCTCCTTGAGCTTCATAAGTTCCTCATGCATTTTAGGCTCCAAAGTTGGGTTTATTGGTCTTTGCTTTTGTCTAAAGGGTTTTTCATTGGGTTTAAGTGGAATCTCATGTTGGAATAGCTATTCCATGTATGTTTTAAGATCATCATAAGACCATGCAAATACATGCTTATACATCCTCAATAACACAATCAACATATTTTTGATTGTGGCATTTATTTTTTTCCAATGTATCCTTTCTTTGGTACTAATTCAGTTCCTATATTAATCTCTTCAATCTCTTCCTTGTTACCAATGTTTGTTTCATGACTAATTTATCATTCTATAAACACTCTTTCTAGTGCCACCAACCCTTTAGAAATCTTGCTTTTTCTTTGATTTGCACAATTTCCTATCCAAATACGCTTTGCATGTCATCTACTTCTTCCAAAATTGCATTAAAATCAATCTATTGTGCCTCATACTAATCAATTCAATGCAAGAACTTGATCAAGTCAATATCATCATTGAAAACTTACCAATTGTAGATTTTTTAGGGATATCTGGCATAGACTTAAGTTCAACACATGAAATTCCTGCTAAAGTAATACCATTCCTTTTCAAGGCTACATTCCCCAAGAAATCAGCCATTAGGTTTTTAGACCTATCTATCGACTCAATAGAGAAAGCATCAAATAGGTCAATAGTGTCCCATACAACATTTATATATTGCTTCAACCTTATGTTCTTTTTGGAATATTTTGATCTTACTTGTGAAATAACTAGTTCAAAATCTCCTAGGACATTTATTAGTTTAATCTTGTGTTTAGCAGCCATGTTCAAACCTATTAGAAGGGCTTCACACTCTAATATATTATTTGTGCACTCAAATGTTAGTAGGAATGGATATTTGAATGTTGTGCCTTAAGGTGAAATGAAAACAATTCTTTCCCCATTTCCTTCTCTACTATAGGCTCCATCAAAGTACATTCACCATATTCCATGTTCATTCTTTGAAACATTCCTAGCAATTGGAACTTTGTTTAATAATTCAGGGTTTGAGAGTTAAATTCTAAAACTCCCCAAGTCTACATCATGAAATCAATTCATTTGATTAGGGTCAAATAATTCAATGGCATGTTTAGACCTAGGCTCCCTATATAATTTGACTTCTTTCCCATTTCACTGGAATCATGGCATATGATAGATATAACTAAACATTCCCACCAACTGGTGTTACCCATTTCCTTAATAGTAACATACCATAGTAGGGGGGAGTATCTACCACAATAATATATGTTTTGTATGTAGCCTCTAGATATGATGATAGCTTTAGTTCTATGTCCTATATTACTCCTACTACAAGGATTGATCTATTATCCATGGCATAACATTTCCCATATGTAGTATTTACCCATAAAGCTACATCCTTCATGAAAACTAGGGGCATGATGTTGATTGTTTCCCTTGACTCAATCATACAATTCTTCACCAAATTGTTGTTGATTACCAATATAGTGTAAAATGGATCTATTTGGGAGGGATTCTTTATGAGTGTATCCCCAAAATATACCTTTGGTACCTTTGTGATTTCCCTTTCCACAACATTTACTTCTTTCTTTTGCTCCTTTTACTTTTGGGATGTGTTGGTGATCATTCTGAGGGTTGTATCTCTAAATTCATCAATATTCATTAGCTCCATTAAGGGAACTATCATTTTTTTTTAGCCAATGTCTGAGCCATGTCAAATGAAGAGGTGGTGATTCCTTGTTCATTCTTCTCACTTTTAGTGATTATTTTCCCTTCATTTTGTAATTTTTCATCTCTTGTTTTTTTCTCAAGCCCAATGTCTACATTCTCCCTTTGAGCATCTTTTTGAGGTATCTTCACTTCACCCTTTTTCTGATTGGATGAGGTAGTCTCCTTGATCTTGTTTTCTTTGATGAACATACTTCTTAGTGTCCCCTAATCTCCCTTTGTTGGTTTACTTCTTCGATTATACCTCCTCCCTTTTTCCTCTACTACATATTTTGTCATGATAGCCCTTTTTTCTTCCTTTGTTGGAGTTCTCAACTAAAACTAGGGTGTTGCATTATATGTGTATGCCACCTCCTGTTGGTTTTCTTCTTGATCAAAAAACACCTCCTGCTCCATATTCACATTATGTTTCTAACTATCAACATTGTATTCATATCCCTCTTCAAAAGAGGAGTATCCTTCCTCATTTTGACAAGATCTCCATCTCAACATGTTCACAGTGTGACCATCCTTGTCTTGCTCTTGTGACCACTCATCTTGACAAGCTTGAGCTACTGCACGATGTTTAGGGTCATGGGCTCTATGGCAAGGTGAACACCATGGTGTTGTGTCTAGTGCATGGGCCCCATTCTTCTTCAAAGGGTCAAGAGTCTCCTTCCAATTTGATCTTGCCACCAGTTTTCCATCTTTCCAAGTAGTATTGTAGGGCATGTCATGTAGTCTAGGTATTTCATTTCTTTATTGATTCTCCTATCAATTTTGGGGAGGATTAGGGTTTTTTGGGATCCTAAGGTTGTCCATTTTTCCAGTCATGCCTACAACCTTTCTATTATTTTCAATGGTTAAGACGATCTTTTGTGCTTCAATCAAACTTCTAGGGTATCTGCTTCTAAGCTCATACCCCATTTTTGGATCAAAGGACTTTAGATAAATACTCAAAGCTATAGGATTGTTCAATTTGGATCCATGTGGTATTTTATTATAGAGCTTAGAGAACCTTTGATTGAAATCATAGATTGACTTATTTTGGTGTTTTTGAATACTTATTAGTTCATGTAGAGTAAACTTAGGAGCACATTGATTTCCATATTGTTCTAAGAATTGATTTTGAAAGTCTCCTATAGAGGTGATTAAAGCATTGGGAAAACTATTCAACCAATCCTTTGCTTCTTTAGTTAGGGCTATCATGAACAACCTCATATTTACATCCTCATGTTCCATACCTATGTCTTGTATGCATTCATTGAAGTTTACCCCGATGCATTCTTGATTGTGACATTATTCCCTGTGAACTTGGGATCATTTTTTCTCCAATTGGTATCAACTGGGATTGTATACAATTGGTATCTTGATAGATCAAATTATCATTTTATGCTCATGGGATTTGGTGGATAAGGATTCTGATGTGGTGGGATGGGGTAATATTGATATCCCTATTAAGGTTGTTAATTCATATTTTTTTGGGGATTACATGTGAAGGGTACTATTATGGGACATGATGGTGGGGAATGTATCTTTGTCCAAGTGGTGGAATGTTGATATTATGTGACGGTGGATTTTTCGGTACATGATGTTTCATAGGCTGAATTTTTCTTCTAGGTGTGTTTGTTGCATTAATATCTAATTGGGATAATTGTTGACTTAGACCAAGACTCTTTTTTATCAACTAAAATTTTTCCTTGAGCTCTTCTTCCTATCATTGTATGTAATATTTTATTTCTTGAGTGGTCATTCCCTCAAGATCCTTAAAAGAATGACTTGTAGAGGCATGTTGGGCTTCTCCTTCATGCCATGATGAATTTTTTAATCATAATCCCTTTGTATTTGTTCTCCTTCTTCCTTGAATTGAGAAAAAAAATCATCTATTTTTTGTGGATCCATGTTGAGATAAGTAGGATAATTAATGTTCCCTTGTCCTAGTTGAGTCTAAGGATCCTTGCATGGGTTATCTCATGATTTTCTAGTCCATGTAGTGGATCAAATCTATTATGCAATGTGGGTGGTTGTTCAAATACATTCTCCTAATCACTGAATATTGTATCCTATGTTTTAGATGTTGCTTTTTTCTTGTTTATGTCTGGTGCAGGAGCACCTACTTGATTTCTTGCCTCCATGAGGCCATTTGTAAATAGTTTCTCTATTTTGTGTATTGAGTCTTATAATAAGGTTTATAAAACTATTTTAGATTTGTTTGAGTCTTAGGAAGTCATATTTTAAGTCATT
>VDFB02379711.1:157548080-157580766 GCA_007258455.2 Sequoia sempervirens | reverse complement strand
AACATCAATAAAATCCCATCTCACAAACAACTTTGGAACCATTGGAAAAATCCTTCAAATCAACATCAAAATCTCCTTGTTTGGCTAAGTGTGTGTGGATGAATCCTTCCTCATACATCTAGTTAAATTATCATCCTTTTGGACAAGTTTATTCCAAGATAACATCCAACATCTTGGGGTTTATAATTCCATTATCCAAAACAAATCAAACCAATCCAATCAAAAATCCTAGAGTCTAGCATTAATCCAAGATTTCTAAAAAGTTCAACACCCATATCATTCACCCCTTTCATCCTTCATCTCATCATTGGTCCTAAATTCCTTAGAGGTCAATGAGGTCAAAACACAAGAAGAACATGGAATATAAACTTTATTCATACATCATGAGTAATCTAAATCAACCAAACTATCAAAGCCTTACAATGCCAATTGATTATCAAAACTCACATTTATACAATCCATACATGGGATCATTATCTCCTACAAACCTCAACAATACAACAAATGTGAGTATTACCAATCTAAATTTTGGAACACCTTTCCCTATGGTATATTTAAATCAAATTCCAAACCTACAAATCTATCAATCAAACAATCAATGCACGAGTCTGCAAAACAACATTATCCCATCAAATCCATACATGCCAAATGTGAATATACCAAGTAAAAGTTTACCAAACATGAACATTTGAAATCCACACTTGGTAAACATTGGGATAGATATGTTTACAAATCACACCAATGTTGCTCAAAGTCCAAGCAATATTTTGAAAACTCCATGTATTGATCCAAGTCAAGGTAACACCATACAAAATCAAAGTTACCTAAATCAAGGCAATGTGATTCCCAACCACAATAATGTTCAATTTCAACCTATAATGCCAAATCTAAATGTCATCCCAAATCAAAACTGTTGATGGGTGTTTTTGCACCTTCTCAACACAGGAAATGCATACGTGCATTACCTCTCTTGAAAGGAAATCTCCAACAACAAGTTTCTGAAAATTACCCCAAGGTCTCTCGGGTGTCAGGTCATAACATGCATGGGATTTCTCAGTTGGTTCAATGTTATTTTTTTGGTAATCAGAGGGCAACCTTACGTGGGTTAAACTGAAGGGGAATTGGATCTTTGGGTGGAGTTCCTAAATTTTCTAAAGTGTTGCTATATTGCTGCAAGTTTAGGACAATAGTCTCAAACTCCATTTTAATCTTCAGATTTGGCTTTTCAATGTGTAATGAACTTTATCTAAAGCACCTTTAAAAAAAAGGAAAAAAGGTAGGGGAAGGGGAAAGTTCCTAGACCTGAAGCTACCAATGAACAGTGATAATGGAGGACCCTGCAGTGCATAGCCTTCCAAAAACTTAGTTCCACTTAACCAGATTAGTTCACAGTATCATGAAACAAGTGCAATCTTCTAAGGTATGTATATTTTCAACCTTTCATTCACCATAAAGCATGAAAAAGAGATAGAATTTAAGTGTAGCATTCATATAATGTTTAGACTAGCTTTACACTATAATTTATCATCAATAAACAACAAAAAGCATAAAAAAGGAAGGGCATCAACACAACATAATTCTTCAAAACCAATGAACAACATTAACTAATCTACTAAGACAATCCAAAACACATAGAACAACAAAGTAAATCTACCCAAATTCGAATCATCCAACATGAAGTTGGAACTCAAGAATCCACCAAATCAATGAATTTCTATTAACATTCCAGTAGCATGTCTTTACAACAACTCAAATCTCTCTTGAAAATGAGAGGAGACCCACTATTTATAGTGTCCAAAAAGAAAAATGAATGGCCAAGATTTAATCTCATTGGGTGGCCAATATTCACTACAAATTAGGGTTTCACCTACCCTCAAATATTTTACAATTTAAAATTGAGTTTTTTCTTTTAGCCTATTTTGTCATTTAGTGGCTAGCACTGTAGCTCTTTTTGTCATTTAATCGATTGCCTTGTTGTAGCTACTTTGTGAGGAATTCATCATCAATAATCAGATTTCCCTCATTTTTCTTGATGGTGGCGTATTCCATGAACTTGCCGATCAATGCTTGGAGCTTGTTCCATTCCATTATATCTAATTGAAGCACCTGAAAGTTCAATTTCCTAGATTTTTCTATAATCTCATCCTAGTCCTTGTCACATTTTTGTGTATTCTTTATCACCTGCTCGGATTGAGCAAAGGCTCATGTAGCAAAACCCATAAAATATGGTGTAAGTGCATCTGTGGTCCCACTCTCCATCTTTTTATGAAAGTATGGATTTATTTTTTCTAGGTCTAGCTCAATGACGGGCATATCAAAATTTGTCATTAGTCTCAGATATTCTTCACAGGCTATCCTAATTTCTTTGACCCAATCAATACCAAGCTCCACTTCATGGAGCACTCATTCCAAGACTTCCCTCCTATGTTCCAAGCCCAAGGTCCATGTCTCCATGAGCCAGTGGTCATCTTTTACCAGAGCAAGATCCTTCTCCTAGGATTTCTCAGGTATCTTGAGGCTAGCCTCAAGTTTGGGATATGTAATCCTATATAACTTTGGGAAGTCGGTGCAAAATTTATTTATTCCCTCGAGTAGGTTTTGCATCTCTAAGAACTTGTTGGCCATCCTGACAATGTGGCCAATGCCCATTTTTCCATTGTAGAGGACTTTCTGGAACCAATCCTCTATGGCCTTTGTCCAATTCTTTCTTCTCTCCAACTTATCAATGTGGTCCTTGGACAATAGTTGTGTTGGCACTAACGATGTGGTGGGAAACTCCTCATCCAATGACCATTACTAAATCTAAGCTGTCAAATCTGCCACCTGTGCTTTTAATTCCTCCTTAGAGGTCTTGTCCTTATGCATTTGGTGCACAATAGTGGCTACAAATCCCTGAAGATTTTCAATCTTCTGCTCTCTTGTAGTTGTTCCCAAATCAATGGTAGAAATATTATATTTGTACTATCCTAGATCTAGATGCATCCATCGTTAGGTGGGATCTAACCCTTAGCTTCTTTTCCTTCTTTGTACTTATTTTTGCTCGAGCTAGAATGGCTTTTAGCCTCACCTTCAGATCCATTGGGGTTGGGTCTTTCTTTTCTAACTACCTTTCAATCCATTCAGGCACTTGCGATTCTTCTTTTGGTGATTCGCGATCACCTTCTTCCTCGCGGGTGCATTGAATTTCCATTACTTTGCCACCTGGAGTCTCATGTTCCACCTTTTATACTTCTTCTTCATCAAAATCTTGGATGAATACAGTTTCCTTTCTTGGGGATTCATTAACTATGTGCTCCATGGAGCTATCCTCCCCCTCAAAGGTTTTCCCTTCTTCTTGTTCATGCCCATGTTCCTCATGATGTTCTACTTCTAGGCTTTTTCTCATCTCAGGCTTTCCTTCTTCTCTTCTCTCTCTTTTTCTTCTTATTCCTTTGAAAGAGTCATCTCTTTGTCATGGCCGGGGCTTTCATGTTGTTCCCTAGTTGGAGGTTCAGTGTCCTCCTCCATTCTTTCATTTGTATCCTTTTCTTTATCGAAGGGTTGTTTCTCTACTTCTCCAACATCTCTGAGTTGCTTAGCAAATTCCTCCTCAAGCTCTTGGTTAGAGATCTCCATAATGTATTTGGTGTCGATATCTCCTTCACCCCCCTCAAAGGATTTTGATTCTTCCTCCTTGTGCACCACTTCATCAATCATCAGGTGTTGATGTTCAGGATGCTTATGATATTCATCACCCTCTTCCTTCAAACCTTTGGCTGCTTCTAGTGTTTGTCTCTCCAATTCCTCGGAGATCCTCATAGTTGTCTCCATTTTTGGTGGCTTAGGAAGAGGAGGCACTAGGAGACCAACAAATACTTCTGCCAAGGTAGCTTTCATATTAGGATTCATTAGGACCCCAGAAAGCTCCATTGGGATATTTTACATATGTCAAGCAAGAGCCTCTGGGAGCAAGATAGCCAGTATTGTTGTTGTCATTGTAGTGGCCAATGGGAGAGTGGTGGATGGAGACATGGATGAAGAAGAAGAGAGGTAGTGGAAGAGGAATAATCTATCACCATTACCTATGCAACAAGTGGGGTGGAAGCAAGATGGACTGAAATGTCCACTGTCGACAGAGAAGAGGCAACCATCACCTAAGAAGCAGGCGGGGGAGCAATAGTAGTGGCAACAGCAGCAATGGTGACTACAAGAGTGGAGGCAACAGGTGTGGACTTTGGCTACTCGGCCTCTTGTTCCTCTCCTTCATGGAGTGGGTCCTCTTGGATGGTGGACATCTCCGTGAAATTGCCTGACTTCTTTGATTTCTTGGAAGGTTCACCTTCTGAGGCCTTCCTTGAGTACACTTTTTGTTTAGGCTGGCATTCAACCATTTCTTTTCTCTTCTTTGACTGTGTAGTGGGAGGAGACATTGAAGTCTCTCATGTCAGGGCAACAACAATGGAGGAACTATCAGTCTCCCTTTCAAGTGGATCCTCGAGCTCACCATATGTTAGGGTAACTCCCTACATCTTCAATTGGGCGATCTATCTGTCGATCCATTCTTTTGTTCTTGCTTCAATGGGTTTCATTAGAATATCAAGGTCATTGACCTCTTCCTCATCCCATTTAATTAATGGCAGTGGAAGGTTGGCAACAACATCATATCTCAGATCAACTACCATATTTTCATCTTCAACAATCTGATCTGGCACTAGAAACAAGTTCACCGTTCTGACGAAGTATGTCGTCATGCACATGTAATTCCTCATACGCACCTCCTTATCATCTCTACAGTTGGTCCAAAAATCCCGCAGATTATGCAGATGGGCATACTTAATCCCGACCACCTTCTTTAACTTACCATATGGGTCTATTTGTGGCCGGGCAGTGTAGAGTTCCAGGTTGTATTCATTTAGTTCCTTATCGGAATAATCCACACACTAGGAGGCAGGGAGTGCATACATTTTGTTAGCTCTCAAAAACATAGGTAAAATACCTCAAGAGGTTGCCAGTCTCTTGATATGTTTTAAGGTAACAGACAAGGCCAAATGGTTTAGACCTTCTACTCTTCAGGTGATGCTAGACCTAGGCAGCTGTACCTATATGAATAAAGAAGACTTAAGGTTGTATGATTTGACTGAATTGATTCCAATCTATTACGATGGCACAAATGTAATAGATAAAAGCTTGCAGACTACTCCTACTCCTAATATTAAACTTGAAATGTGAATGTTTTTCAACAAATATTTTATAGAATTCTAAGATGTGGATGGTGTGACCAGTGCCTACTTCTATTGGGCTAATGGAGTCAAGAGGTAAATAATATTTGTGTCCTATTTCTGGATACAATTCAAATTGTTTGGCACTTTTATGTTTATAACTTATATAAATAGGAAGAGTATAATTATCAGATTCTTCTTAATAATCCAAATGTCCTTTTCCAAATTACTGTGATTAATTAGAAGGATTTAATCCTATCTTGCAGGAACCAATTAACTAAACCACACAAGAGTAGCAAGTGTGCTTTGATAAATTGAAGAATATCCTTGATATTTCAATTTAAATAATCAGGAAGTGACAAACTTGGAGACAACCAAATAATATTTTCAAATAAATTCAACAAACAACTGACACCATAATTGGATCACCAAATTTATGCATTCTTCTCCATTACATAATTTGAAAAGATTTTACAATGTACAACATGATATTTATTTTGGCAACAGTTCACCCTATCCAACTACCTAACCTACTTATCTCTCCTAAATCTAATGAATCTCCCCTTTTGATTTCAATTGACATATATATATTATTTTAGGGTTACAACCCTTCACATTATCCATATGAAGTAACTCTTCATTTTGATGCAGCTCTTCGTTGAATTATCTTCGGCAAAATAAAATATTTAATTAATTTCCTGTTGGCAAGTTAAATATTTTAACTTCAACCTCCACTTTGCATTTTCGTGAAAAGTTTATTTGAGTAATTTTCCTCTACTAGCAATTTTTTGTACTTCCACCAATAAATCCTTTAGGTAAAATTAATTACCCATTTTGCTCATTTGATTTCTTTAGTGAAATTGTATTTCTTCCAAATGAAACATCTTGTAATAATATTTGGCTCTTAAATCTTCACTTTTACATGTCACACTCATGCACTTCTGTTTTGAAAAAATGTCCCTTTGAAAATAATCTTCTTTAGGTAAAAATAATCACCCACTTAGTGAGCTCTGTGGATAAAAGTATTTTATTTTCAATGAAGAAACCCTCTTCTATATTTTATATCCTTGGTAAAATATATTTCCCCTGAAATAGCTTTTTATGTTGTTACAATGATTTATATTTTTACTAGAGAAAATTCCTCTTTGAAAAGTTCACCACTTATATTTTACCAAATAATTATTCAAACCTAGTCTCCCTCCTGAAAGTATTTTATTTTGTGCATCTTCACATCAATATAGATCAACAAATTTCTTTTATTAATCCCCTTTTATCTTTTCATTCATTTAGCTCTATCAGCGGAGATGATCATCCATAAGTCTCTTAGCAATGTATTAATCCTTCAAGATAATAGTTTACTGCTGCAGATATTCATCTCTCTATTTAGTAATACATTTATATCCCTTAGATAAAAATTCACTTTATAACCCATCCGTGAGAATAAAAATTCATATTTCCTCAAAGTGATTCTATTTATCGATGTAATCACACCCTTAGTAATCTTCATTTATATTTTTTGTTGGGGATGTGCATCTTGCTGTGTGGAGATTACATTGGGAAGACTTTCCCTGAAATCTTCATCGGTGAGACCTTAGAAAGACATGATAAACTCCCTTCGATCTTTCATGTCACCCTGATGGTTTATTCTGCGCATATCATTGTGATAAGAGAATTCAAAATTAACTCCCACCGATATTTAATCTCCTGCCGATAATGTTTCACTTTTCCTCGCTCATTTTAGGGTTTCCACTCTTTATCAAGATTCATGGTGATATTCGAAACTTGCTATTTGGTTCCACCACCTCCATATGGTAATACATGATATTTTCTGAGCAATTGATAAACTAGAAAACCTATAGGAAGAAGGATTCGAAGAGAGATCATAGGATGGTGTCGTTTATTGCTCATTATGTATTCTTCTCGAACACTCCATCTGGTATTGATTCTTATGAATGACACAAAGAAAATTTCGAACGCCATCAAACTTATAGCGCTAATAAAAATCATTTTTTGTGAGGAAATGGCTCTCTAATCTATCATCCCGTATTCCACCAGTAGCCAAAGATGCAATACCCTCCAATGTTCAGACTTTAACTGCATCATGTTCATGCCCAAAACATAGTCCATGTTTGTTTTGTAGATGTCCCTTAATCTGATGCTGAAGATCCATCAAATTTAGCAAATTTTCAAAGAATACTATCAAACTATCAATAATAGATTCCGCACCCAAAATTTTCCTTCAGATTGGTAATAGAGGGAAGCCATTTGTGTATTTAGTGCAAGCATAAAGATGAAGATAGTAAGTTCCAGTAGCTGAGTGTCAAAGCCCAAAACAACACAAAATAGAGGTATCTAAAAACATTTCCATTGATGTACTTTCATCCCATCCCCTTTTGATCATTGGCAGTCTCTTCATCGTGGGAATATAAATTCATCTAATTCCATTCCTAATCCCATGAAACTTTTGGGAATCACCATAGGCACTGAAACCACATGATACTATTAAGCTCCTACAATTGCATCAGATGGAATCAAAAGGTCTATATTAGGATCCTCCATTAGAAATGGTGCTCGATACAGAGTGATAACCTTCAATCTTCCAAAGAACATTATGAAATCGGTTCATGCCTTTCAAAACAATTCCTCTTGCAAGATATTCAAAGGTTCTTGATAACCCTAATATTAGTATCACGGGTCATGGATTTTTTTTGTTGGAAAAGAGCCGAATGGGCTTGAGTAAACAATGCCAGGCCCTTAGTAAAGATACATGATGTCTATCTAATGATAGAATTGCTGCACCTTTTATCATAATGCTCCTCCAAATGGGAAAATTACTTCTTATTCGATGTTGATACATTGTTACACTCTCATGGAAACCATTTCATTCAGTTTTTTATTTTCTATGCTTTCAATTGTGGAAAAAAATATTGAAAAATAATCACAACTATAGTATCTACAGACATCCTTTTGCATACAATATATCTTCAATTACATCAACTCTTGAGTATATTTTAATTTCCTTCTATGAAATTCTCTTTAGTTATTTAGCACCCTACCTACAAAGTGTAATTTCTTGGAGATTTTTGAAACAAATTTGTATGCTCTGAATATTGTGATCAAGACATGAGGTGCTGAAACAATATTTTTCACATAAGAACCTAAAATTTCACACAAAATTTTAGGCTCCAACACATTCCTTTACCAAACGTGAGGGGATAAGGGATCTCTACTCTATGCTTGTCACTTAGAAGGATGTGAGCACACTGCAATTGTCGTGAGAGCTCAAGGTGTACCATTAGGTCATTTAGGTATCGGGGAAACTTATATGGTTTCTCTAAGAAACCCTCAGCTCGGATATAGGTAAACCTGGGAAATTCAATAAATAAGAAGCTAAACTGGTGGATGTAAGCGTTGGAATTGTGGGTAACCCTTCTTTCAAAGTCACCTCCATGCAGTTTGATGATATGCCCAATGAAGGCATCATTGACCCTGTAGTAGTCCTTCTTGAAACTCCTGTATTGGAGCTGAGGATACTTATCATATACCTTTAGCTCCCTTCCTAGAGTCTAACTTGGAGCCACAAATAAGCCTTTGTATTGCATCTAGTTAGCCAATAGATAGACCAAGTATGTTGTCATGTAGAATTGCAAGGTCCTCTTTAATGCGACAAATTGTTCATGCAAACAATTACTAATCATCCCTGCCTAGTAGAATTTGGCTTCCCCTCAAAGGATTTCTTCCATGAAGTACAACATCTACTCCTAAAAGAAGGCTATATTTGGAAGGCCCGTAACTCTACTCAACAAGGTTACCAAGACATGGTAATCCTCATAGAAGTCACTTCTGAAGAGTTCTTGGGGCACCTTGTTTGCACTGACCCTCTTCTCCTTTATCTAGTACTGGTTGATAAGATTCTTGCATTTGAGGGGATCAACATCCCACATCTTCTTAGCATATTCTTTGGATGTTTCCTCCATTTCATCGAAGGTAGGGATATGGAAAGTTTTCCCTATTGATTTGGCAGGAAAATCAACCAATATATTCCCATCTATGTCCACTATTCTTCTAGTATCTTCTTGATATGCCTCTATGTAGGCCATCACGAGCTCAAGAGTAATGAGAGCATGTGGAAAACTAGCAGCCTTAGCCAACCCCCTGCTTCTAATCCTTCTAGAATTTTCTATTGTGGGGTTGATTCAGACCCTTTGCTTGAACTCATCGATATCAATGTGTCCCAGATTAGTATTTGAGATCTCCTTCCAATTTGTGGTGACCCTAGAATTGAGGGGTTCCCCTTGGAACTTGTACTTCATTTGGTCTTTATCTTCTTTTCCTCTAGGTGCTTTAGGTGACTTCTTTCCCTTTTCCTTTTCCACGGCCGCCTCTGAGGGTCCTACAGCTAGTTCCATATATCCTGCAGGCGAAGGAGCAGTAAGCACATTCAAGCATAAAAAAATGAGGAATGTTAGCCAAAATCTTGCAAGACAATGTCAAATCAGATAATTCATCACTGAAAGATCCTATCATATCTTTTGGACCATCGTTAGTCACTCATTTAGGGAAGTTATGTCAATGTTGGCCCAGGGGTGTAGACTTCCCTAGGCTAGTAGTTGTTCTAAAGGTAGCAGTGAACAAATGGCAATCAGGGCACAATGGCCCGCATGTCCCAACCTGCATCAAGATTTGGTCACAAGGTGGGGTCCACCAAGAAGGTTAGGCCATTTAGGCATGTTGCTCAAAATCACTGTGAAGTTTTGGAGGCAATAAGGTCCTCGTTTAGGCGTGCGAAAGTTGAGGGTAACTTGACTATTTGAGACTCTACCATTGATACAACACTAGTAAGGTGGCACCCCATAAGTGGCATCCCGCAAGGTGAGATTCGTTATCGAAGTTTAATATGCTTGGTAGAGTGCGGACCAGGAGGTGCGGGACGGTGTTGGGTGTTGGATGTTCAGAACAACAAAGGTCAGATGGAAGTCCGACAAGGGGGGTACGCATTACTCGGTCTGCAAGGGGCTTTGGTATTTCTCATTTGTTACTAGATAGCTAGAGGGAAATGACACAGTCGAGTCCCGTATAGCGAGCTGATGGGAGGCCAAGTCTGGTTGATACGACAAAGATAGGACAACTGTCCATAGGTGGCTACCCGCATAGGATAGCTCACAAAATCTTCCACTTAGTCATTTTTCATTTTCTTGAGCTTGGATGCGGGAAAGGGTGTGGGCTCTGTGGGGTGGAGAGACGTCATAAGTAGGCCGTTTGGAATGGAAAATTTGAAGCAGAGACCTGTAGATGGAGGCCTACAATAGGAGACCTGCATGAAGTCCAACACTTAGTCAATTTGGTGTAGGGGAAAGTAGACAAAAATGGAAGAGCTAGGACCTGCCGGCTGGAAGGATGCTTAGGTTTCACCATTTAGAGTAGTCATTTTGAATAACGGCGAATGGTCAGTGGAAATCCATAAAGGATAGTCCACAAACGGGAGGTGACCATGAAAGAGGGGCTTGATAGGCGGATGGACGAGTCGCAAATTTCATTTAAAACAGTGAAGCCGTGGCGGAAATCTGTGGACGGCGGTCCGTGAGGAGAACTTCACAATGGGTCAGGACTTAGGTAGTTTTGGCAAGGTCAAATTCAATTGGCAATGACTGGGGTAGGACCCACCTAATGGGAGGATAGTACTAGAAAACTATTTGAAACAAAAAATTTCAAAGGGAATTTCACATGCGGAATCCCATGCCAATGGACCTGAGAGGATCAAAGGATCTCCATTTTGGGCTCATGAATTTTAGCTAAGTTCAGGATGACCATGTTAAGGGGGCCTCCCGTGAGGGCGGGCCTAATGAAGGTGTCTATAATTTAATAAAGTTTGAATTTTGAAGGAGAGGTGATGGCTATGGGCCCATAGGGAATGAACGCCCTAGTCCAAGAACAACCGCAGGAACCTCATGTTCTGCACGCAGCCCATGGGCGATTCTCAACAAATTTTAAAATTCTAAAAGGTCATTTTTGACCGTTGAGGTTTGTTCTAGCTGGTTTCTAAGTTTTCTTTCCTATATTTAACAAATTTATACAAAATTTAAAGAAAACTCAAAATATGGTACGCGGTGGATGACCAACCTATAAATCCCAATGAAAATGTATGAGCAAACAGTGAACGAGGGCTATGAAATGGTGACAGAGCTCAATGGGCATGGAGACGGTGTTGGCGAGGGCTCTAACAAACTCCTAGAAATCCTATCAGTGAAAATGATAGCTCAAGATGGGCTATTTATAGAAAATGCAACATTTAATGCCCATCATTAATGTGGGTATGATGGTGGTTGTGGTTGGTGAGCGCACATCTCAAAAATGATGGCAGGAATGGCAGAGTTCGCTGAGCGAACTATAGTCAAGAGTTGGTTGTTTGAAAAATTGACAGTGAAAATGGCGAGTGAGGGAGTGGATCTCGTGGGGTGGGAAGACATTGGGTGTTGGCCACTCAAGGTGCCGAAGGTGCCAGGGAATTTCACCAAGGGCGACCCGCAGGGGCAGACCCGCATTGCCCGAAAGGTGTCCACTTTAAAGATTGAAGGAAAACAACTAGGGAAATATTGCAAAGGCCTAAGGCCTTGAAAATTTGTGGGTAGGAAAACATGGTCAACTAAAGGTGACTCTTCTAAGACTCCTTGACCTCTTAGGACTCAAAATAGGGGGTACGCAAAATGAGCCAACAAAAAAAGCAACCTGACAAAGTGAGAAGAGAGAGGGTCCCCATTTTGAATGGGGCGTGTGTGTTATAGGCACAACAAATGGCGACTTTGCTGGGGGAACACTCCTAAGTGTTCTAAGGATAAATTCTCATTCAAAACTCAGAATCTTGAATTTTGTAGACCAGGGGCCGATTTTCAAAAGTGAACTAGGGGACTCAAAGGAGAATGAGGCCCTTGGCTGAATCAAACCACGAAAGCATCTTGGGAGTGTGTGTAAATAGTGAATTCATCCCTTTTCTTTGGATACTATAACAAATGGTGGTCAAGCAAACCAAACAAGCTATGGATCATCTAGCTCCAAAATTAACCTGGACATTACTCTGCTGCCAGTCAGGCATCCATAGCCTCGTTGGAGTTGTTGTTGTGACCCCATGAACATTTCTCTACTGCTAGCCAAGCATCCATAGCCCTGGTAGAGTTGTTCGTACACCCACATGGTTGCTTAATTTTAACATTCCTTTCTTTTCTTTTCTTTCCTTTTGATGTCCTTTTGATACTGTTTCTTTCACTCAATTGTGTAAGCATCGAAGCTTACAGTGGGTTTGGAACCACAATGGTCACTGAAGTAGACTTATGATTTTCACTTGTTAGGTCATCATAAAAATCATTGCACAGCTCTTCAGAAGCAATTATTGTTTATCTTATGCAGGATCCAAGATGAAATGTGATAAGGCTCAACTAAGGATCACATTCTAGGTCAAGTCAATGTTCAAATAAGGATACCTCCCACAACAACAATAAGAGACCAAGAGTTAAGAGTGAATAGTTATTTGAAGAACACTAAGAATGGGAAGCAAAGTGAACCATTCGTTGAATGAGCATGGCCAACGCATCAGGAATAAAGAGACACTCTTAATGAAATAAAAGCGGTTGGGAAACAAGCAAAACAAAAGCGACGAAAAGAAAAAAAATAGAGGTGGACCAAAAGCAACCTAAACTAACCTATATACAAATATTTACAGGAATAGCTCGAGGGAGCTCAAGCCTGGAAATAATGCTTCAGGTGTTTCCCATTGATGGGAAATGAGACGTCTTCACCGGTTAAGGTCTTGAGGCAGAAAGCATTATCTCTGAGAATTTCAACAATCTGAAAGGGGCGAAGCCAAAGCTTGTTGACACTCTCCAATCTATACAAGATGTCACAAATGATGATCATATCCACATAGTAAATATTCCTCTTACCCATGAGATGCTTTCTTTGGATGGACATGTAGATGATCTTCATTCAAAACAAGAGTCTCATACTCTTGATATCATTACCAAGGAACAAGAGTCTCCTACTCTTAGCATTTGTACACATGATCAACATATAGAAAAATCTAGAGACATCAGAAATGGGTCATGAAGAAGGCTTCTACAGAAGTTATGAATCAGAAACATCCTATGAAGGCATATAAAAAATGAATCAATAAGACTTTTACATGGAAAATGAATCATCAACACCTCTTGAAGAAGCATTCAAATATGATATTTCACAAGATCAAGCCAAAGATATGAATCAGGAAGTTATCTCACTTATGGAGGATCCTATCACTTATAAACTTGGATCGCTTACTTTTTTTAGGGCAAGCTATCTTATCAATGAAGAAGCTATCACCTTTGAAGATCCACAACAAAGAAGAGAAGTATTAGCACCTTGTTTCCAAGGTAAATCATATCCTATTGCAAAAAAAATGTTTCAACAGATGAATTATCAAGGCAGAGGATTAGGCCTACATGAACAGGGTATCCTAGAACTAGTGCAAATTATTGGAAATCCTAAGCATCAAGGTCTTGGTTATTCAAAAATTAAGGGATCTAAAAATATTAGTGATACCTCTATAATACTGGGGGAAAATTTATCTAGTGCAAACATCAACATAGGGAGCATGAAGAGTCCTTATGATGAAACCAATGTCAATACTACAACCAACCATGTCATGAATCTTCATCCACCCATCACCCCATCCATGAATTGGGACCAACATCAAAATAAATATTTGAATCAAAGAAAGAAGAACATCATCAAAGGAAAAGAAGTTGAGAAGCATAATGGACAAATCAAATACACATGGATACCAAATAATATAAAGAAAGATTATCCCTATCAAACTCCATCAATCAAAGAAACTATGGGGAAAAATAAAAAAGGGAAAAGTATCCATCAAAGATGTCCACAAAGGTAAAAGAAAAATTCTCAAGCAACATACAAAGTTTATCAAGCTGTTGGTCCTAATTCCATTCACACTTCCGTAACCACCCATTATTTCTCATCTTCCCAAGTTTGGAGAGTCAAAGGTTCCAAACTATCAACCAATCCATCTTTTATTCCTAAAAACACTCCATCCATTCCTCCATGCATGATATCCAATTCTCACATTGACCATGTATTGGCAGCCACCCTTCATCATAAGGATTTAGAAGGCACTCTATCGTGATAGGTGCACAAAGACAAAGTTAACTCCGGTGTCAACAAAGTGGATCAAGAATCTCAAAATTTGTATTCAAGTGCACGTATCTTGGAAAAACAATTTCTTCAGGAAGGATATCGATAGCACATCATGAAAGAAGCATCTACATCAACACCACTAGGTGGTTCAACATGAGCTTAAAATATTTTAGAAAAAAATTGAAAAAGTAAAGAAAAAAATTGTCCTCTAGTGAAAACCACTACGATGGCGCTTTGGATAGGTACCATGATGAAAACCTGGAAAACAAGCATCATGTGTAGAATCAAGCATTTGCATGTGCTAGTTTAGGTGGAAGCATTTCATCCCATCCATAATAAATCAAACATTCCATCCATCTTATCCATAATAAATCCATTCATCCATGAACCATTTATCCAATCCATTTTCATCCATCTACATCTATAGTCCAAATTATCTTGATCTTGGAAAAATTTCAGTGTACACTTTACACTTGCTTATGGTAAACATCTTGACATGGGCCATTTTCATTGATCCTATCCTACCCAATAGTATCTAAGTTATGAATCACTATCCAAATGAGCATCCTCTATTTGAAAACCTTATCTTATTGCAAGATAATCCATATTCGTCCATTCATACACCTATCCAAGTATCCACCCATGAAATTTCAAATGTTGCTAAACACTAGGGGAAAATATTCACATCTTGCTATGGGAATAAATCTTGATCTATATCTTCCAACTTATGTGGTGATCCAAACATTGGAAAATATGAAATCAAATTGGTCAAGCATTTGTGAGCCAAAATCCAAATCACTAGCCCATGGAACATTTTGACAAGAAGACATTCCTTATAAAGCTTCATCTTTAATTAAACATCAATCCAAAAATCAATATTAGTTGCATCTAACATGTACTTCAACATCACATCAACTCATTCCAACAAAATTTGTTCCAAACCAAGCTTCAATCTTGATCAATCAAATCCAATCAATCCCTCATCATCTCAGGATATCCTTCCCAATCCTCATGTTGCTTAACATTATCCTTACATTGTTGTGTATCCTCAACAATGTTATCATCATTAATCCATCAATCCAATCAATCAACCTTAGCTTTGTTTTCAACAAAATCCCAAAACAGAGCGTTGATATCATCACACACATCCAAATCGTAAAATTAGAAAATCCAAAAACATCCAAAACATATCAAGAAATCCGAAAACAAGTCAAAAATTCAAAAAACATCAAAAACATGGTATCCAAACTATGTCATCTCTAAGATTAAATTTAGGAAAGGCCATTATTAATGGGCCCCTAAGACACAAAATCCAAAAACATTCATAAAATCTCATAAAACCCAAAAACATTTGAAATTTTGGAAAATCAAAATATTTGTAAAATCTCAAGAAAATGCAAAAATAGCCTCAAAACATTTCAAAAACATCAAAAACATCCAAATATTTGAAAAAAATCCATCCATCTCATTTCAATTTCACCCACAATAATCTCATCCATAATAAATCAATCGTCACCTTCATCCTTTGGCAAAACAAACAAAAACAACCATAACAATCGGCAAAAGCAAACTTTAATAATGCAAAATCAAACTCTTGAACATTCGCAAACATGTCAATCAACCTTATATCAATGACCTTTTCGAACAGCCTATCAACTTGCCACCATCCACTAACATGTCCTAGGATGCATCCTTCCTACAATGGGCATTATCTATTGGAATAATTAGTTTGGATTCTTACCCTCAAAAACACATCCCTTTGGCTAGAGGTATGAAGAACATTGACTTGTTTGTGTACTTGATCTTTTCTTTTTGATTTATCTTATTGTGCTCATTCCAATGACCTCTTGATGATGTCTAATCAAAACAATTTAGAGAGAAAGGAATGGGGCAACTATCATTATCTTTTGTCTACTATGCTTGTTGGATATTCTTGTAATATAACTTTGGTCATGCGTGCTTTGTTTGGTTTGTAGGGAGGATATTTTAGGTGTCTTGTTGACCACATAGGAGGGCTTTCCTTTCTATGTTTTGGTCTAAGATGTTTGAAATATCTGAACTACATTCTAAATAGGGTTTTGTATGCCAGGTGTGAACAAGGATACTCCTACCTAATTGTCGAGTCAAAGTCCTCACTAGGTACAATGCCATCCTGGTTCTTTATACCTTGAAGCATCATATCTATGTGTGTTATCAAAAATAAGGTAAGTAAGCCCTTTTAAAATCCCAATTCCTGATAAGCAATACATCATCATCATTCATCATTGTCTCTAATAAAGTCTCGCAGATCATGGACTTGTTGGATCCTCTTGTCATCATCTCATTTCTTCTTTTTTCTCTCCATGCTAACATGGTATCACGATAGTTAGCTAAACATCACCATGCATCCATCCCGCATCCACAAACCATTAGCATGTTGCATATCATCCATATCATACATAATAGGAAACATCAATCATTTCACATGCATTGCATTTCCATCATTTGCACAATAATATAGATTGGTTAATCTAAGCATCTCATTAAACCATACATTTGTATCCATTGCATAATCATATGGAAATCATCACATCATCCATACGTCTATCTTGAACCTCTTTATTGCAAGATCAACCTTCAAATCAAACTTTTCGCTTGATCTCTCGAGGGGGTAGTGTACTAGTATACTTCTTTCTGCTAGGGCATCCGAAAAATCAGATTTTTTTTTAATTTTGATCTCAGCAAGGTTATTCTTTGAACCAACGTAGTAGGTAGATTGCTTCAAAGAGGGAAAAAATGTAGACACTCAAAATATCCTAATTGATATCATGCACTCGATCTTGATTAACTAACATCAATTCTTCCTTTACCACGTCCACACTAACCAATTAATTGAATAATCTTTATTTAATTAATTCCTCCTAAAAATCAGATAATACACGTTATCAGGTTATTTTATCATATTCTTCCTTTAATTAAATAAATCAACTTTATTTAATTAAATCCTAATGTTCTTCCTTTAATTAAATAAATCAACTATATTTAATTAAATCCTAATGTTCTTCATTTGATTAAATAAATCAACTTTATTTAATTAAATCCTAATGTTCTTCATTTGATTAAATAAATCAACTTTATTTAATTAAATCCTAATGTTCTTCATTTAATTGAATAAATCAAATTTATTTAATTAAATTATTAATCTCCCAACTATCCTCTCATTTGATTTAAATAAATCTAAATATCTTAATCAAATGTCAAATCAAACTAACTTCATCTAAGTTAATTAATCCTAATTAACTCCTAACAATAATCCTCCATTCCTCTAGCTTTTGCAACTTGCACATGTAAATCAATTTCTTTGATTTATTAATTCCTCTATTTTCATTCAAATGTGGCGTATTCTTGGAATATTCCACTTATTTGAAATCTCCCTCCCAAAGGACTTTTGTCCTCCATGGCATTAAAGGCTCTTACATGTCCTTTTCTTGAGCCAACTTGGCTTTTAATCCTCTTAGAACTCTTCTTCCACAAGCCATCTTTTGAATTTTAAATTCCACCTATATGAATTAAACATGCACATTGATCAAATTGTGCTCCACTCTCCTTCATTAGCATGTTGACAAGTGGCATAATGCCATTGGTCTATCTTTAATCCCACATTCATCTTATTCCTCATTCTTCAATCCTTCTCCATTATAAATTGAGGCCTTCTCTATTTGATTTGGCATCCACAATCCATGTAATATCATTATCCACAAATTCATCCACAATCTTAGGCATTTTTGAATCCACAACTTCATGCAAAGTTATTATCTATAGGTTTCATGCAATTTCATCCATATTTATCCAAGTTATCATAGCATTTTTCATCCATAGCAAGGTTATCAACAATTTTCATCAAGGAGCACACATCTATCATCAAATATTGTCAAGGAATTAAGAAAGGGCTTATTTCCACATCAAAGAAACACCAATTCCCCCATGGGATGTTGGTTTGAGCATTTGAATAAGATTCATTAGCTTTCATTTGATCATTTTACTTTGTTTCTTGTTCATTGTGTTTGAATGAATTTCATGGGGGATGCTAGTTTAGATTTGTTTATTGACTAACATTGGATTGTTTGATCATGTTGGAGTAGGTCTAGACCAAGCATTCACACTAATATAGAGGTTTGTATGTCAAAAAATAGAGATAAAAGAGGCAGAAAGTCTAAGCATAAATGGTGGAAAGAGCCAAATAAAATGGCAAGTGAAAGAGTTAAGATGGTAGAAGAGCAACAATGTGAGAGCATGGTGTTTAGAGAATATGGTGGATAGTCAAATTGTGCTCCTAAATTTGATGGGATAGAGGTCCTTGGGATATAATATCAGATGCAAAGTATGGATAGTCAAGAAAAGGAGATGGATAGTAAGGTTCATTGTCCATTGATGGGAAAAGAAGTTGAAGAATTTGAGAATACAGTGATGGTGATGGTAGAGAGTCTAGTGCAAGTCAAGATGGTAGAGAATACAGTGAGCCAAGGAGAATGGCAGAGATTAGTTAAAGGAATGGTAAAGGTTGCAGTCACCTCAAGAGGTGAAGATGGGAAGTTGACAAAGATAGGTAAAGAAAAGGCTAAAGAAAAAGTGTTTGTGGAATCTCCAATTGAAGTGGAGAAGAGGAATGTTGTTGTGGTTAGGACAAAGATTTGTCCTTGGATGATAAAAATGATTGGTAGGTAGTTATATTCTACCATGACAGAGGTTGGTAAACTTGAGTGCATAAGGGTTCAGAAGAGGAAGAACCTTAAGCTGATTGTGAAGAGCAGAGGTAAGAGGCAAAGAGTGAAGGAATTCCTTTATTAATTCCTTGTTTTGATGATTATGTTGATGTGAGTCAAGCCAAGGGTTAAGATGAAGGAGGAAAGACAAAGTGTGGATTATTTTGCAGTGAGTGAAGAGAAAGAACAAGGTGCAAGAAAATGGATGAAGCTGGTGAAGACAAATCAGAGCATGGAGATGCATTTTCAAGTTGAAAAGGAAAGAAGAGGACAATATTCTATTGACAAGTTCAAGCCCAAGGTAAAGATGAAGGTCAACATGAAGAAATTGCAAGGACAAGAAGGAGCATCAAAAGTTGGAGAACAAAGAGTTATTGCAGGTTCAAAAGATGAAGACTTCCAAGGGACTTGGAAAGATTTCATGGCAGGGTGAATGGTATAGAGCACCTTGTTGCTCCATTTGATGGAATGAGTATAGTTAGGATTCTTTAGTCATGATAATGTTAAATAAGGCCATGATAGGCCATTTTGTAATGTTGGTTATAGTTTTGAGGTCATTGTGGGGTTTTTAGGCAAATATTTCTATTTTGCAAAAGTTGTCAATTTGAAAATGTTGCAAAGTGCAAAATTTGAAGGTTAGAGGAAAGCCCAATGGTCATGGGAAGTTGTAAGGTAGTTTTAGGCATTGGTGGGAGTTTTTTGAGTTATAAATATGTTGTAAAATTGATGTGGATGGTTGTTGAAGAATTTGAAAGTGAATACCAATCAAATATCTCAATTTTACAATTATTTTCTATGTAATTCCTTCTTTTCCAGCCACTGTACGGCCTGCACAGTTGATTCTTGTTACAAATATCAGTAGGATTCATTAGAGACATGTTCTAACTAAATTTTTCCTTTGATTTGAAGGTGTAATATTGAATTTGTAAGGATTTAAGCCTCATTTTCTAAAATTCCTCATCGAAGTTGAGTTTAAAGGTTTGAGGGTTAAAATGTGTTAAAGAGGCCATTCCACCTACTATACATGTAGTTCAGTGGAATGCACCTAGTTAGAGTAGGATAGGGTGTAGGAATAATAATATAACATTGGTGAAGAAATTTGATGAGGTTCTCAATGCTGCCCTATTGAAAATATTGAATTTAGGCCTTAAGAACAAGGCCAGAGTTGGTGAATTGAGGAAGTTGATTGAGAAAAAGGTAGAACATGTTAGTTTTGATGTGGGTAAGGGTATTTTAATTTTTTTTAAGGTTGTAAAAGACAAGAATGGTGATTTGAATGTTTGGGCATGAAGCCCTAATTGAACAAAGAGTGAAAAAGAGTGAAGTTGAGAGGTTTTATGAAGGAAGTGTATAATAATATTGGGGGAAGCATAATATGAGGGTGAATTGAGTTTGTATAGGTATAATAAGGAAGGTTAGAGGTGGTTTCAATTTTCTATGAGGTTGGGAGATGGGGTTTTCAATAAACCCTTGCTTGTTTGGTGAAGAATGAAGGTTTTATGAAAGTAGATCTTAGTGAGTGAGTTGTGGCTCAAGGATTGGAGAATATGGAGTTTTGTAGGTAGTTTGAAGACTATTTGGTGGTTTCTAAGTTTGGTTGCAATATTAAAGGGGTGTCCCTTTGTAAAAGTGGCCTAATTCAAGGCCTAGTTCAGTGTAGAAGACAAGATTTGAGGTTGATGTTTCAAGGGAGTCACATAAGTTTTTGAGGTATGTTATAAAATGCTTTAATGGGTGTCTAAATGTGTTGGGAGATGGTTGTTTGTGAGAGTTTGATGTGAGTTAGGTTCAACTTTTTAGGTCTGCAGACCTACTAACAAGGAAAGGTGTTTGAGTGAAGAATTGCCCTTATGAGGGTTTGAAGTTTCAAATACTTGTTGAATAGTGTTGGATTTGTGTTGTAAGTGTTGGAAGCCTCCTTGATTGTTTTCATGATGGAATTATTTAATGTAGAGTCACTGATTCAAATTTCCGTGTACAATGATCTACAAAAATATCCTGATAAGTTGTGTCCCAAATATTATCTCCATAAAGATGCAGAAGAACATATTAGTATCTTTAAGGATACATGTTTTAAAGCAAGGATTCAACATGAAGATGTCGTATGTAGGTTGTTTCCATACACCTTAAGCAATGAATTTTACCAGTGGTATATCAACCTACCTCACAATTCTATCAAATCATGGCAGGATATGGAAAGTCAATTCTTAGCCATATTTAGAACACTAACTAACCCTGCTTTGTTATATCATCAATTTTCTCAAATCAAGAGGTTCAAAGGAGAACCTATAACTACTTTTAATGAAAGGTTTTAGAAGGTTTATTATAGGTTGCAAGCATCTTACATAGTAGATAATTTGTCTGCTATCACAGTTTATTATATAGAAATAGATCCTTTAACTGCTATGTTTGTGAAGTGAAGGGAAAATCCTCCTACTACTTTACCCAAAGCCTATGTTGAAGTCGTGAGTGTGAATTTAGAAATGAAACACCTCAAAAAAGGATCATCCACAAATGGTAGAAATGGATTGAAGAAATACCCTACCCCAAGCATAAATGGAGTCTCTTTAAGTCATCTTATAGCTCCTAATGTTTATCTTTCAGTGGTCTGGAATGGGAAATTTCCTCAAAATACTTTCTTTCAACCAGGAAATAGTCAAGCTTTAGTCCTTCACCCTAGTCCAGCTATTACAGAGATGCATCCTAATGGAAATTCTTTTTTTCTCGCAAACTTAGGAAAACCAAAATATCAAAAATTTAGAGAAAAAGGAAGACATGAAAGAAATCATAGCTCAACTCAAAAGATTAACCACAAACGTTACACAATTAAAAAATCAAAGCTTTTATCCTCAAAATAACAACCAAAAGTTGCAAAATCGGATGTATAACACTCCTAGACCACCTAGACCTTGGCATACATGACCGAATAATGGAGGAGTGTCAACACCTTTAGATAACATTGATCCTACTAATGAAAAATCCACATCAAAAGTGAATTTAGCTAATCTTGCTATGAATAATTGGTGTAGGATTCATAATACAAATGCTCATGTTCAATTAGATTGTTCACAGTTCAAAATTGCTTCAGACATTTTTCTAACTGCTACACACTATAATGAATAGTGTGACTCTCATCCTTCTAAGGGAAATGAGTTAGTCCTAGTAGGATATGATTATGCTTTAGTCCTTGAAAGTTATGAATGGGTCAAACCACCTACTGTTGTCACAAGTTACACTCACAAATATGAGGGAGATAGTTAAACTATGACTTTAGAGATGTATACTTTTCCCTATCAAGATGAAAATGAACCTTAGGAATAAATCGACGAAATTCATTCTTTTCAACAGTATCAGAAAGGAAATAATTATAACTTGAGAAGTAACACCAATGGTGGAAGTAAATTCAATGGGCCATTAACAACATCGATCCTGCCTAATAATTTCAATACTCCACCCGATGATAAATTGAACAACAACCCAAGGTAACCTCTCATTACAATTCATTAGATTCTTCAAGAAGCGAAAAGGTAGATTCTACTAACCAAAACAATTTGACTAACTATTTAGTGAAAGAAATAAAAAAGGTAAAGATTAGCCTTTCTTTATTAGAATTTCTCAAAACACCTGTGATCAGGAAAGCTTTCTTTAAACACTCTAGAAGATCTTCCAAAAGAAGGCAAGTTTAAGGACACTTAGGTGAAAGATAATCAAGCTAAGGCAAAAGATAAGAACATTGTTCCTATAGTAGATGCACAAAGTAGCCTTTTACAAAGGAAAATTATAGTCTCCACCATTTTTACTCACTTTGAGAATATTTGGTAAAAACCTTCATAATTGTTTAGTAGATTATGGAGCATCTACTAACGTGATTCCTTTATCCATATGTCAAATGCTAGGGTTAACTTCGAAAAAATATTTAAAGAAGGTAACTCAAATTGATAAAATGGACATAAATGTAGTCAGAGAGTTGACTAATATTCACATGCAATTAGCGTTGGATCCTAGAATTCAATATTACATAGACATTCAAGTTGTTGAGATACCTAATACTTATGGTATGTTATTGAGCAGAGATTGGTCCAAAACCTTGAATGGATATATGGCTACTGATTTCTCACATATGTGGTTACAATGGAAAGGAGTTCCTAACCAAATTAGAATTGAAAGGGAACCACACATGAAATACATGATCATAGATTATAATCAGAAAAATGAAGTTCTATATATTGACGTAGAACCAGGAGTTTATAAAATATGAAGTTCAGGAGTCAAAATAGAGGAAGTATTTATATGTGATGGTAGAAAACCTAATCAATTAACTCCTGGAATAGATGTTTTAATTGAATTAGATTGTGATTCTTCTAAAGAAGAAAATAATACTTATGATAAATTTCAGAAGAATATTGTTACAAAAGCTCAAAAGAGTGATAAAATCAAAATCTCACTAAAAAGTTTGTTGCTACAGGATTGGTGCAGGTTACTTAATGTTGCACAATTATAAAACAAATGTATGATGTGTCTAGAGATAATTCATAGAATCGAGAACTGGTATTGTCCAGAAAATGATAAGGTCAAAAGGTTTGAATCAGAAGCACATAAAGACATAATTCATGTTACATAGACTGAAAAGACTAGTTCGATGACATTGAAGAATGATAAATTACAAGCTACAGATGATCAAGCTTGGATTCTTAAATTTGATGGATCCAAATTGAAATAAGGAATTGGAATCAGAGTTGAACTCATCAACCCACAAGGTAAATCTTTTCTTGTTGCATATTAGTTAAAATTTCAATGTACTAACAATGTGGCAGAATATGAAGCCCTTATACATGGTCTAATCCTCTCAATCAAGAAGAAAGATAGAATCCTCAAGGTGTTCAATGATTCAGAATTAGTAGTTAGACAAGTTCAAAAGTAGTACATCTATCACTACAAGCAATTGTCTAATTATCAACACAAAGTATGGGATTTAATAGAATATTTTGAAGCATTCAACATTACTCATAACCCAAGAATATTTAATCAAAGAGCCGATGCTTTAGCTACTGCTGCCAATACCCTAAAACCTCTAGATGCATCTGATTTGAAGAGATTCATAGTCAAGCTGGTGAAGTTACCCTTGGTTCCTGATAATGTTACTAATTTTTAGGTGTTCAAAGATGACCGAAATATATTGGAATTCATCACTAATTCTGATATTTTTGAAGCACAAATAATTGAAGAGATAGATCACCCTGATGGAAAAATTCAAGATGAAGAATTAGCTCAAGCTAGAGATAATAATATTTCAAAAGGAATAATTGAGTTAGAATGATTATTTGACATCGATCAGATAGTCAGATAGAAAGATTTTCCTCGAAGTGATGGAGGGAAATCTGAATTATACAATTTGCATACTAAAGAAGATCCTAAGAATGTGCTAATACGAAAGGTTTGTATTGAATAAGAGAAAATAAATATTGCTTAGGCACTTAAAGATTATTAGAATGTTATAGCTTGGATATACGAATATTTGAAGACTTATGATACTTCCATCATTACTCATACGATACTGTTAAAACCTAATGCAAATCTTTTCCAGCAAAAACAATGGTCAATAAATGCACTCCTAGAACCATTAATTCACAAGTAAGTCCAAAAAAATTTATCAGCTAAGATAATATTTCTTAGCAGACATTCTACTTGGGTGGAAAATTTGGTTCCTGTGAAAAAGAAGAATGGAGATATACGGTTGTGTGTAGATTTTCAGAATGTCAACAAGGCATTTGAGAAAGATAATTATCCACTACCCTCACTAGAAGAAGTGCTACAAATAGTCAATGGTTCACAGATGATGTCCTTTTTGGATGGATTCTTAGGATATAATCAAGTAAAGGTAGCAAGGGAAGATTGGATGAAAACAACTTTCACCACGAAGTGGGGAACTTTTGCTTATAGAAGGATTCCATTCGGATTGATAAATGTCAGAGCTACATTCTAGAGAGCCATGGATTATGATTTTTGTGAGTTGATAAGAAAATGCATTATTATCTACATGGATGACCTCACAGTATTTTCAAAAAATAGAAGAGATCATGTTTGAGATATCAGAGCAATATTACAGTAGTGTGAAACTTACAGAGTTTCGTTAAATCCTAAAATGTGTATTTTTGGGGTAACTGAAGGTAGGTTGCTAGGACACATCATTTCTAAGTGAGGTATTTTGATAGACCTATACATAGTGAGTGCACTGCTCAAGCTACAGCCCCTGGGAAGCAAGAAAGAATTGAAATCATATTTTGGTAAGATTAATTTTATTCAAAAATTTATTACTGGATTCACCAAAATAGTGAAACCACTCAATTATATGTTAAAGAAAGATGCCAAGATAGAGTGTAAAAATGAAGCTATGATCGTGTTCAAAAGTATAAATATTTCATTTACAAAAGCTTTGGTATTGGTAAGTCTAGATTATGTTAAACCTTTTTATAGTCACTCTTTTGCTTCTAGTCATACTTGTGCAGTAGTACTAACACAAAAGGGTGAGAATAAAGAAGAGAAACCAATTGCTTTTATGAGTGCTCCATTCAAAGAAGCGGAGATAAGATATACAGATGTTGAAAAAAAAGTCTTTGCTTGGGACAAAGTGGTACACAAATTTAGACATTACATCCTCAGGAGTATAGTCAAAGCTATTGTTCTAGATTTTGTAGTCAAGATGTTGTTAACACAGAGTGAGCTCAGAGAAAAGAGAGCTAAATGGGTTACCATCCTATAGGAATTTAATCTAGAAATCATACCCATGAAATTGGTCCAGGAACAAGCTTTGGTGAGATCCATTGCAGAAATAGATCCACAAATTTCAAGTCAATAATATACTTTGGATGTAAAAGACCAAGAAGACTGGTATTCAGATACATGGCACTATTTGGTCAGCCATACTTTCCCTGATCATATGCAAAGGAATCAAAGAAGAGCTCTTAAGATAAAATTGAAAAGTTATATGATCAAAAGAGGAGCTCTATTCAAAAGAAACCATGAAGGAATCTATTTAAGATGCTTGAATAGAACAGAAGCAAACAAAATGTTGCAAGAACTACATGATAAATTTGGAACAACTCATGGAGCACCTTTAGCAACTGCACACCTTATTTTGAGAGTGGGTTACTACTGGCTAGCGATTTTCAAAGATACATATGAACATGTGAAACATTGCTATACATGTCAAATTGCATCAGACAAAGGAAGATTCATTACTCGACTGTTGTGCACTTTTTGCACACACACCCCACCAAAGGCGGGGACCCTCTTTTTTCTTTTGCATGTCTGCATCTTTAGCTTTGTCAATCTTTATTTTTTCTCTTCTTGGGAGGTTATTTTGTCAGTATGGGTTTGATTTGATGAAGTCAATATTTTAAAGCATCTTGAGGGTCTAGGAGAAATCCACTTGTCATGGATTTTGGAGATGGGGATTTTGAAGTGAATTTTCAATGTTATATGTAAATCCTTTTTGCACCCATGGATAGAGAATGAAAAATTAGGCTAGGTTTCTTTTTGAACTTTTTGAAAATTCCTTCTAAAAAAAAAGTTATGGGGTTTCAGAGATTTCGACCAGGTAAGGAATTCAGAAAATCCTTCCTGTCTCAGATTACCTAAAGTTCTTGTCACCCAGAAAATCCTTCCTATCTCAAATTACTCGAAGTTCCTGACACCTAGAAAATCCTTCCTATCTTAGATTACCCGAAGTTCCTGTCACCCAGAAAATCCTTCCTGTCTCGAATTACCCAAAGTTCCTATCACCCAGAAAATCCTTCCTGTCTCGGATTACCCGAAGTTCCTATCACCTAGAAAATCCTTCCTGTCTTAGATTACCCGAAGTTCTTGTCACCCGAAAAATCCTTCCTATCTCGGATTACCCGAAGTTCCTGTCACTCGGAAAATCCACCTCCTAGTGGATTCCCCAAACTTCCTGACACAAATTTCTTGAACTCCAAATTTTCTTAACAAGGTTAAATTTTTGAAATTTTATGATGGATTTGAATTTTATAAAGGTTTATTTGAGCTTAATTTTAATGTTTTATGGATTGGATTTTTACATGTGAGCTACTAATGATTATATTTATTTTTTAGGATTAAATAAATTAAGAGGGGACTTGCATATGGATTCATGCCAGGAGGAAAATTTGGAAAATATTACAAATGAATATTAAATATTTAATGTGCACCTGCTTATGAATTCATGCCACCAGCTGTATGCAAATTAGAGAGGTGTCTTTAACAAGGAGAGACATGTGAAGTATTTATTCTCTAATGAGGATTTTCTCAAAATTAATGTCATTGGGCCATAATGTAACTGAATGCAATTGATTGGATGATGATGTACCACGAGCTCCCAAATTAAATGTAACCTCCTTATGTTTCTAGATGAGAAATTTGGGCCCTTGGATTGATTTAATCTTGGCCATTGAAATTGTAATGAAAAAATCTATAAAAGGCCAGTGCCTTATCACTTGTAGGGAGTTAGAATCTAGTTAGAGACTAAGTTAGAAGCTATAGAAAGCCAGAATTGGCTAAGTTAGGAGTTAGATTCTACAAGTCAGTAGCTGTAGGAGAGGAGAGAGATTGGAAACTGTTATGTAATGCTGGAGAAGTTAATGCAATTGGATTGTTGATTTGGAAAGCTTTGTGTTACACTTTGATAGTTTATGGTTTCTTGTTCTCAATTCTTAGATGTTAGATGTTAGTTTTTGTTTCTTTCATGATAATGGTGAAATGTTAATTATGTTGATCAATCTCTAGTCCATACTTTTAGCAGCTTGTTGATTGTAGGTTGTTGTGTAAAGCTAGTTTGTGCCTCATATCGTGCTTAGTTCATTTGTGAATGCTTGTTTATATTGCCTCAGTTATTGGGTGTGTGAATGAATGTTCATAGTCTAAAAATCTTCAGTTTCATTAGAATATTGCATCATTTCTGTGTAGTTACAAGCTTGTCCTTGATCAAGCAAAGATTGGTTTTGTTGGGGATCTGTCCATTTGTAGCATTCATCATTGTTGTGATTGATCTTAGAAGTTAGTTTAGAATAGAATCTCCCTCAACCCTTTTCTTTTTCTCTTTATTTATATCTGGGTTAGTTTTAGGATTGAAAGCATCACCATATTGTTACATCTGATGAAAGTACACTTCCAATATTGTTCATTTGTAAGGCCCCTTGTGATTGCTAGAAATTTCACATTATCTTTGAGTTGTTTCACTGCATTTGTCAAGACCTGAAACTAGAGACCTTGGGGTTATCTCTTGCGGATTGCTAATAGAGATCTACTTTTCAAGAGAGATAGGATACATGTATTCTATCTGAGTTATTGTTGTGCAAAAAACACCATCAACATCGACCACTACAAGCAGTGATGGAAATGTGTCCCTTTTCACAATGGGGACTAGATTTTATTGGAACTATTAATCCTCTATCATCTGCAGGCCATAGATTTATATTAACTACTACAGATTATTGCACCAAATGGATAGAGGAGTGTCCCAACAAATAATGCACTACAAAAGTAGTAATCAAATTTTTGGAAGAGAATGTCATTACCAAGTTTGGAGTACCATACACACTGGTATGTGATAATGGCCTTGCCTTTTCTTCATTAAAAAATTCTAATTGGGCATTTGAATATGGTATAACATTAAAATTCTTATCTAACTATTATTCACAGGGAAATAGATTAGCCGAATCATCAAATAAAAATCTACTGCATATAATTAAAAAAATGATCGAAAAGAATCCTAAGGAATGACATTCTTTGCTAAAATTCACCCTTTGGGTAGACCACTCTAGGATGAAAGTCATGTTAGGGAATTCTCCTTATTATTTAGTCTATGGGGTAGATCCCATACTACCAATAAATTTGAAAATCCTTACTTGGTAGTTTGCATAGGAATATATTGGATTGGATGACCAAACTGAAGCCCAGTTATTACAATTAATGCATTTAGATGAAAAACGTACTTGAGCTATAGATCATTTTTCTAGAAATCAATCCATGGTAAAAAGATGGTTTGATAAAAGGGCTAGATTAAAGACTTTTAGAATAGCTGACTTGGTCCTGTATTGGAATAAATCCCATGAACAAAAAGGTGAGCATGGTAAGTTTGATAAGTTGTGGTTAGGCCCATATCAAGTTTCTAAAATCTTGGGTGACAACACTTATAGGTTTAAGTCTTTGACTGGTGAAGATATCCCATTGCCTGTTAATGGGCAGTTCCTAAAGCATTATTTCCAGTCATAGGTAAATAGTTTTTGTAAATTTTTTTTTTTGTAAATAGTTTTTTTTTAGGTTAGTTTTTGTTGTTGTTTTGTAACTAGTCATTTTTTTCTTTTGTTTTGCTCTCTTTTTGGTGTCGCGTCATTGGATTTTACAATAATTTGAAACTTTTGAAGGTTAACAAGTTAATAGAACATCAATTCTAGAAATTTGATCTGTGTCCTGATCAGAAATAGTCCTTTATTTATAAATTTTCTAAGAATTATTCCATTCTTTATACTCTAGTTAGCATGAATCATTTAGTTGATGTTGAGCTACAAATGCACACATTTAAATCATTCTACTAAAATTTGGGATAGCAGTTATTTGCATTGACTGAAAAATCAAAAGACTACCTGTGCTACCACTGTAATTCCCAACCTAATAGTGGGCTTCATTTCCTGCAAGTTGAAAATGAGCTATCATTGAAATATCAAAAGAAAATGAGATATCATTGAAATATTGAAAGAAAAATGAGCTATTTTTGCAATATCTATATAAAAAAAAGAAAAAAAATGAACTCTTTATGCTATCCAAATAAATCTACCGGGGCTATAGATGTCTAGTTGACAGTAGAGCTATGTTTGGGGGAATTATGGAGATAACCTTGTTGGGGCTATGGATGCTTGACTGGAAACAAGGCTTTATCCTCGGTTGGCTTAAAAGGAATTGCCAAATTATGTAGGTTAATGCAAACAATTTCTATTTCTAAGTTTATTGTGGCGGAAATAACCAATTGCACACATGTGAGCTCAGTAATACTTAATTTTGCATGCTATCCAAATTGAAATTTGAATGTAAAAATAAGGATCCAATGATTTATAATTAGAAGACTAAAAAAAGTTGGTACATTGATGTTAGATCCAAAATTGATTTTCTATTATTTTGTTTAGTTTTGTTGGTTGCTAGTTGTTGTGTGGTCTCACAACATGCTCCATTTTTCCCTTTGGAAAAATGTGGACCCCCTTTTTATTTTGTTCCCTTTGCCTTTCACTTTTGTTTTCTTTCACATTGTTCTATGGCTTGGTTGGTTGCTGGTATCATTTTCAATTTTTCTTGGTCCTTATTTTATTCTTATTTCTTTCCCAGATTTAGTGTTTATGTCTTGTTATGAAGTTAATATATTACTGGAAATCAGAATCTCAGGGTTGTATGGTTGCATCAAAGTGAATTGTATCTTCAGTTGGTCCTAGCACCACCTGGTAAGTCATCCACCGAAAGTGTTGATCCCGATGATATCATTTTTCTTGTATCAGAGTTTGGCAGTTTTATTTCATTCCTTTTATTCAAAACTCAGAAACTAGAGAATCTATTTTGAAATGTTTTAATCTCTCTTAAACCTGATTCCCAATCTTTCCTTTTGTTCTAGTTCTCTCTCAAGCTTGGATGCAAGTTCCCCAGATCACGGTATTTCTCCTAAAAGTTGATACCGGAGGCTTTAATCCTCGTGATCACAAATTGATCACATATATTTAATGGCTTATGCTTTGCAAAAGTTTAGAGTGACAGTAGAGTGCCACATATAATCATCACCCCATCTTTCTCCTCTAGTAGTGAGCCCGCGCAGAAATCTAAGCATTCATAATTTGAACCCTAATTCATAATGATTGCACCTTTATTCAAGGAATTAATGCATTATAATAGGTAATTAATTAAGGTGGCGAACTACTCCCAGGTACTTGGCACCACCTTAAGCATGCAATTTCTTTTGCAACACTCCACTTTATGTCATGCTGCAAATTTACAAAGGACATTGAAAGAATGAAATAATGCTAGTGCGCAAGGAGAGGTAAATTTTGAGAAATTGTGAACACAACTACCAATGGGTTTGGAGTTCCATTCTGAAAATATTGCCCTTATCAACTAGAACTAGGTATGTTTCAGATAACTGATTGTAGATGTCTAAATTTGGACAATTAATTTATCCAAATTCATCCCCTTTCGTCTTATTTTCGTTAATTAAGTAATACTATTATTATTTAATTAATATCTTTGATTCTGCCAAATCCCTAAGGTATTTAATCAATAATACCTTATCTCTTTAATCCTCCTTCCATCAAATGAATTAAGTAAATATTCCATTTATTTAATTCCCTTCATGTTACATCCTCCATCATTTTTATCTAATCTTAATCCTTCTAATCCCATAATTAGGGTGTGCACATGCCTAATCTTTGATTAGGATGTGTCACATCCTCCAACTTTTGCAAGTTGGCCTCTAATCTCTCTTAGCCACCTAACCATCCTCTAATCCTTCACTAACTAGCCTAATCAACCTCTCAAGGAATTTTTAATTCCTTTTATCCTTCCAAGGAATATTAAATTCATTTTCTCTTCCCCATGTCCATGGCATGTGTCCTTAGTCAACCCTATTAAATGCTTTTCTTTTTGACAAGGCATCTCCCTTCCCCATGTGAATTTTTAATTCACTTTTAACAACCCCAATGCACCCTTTGGAATTTAAAATTCCTTCCCTCTTCCCCATGAGAATATTTGAGGAATTTTTAATTCCTCACATGTCTTCCTCACTCCACATGGGGACAAGTACCTCCTTTATGAGGGAGATCTTGTCCAATCCAAGGTACTTTGTACCCCCTCTCCATGTCATGTCCTTCTCCTTCCACCTCATGTCCACTTCACCTTTTAGGGCCATATCACATGTTACATGTCAAGATGTGAGGGCTTGTGAGTTCTCAACTCACCTTAGCCCTACATCTTGATATTTGGTGGATCAATCTCAACCGTCCATTTCCCCTAGGATTTCCCAAAAATCCTATAAGTACCCCCTCTTTTCTCTCATTTTGGGGGGAGATCATTTGTGCTAGCCAAACTCTTGCAGTTTTGTTTCTCAACCAACACTTAGTCATTTTCTTGTTTTCATCCACTTGCATCCATCTTCACATCCTTATCTAGCTTGCATCTTGCCATCCAAGGAGCATACATGTCAAAGATCGAAGGGCCAACCAAAGGATCGACTCAACGCAAGGTATAAAGTTCCATTTTGTGGCTTTGTCTTGTTTTGTTTCCAACTTAGGCTAATCTTGAAGTGTAGGTTGTTTTAAGTTGTTTATTTGCACTCTTTTAACTTGTTGCTTGATTTCTAACACTCTATTTTGACCTATCACATTTTTGGCACGCCCGGAGGGACCCACAAACGGGTCTATTTTCTTCATGTTTGCTATTTTTTGCATTTTTCAAGGTCCAGGTTACAGAGTGGCAGACTGGTCCTAATTCAGTGGTGGATTGGTCCTGGAGTGGCGGACTGGTCCTAATTCAGCGGCG
>VDFB02379711.1:157531952-157547980 GCA_007258455.2 Sequoia sempervirens | reverse complement strand
TTTGACTTTTTTGGATTTTTGGACTTTTTGGATAGTATGCTAAAGGAGATGGATAAGGATAGGGAGGCGAATAAGTGGATTTAGAAGACATGCAATAAGTATATGGATGAAGGACTCAAGCATCAAGTTCCATACGAGGTATTAAGAGCTCATGTTCGAACCGACTGTTGGATGTTGGTACAACCTTAGGATAAATGGATTATGCAAGAGGATGAATGAGAGGGATTTGATGGGGAAGATACGGGGGATGATGGGTGGGATGTTGGAAATGGTATGGATAGAATGATGGGGTGGATGTGTGATGGAGAGATGAGTTCAGGACCAACATTGGCACATGTGGTGATAGATGTGAAAAGATAAGGGGACTAGTGGATGGAGAATGTGGGGATAATGGAGGAGATGGAATAGTGAATTTCGGGACATAGGGACCCAAAACAGACTTAGGAGATGAAAGGCGGGTATGCTTAGCTTTTGGATTAGCAACTTTGGATGTTCTTACAGATTTTTCATTTGATGGCATTGCATCTTTTTTCTTTGGGATCCACATGGTTTTGATTTTTGCTTTAGTGGGCCTTTGTGGCTGATGCGTTTGATTTGGATTGTGGATTTGATTTTTCTTTTCTTTACCATGTCTTTTAGAGGGGACATGGGAAGCGTTGGATTCATGTGGGTGTTTAGATTGATGCATTTTTCCTCTGGCATCCAAAGTGCTCGTACTAGCAATGGGATGGGTGTGAGGGGATGGACGATGTGGAGTGATGGAGGTAAGAGTATGGGGATTACGTGTAGATGGGGGATGTTTAGGTATGTGCCTTTGTTGATCCTGATTATGGGACATACGAGAGGGATGTTTATGATGGATGACATGGATAGGTGTTGGATGAATGAGCGAATGAGATGGAGGAGGTGATCTTGGGATATATGGACCCAAGATGGATAGAGTGGGTGGAGGAACATAAGAACCCAAGATGGATGCAGTAGATGAAGGATGGGAGATTGTGGATGGAGGGATGTAAGGACCCAAAATGGATGGAGCGGATGGAGGAATATGGATGGTTGTTTTGAGGTGATACGATAGAGGAGGAGGGATGGAAGCATATGATTTGGTGGAGCGATGGGAAGAGCCGACATTTCTTTTGGAAAAGGCTCGTTGAGGACGGCTAGAGGTTGTACCAACGTGTTTAGATTGTGAGTCTTGGGGAATAGATCCAAGACCTTGCATGCAGATTTGTTCTTTGACTTGGATGGGCTCTAAAATACCTTGCTCATGAAGGCCTAGACCTTTTCCTTGATAGTTCATGTTCTTGAGCATTCGATCCATGATAGGATTTTTGTTATTCTGAAAACATGATGCGAGTCCATTATTAGGTGGGGAATGATGGGTGGTATATACACTGTGTTTTTCTTCTGCAAGGAGGCCACCATTGAAGAATGTGAGAGTACCAAGGGGATATGCAAGTGGTGTGTGGATAGCATTTTTAGGTGATGATGGGGGATCTTGAGAAGGAGATGATGGGATAGCAGCATTTGGATGGGTGGTATCGGGAGAGGGAGTAGGGGATATGATAGGATCTGATGTTGTGGTAGTGGACTCATGCGATGGAGACGGAAGTGGAGCGGTAGAATCTTGGATGTCAAGAGGATCATGGGATGGAATGGATGGGGGACTGTGACCTTGTGGTAGACTAGATGGGATGGTAGGACCTTGATCTGGAGGAGGGGATATGTTGCAATGCTTTGGATAAAGCTCTTGGCATGACTCATCGTGTGTGGGAGGTATGATAATGGAGTCATGGGGGGACTCTTCAAGTGGGGAAGATGGAAGGATGGAGGATTCAAGATATTCTTGGGAATGGATACTAGGAGTGGAAGAAGCAGATTGGATTTGGATGTTGTCGATAGGTTCGATGGCTCTCGGAGTAGGGAGTGGGTGTTCAATGGATTTGGTAGATGTGATGGTAGGAGATGGGGACTCAGTGGATTCAGAGGACGTGATGGTAGGAGATGGGGACTCAGCGGATTCAGAGGACGTGATGGTAGGAGATGGGGACTCAGCAGATTCAGAGGATGTGATGGTAGGAGATGGGGATTCAATGGATTCAGAGGATGTGATGGTAGGAGATGGGGACTCAATGGATTCAGCGGATGTGATGGTATCATCAATGATAGGTGTTGGATGGAGAAGGGTCTTGTCACTAATGACCATGGATGATGGGTTGGGATGGCATGGTTCCATGACTGCAATGTGTGGAGTGGGGGATGTTTCCTTTGTTATAAGTCCTTGGAGAAACTTGGATATGCTAGGCTGAGATGGCAAGGTGGGAGTGGATGAAGGTTTATGGATTAGTGGACTAGGATTAGATGGAAGATTAAGATTGGATGGAGGATTAAGGTAAGGATATGGGCATGGGGAGTTAGGATAGGATGACACGGACGATGGATTGTTGGTAGAAGATATGGGCGGCGTGTTGTGATAAAGGTATTGGGACGGTGGATGAGGATGGGAAGATTGAGGTGCTGGATTAATATAGGGAGATGGAGATGGTGGATTAGGATGAGAAGCTTGAGGTGGTGGATGGAGATAGGGGACTGCGGATGTCGGAGTAGGATAAGGATAGGTTCGTGTGGATGTTGGATTAGAATAGGAAGGTGCGAATGTAGGATTAGGGTGAGTAGATTGGTATGGGAGATTGGGGTAGTGGGTATATGCGGATGAAGGATTGAGATAGGAGGATGTGGAGGAGGGATTAGGATGAGGGTATTGTGATGACAAACTAGGATAAGGGGATGATGTAGATGAAGGATATGATGGATATGATGGACATCCCTTGTCAAAGGTAGCATAAGGAGTGTGATTAGGCATAGATGAAGACATGATGGGATAACTTGATGGGGTGATTGGATTTTGGAATGTGGGTGGAAGCTTACTAGCAATGATAGTGTCAGGGGATGCAGTAATGCGTATGCCTCTTGATCAACAAAACTTTCTTTATCATTGTCGACGTGATTAAGGGTTTTCCCTTGACCACTATTGATGGAGGATAAGATTCATGATGATGAAAGGATAAAAAGATGATGGATAAAGATTTGGATGGAAATGGACAAAAGCCCAAATCGGGATTTAGGACAAGCTCAGATCGGGATTGGATTAAAGCTTAGATTAGGATGATTGGATGATTGGATGGGATTGATTCTGACAATTGGATTGGATGATCAAAGGATGATTACGACGCCGAATCTACTTCGAGATGGAAGTAGATTGATTAGGTCGAAGGTGGTTGGATAGGGATGTGATTAGATTGGATTGGATAAGATTGATCGATGATTGATTGATAAGATTGACTGATGGATGATGAAAGAGACTACAAATCCCATCCAAAGATTATGTTAGATGACTTAGGATACTGATTGATCGGATTAAAGGATGAATGGATGATTGCGGCACCGAATCCACTTTGAGATTGAAAATGGATTGATTGGGCCAATGATGATGATTAACTTAGGATGGATGACAATCCTAAGAGGATGTTAATGATGACGATCAGATCAGACACTTTGGTAAATTTGGATAATAACCCGAGACAAAGTTCAGGGGATTTGGATGGGGAAAACGATGATTTGATTGGATGAATAAATGATCAAAGTGAGCAAACGATTGATCGGGACGGATGAATGATTACTCAAAACGAGTAAAAAAAAATGATTAGAATGACAAAATGAGGGTTCAGAATGATGAAAGGATATGTGAAATGGATGAATGTTTACTCGGAACGAGTAAACGGATGATCGAAATGATAGAACGAGAGTTCAGAATGATGAAAGGATATGTGAAATGGATGAAAGTTTACTCAGAACGAGTAAATGGATGATCAGAATGATAGAACGAGAGTTCAGAATGATGAAAGGATATGTGAAATGGATGAAAGTTTACTCGGAACAAGCAAACATATGAGAATGGTAGGGTATACCCCCCTCGAGGAGGCAAATGGTGAAGAAAAAGGTGCCCCGGCCAACTTCTCAAAAGTATGAAGTGGTATATATCATCGGAAAGAGCATGAAAAAAAGACAAGAACTGCCTTTGAACGGAGTCAATCGGATAAACAGTGTAGAAATGGGGACCCCGAGAAGAAAGAGCAGAAGGTCAAATCCGCCACTACATAAGGACAGGTCCGCCACTGCATAGGGACAGGTCCGCCACTGCACTAGGACAAATCCGCCACTGTAGTAGGACAAATCTGCCACTGCACTGGGACAGATCCGCCACTGCACTGGGACAAATCCGCCACTGCACGGGGACAGGTCCGCCACTGCACAGGGACAGATCCGCCACTCCAGGACCAATCCGCCACTGAATTAGGACAAATCCGCCACTGCACTGGGACAGATCCGCCACTGCACTGGGACAAATCCGCCACTGCACAGGGACAGGTCCGCCAAAGGATAAGGAAAAGTCCGCCAAAGGATAAGTTTAAGCTTGATTTTTTGATGGATGGGTGAGGCAAAGGACCCAAAATATATCAAACACTGATAATGACTGGTTTTGCACAAGAAAGACAATTCAGACAGCACAACCCTAAGATTAGTAGAGATGGGTATGGCCAACAAAGTCTTCTACTCTAGGATGAACATGGTTGCTAAGGAGTCCTCGATATATGCATGTACGTGAGGCCCAAACCGTGAACACCAACCCGTTACAAGCATGAGTCGGGAACCTTAGCGAGATACTAAAGGCTCGGACCAACTCTTCACGTCATCCGGCAGCTTCTGCAATTAAATGTGGTTGGATTGAAATTACTGACTTTTGCTCTCCCCTTTATACCCGCGCCCGATGCAGCGTGGTTGGAATCATCCCTTAGGGTGATGAAATCCCCAAGCAGGTCCCACTAAGAAATTGAAAAAGGGTGACTCAAAAGGACTTGGAAAGCTATGATTTCTCTTCACCCAGGATCGCCAAATGGTGCAAGGGGATTGGATACGTCAAATAGCCTTCCCAAACACGCCAAGCAAGGTTTATTGACACCCCTTTAATTAAACTATGTTCCTATTTTACCAAAAGACAATTCGGGAAAACTGGAAATTTTTACCTTCTGGAGGACAGGTCTGCCACTCTGTTAGGACAGGTCCGCCACTGAATTAGGACCAGTCCGCCACTGCACTGGGACAAATCCGCCACTCCAGGACCAATCCGCCACTGAATTAGGACCAATCCGCCACTGAATTAGGACCAGTTTGCCACTGAATTAGGACCAATCCACCACTCCATTAGGACCAATCCGCCACTCCAGGACCAATCCGCCACTCCAGGACCAATCCGCCATTGAATTAGGACCAGTCTGCCACTCCAGGACCAATCCGCCACTGAATTAGGACCAATCCGCCACTGAATTAGGACCAGTCCGCCACTGAATTAGGACCAATCCACCACTCCATTAGGACCAATCTGCCACTCCAGGACCAATCCGCCACTCTAGGACCAATCTGCCACTGAATTAGGACCAGTCTGCCACTCTAGGACCAATCCGCCGCTGAATTAGGACCAGTCCGCCACTCCAGGACCAATCCACCACTGAATTAGGACCAGTCTGCCACTCTGTAACCTGGACCTTGAAAAATGCAAAAAATAGCAAACATGAAGAAAATAGACCCGTTTGTGGGTCCCTCCGGGCGTGCCAAAAATGTGATAGGTCAAAATAGAGTGTTAGAAATCAAGCAACAAGTTAAAAGAGTGCAAATAAACAACTTAAAACAACCTACACTTCAAGATTAGCCTAAGTTGGAAACAAAACAAGACAAAGCCACAAATGGAACTTTATACCTTGCGTTGAGTCGATCCTTTGGTTGGCCCTTCGATCTTTGACATGTATGCTCCTTGGATGGCAAGATGCAAGCTAGATGAGGATGTGAAGATGGATGCAAGTGGATGAAAACAAGAAAATGGCTAAGTGTTGGTTGAGAAACAAAACTGCAAGAGTTTGGCTAGCACAAATGATCTCCCCAAAATGAGAGAAAAGAGGGGGTATTTATAGGATTTTTGGGAAATCCTAGGGGAAATGGACGGTCAAGATTGATCCACCAAATATCAAGATGTAGGGCTAAGGTGAGTTGAGAACTCACAAGCCCTCACATCTTGACATGTGGCATGTGAGATAGCCCTAAAAGGTGAAGTGGACATGAGGTGGAAGGAGAAGGACATGACATGGAGAGGGGTACAAAGTACCTTGGGATTGGACAAGATCTCCTCATAAAGGAGGTACTTGTCCCATGTGGGTGAGAGGACAAGTGGGGAATTAAAAATTCCTCAAATATCCCATGGGGAAGAGAGAAGGAATTTAAAATTCCTTAAATGCATTGGGGGATTAAAAGGTGAATTAAAAATTCACATAGGGAAGGGAGATGCCTTGTCAAAAAAGAAAGGCATTTAAGAGGGTTGACTAAGGACACATGTCATAAAGGACATGGGGAAGAGAAAAGGAATTTAATATTCCTTGGAAGGATAAAAGGAATTAAAAATTCCTTGAGAGGTTGATTAGGCTAGTTAGTGAGGGGTTAGAGGATGGTTAGGTGGCTAAGAGAGATTAGAGGCCAACTTGCAAAAGTTGGAGGATGTGACACATCCTAATCAAGGATTAGGCATGTGCACATCCTAATTATGGGATTAGAAGAAGGATTAGGATTAGATAAAAATGATAGAGGATGTGACATGAAGGGAATTAAATAAATTATTTATTTAATTCAATTGATGGAAGGAGGATTAAAGAGATAAGGTATTATTGATTAAATACCTTAGGGATTTGGCAGAATTAAAGATATTAATTAAATAATAGTAGTATTACTTAATTAACGAAACTAAGATGAAAGGGGATGAATTTGGATAAATTAAGTGTCCAAATTTAGACATCTACAGCTGGTGTTTCTCCTCTTTCCATTCCTCTTCCACCCTTTGCATCTCTCTCCATAATTTCATGGCTGCCATGTGCATTGAAAAATTAGAGGGCTTATGTATTCCTACCAAAAAAAATCCTAGCACTGATGCTTGCTCTTCATGTGGCCTCAACTGTAGGGATTATGTTTTTTCAACCAATTCCAGCTATAGGGGTGTTGACTATTCTCCTAGTTCTAGTTGCATGGGTTCATGTTCTTGCTGCAGAAACTTTTTCTTTGGCTCTTGCTACAGGAGCTACTGATTTTCCTCATACTCTTGACTTTCAACTTGTTCTACGATGTCAACAAGATCTTCCAATGTTATATTTGCTGCTTCCTCAAATATGTCCTTTTCCTCAACATTCACCTGCCCCATTCGAGCTTATGTTTCCTCCCATGATGTTTCTCTAGGCTTAGAGATTTCCTATGGAGATAAACCAAAGGTTGGCCCATTTGGTCTTGTTTTTCTAGGAGGGATCTCGTGTTTTTCTTCGGCTGTAGGAAGGACAATGTCAACCTTTTGTGTCTTAGAGCTTGGCACTTCTTTTTCTCCTGTTTTCTTTTTAGCTTTTCCTTTCCTTATTTCTTCCTCTTTTATCTATGCCCTAGTTCTAATTATGGTTCCCAGAGGGACATAATTCTCAAAATTTGAAGAGGAAATTTTTTTGTATGATTGTTCTATCTTAGAAGAACTAATCTCTATAGTTTTCTTGGTTGTGGGTGGGTTTACACTAGGGCTTGCACTAGAAGTTGAGGCTCCAGGAGTAGCTTCAACATTTCTCACTCTCCTACTAACCCTATGAGGTTGAGGAAAAACCCTAGGTTGCAAATGGTGTAGTCTAATTTGATTAATATTTAAGAATTCTTCCCAAGAAATATTAGACACATCCTGCAAACACTTCTCAACTAATAATTTGATCAAACAATGGTGGGAAACAAAATTATCCCTATCCTTTTGGGTCTCATCCCCCATGATTGAAAGAAGGTGGTATAGCATATTTGGAACATTCATTCTTCTCCCATGCCTCATATGGTTCAGGAGTTTGAAGTGCATAGAGTGTAGGTTTGACAGGTGGCCTTTACAAGTGATGTAATTTATAATGTAGATAGCTATTTTCTTCCATGGCTAAGACAGAGAGGTTCTCTTCGCACCTTGTTTATCCACACTCAATGGAGGGTCACCAAGTTCTGTAAATTCAACTCTAGTTGACCTGGTGTCTCAGGTAGTAGGGTAATGTTCACCATTAGCTGGAAACCCTATAAATTTTGCAATCCTTTCTTCAGTAGCCATTACCTCCAACCCTTTTATCATGGCCTTCCTTCAGACAATGTCTACGCAAATTCCAACACAACATCTTCATTATAACCATTCAACTTTAGGAAATAATCTAACCACCCACAATTTCTGAACTTGGCCTAGCAAGGTGCATCCTACAGTAATAAATCATGAACCGTGGGTTCACTTTGAATTAACCCACCTCCCATTGTTCAGTTTTCTGTAATTAAAGAAGCGCTCTGCAAAGTTTCCCTTCCTGCAATCTTCATCTGAAAGCCCAAATTTCACCTTCCTGCAACATTGTTGAAATCCCAACGCCAATGCCATATGAATTTTACCTTTTTGGAAACTTAGGATTATGACAAAAACAATAAAGGTAGTAAAGGGTAATAAATGTAGAATACAATCAAGAAAAATGGTGGTGGTTGATGTCATCCCACACATGCGAGCTGTCACCTCACTTAGAATTCAAATTGGCTCAGTTTGAACTTTGCTGACATGGACTGACATGTGGTCATGGTATTCACACTTTTCCCCAACCTAAATTTGAGCATATTTCCTCACATGTGAGGTAGTAATGATGATTTGAGAGGGGCAGGGAATAATTACATGTTATGGAGAACATCTACATTAATGTACAATAATTAATTAAATGTATGAAAAGATAATTAATATGTGACAGATTGATGCACACGTACCTAAATTTATGGAAGATCTATTGTAAATATTATGGAGAAAGTACCCATCACCTTTTAAGAAGTTAGTTGAGAAATTAATGAAAGTGGAGCGGAATGAAGTGAATTGGAATGGAGTGAAGTTATGATGGTGTGATGGAAGAGAGAGAAAGGTGGAGATGGATGGGTCGATGGGTGAATGAATGAAGAAGTGGAATCCCACAAAAGTGGAAGTCTTTATTATGATAAGTTACATACCTTAGTTAGCTAGAAGGAGAGACACTATCTCTACTTCCTTCAACTGTAGGAAGTTTGGGTGTTGCATGTTGAGTGAATTACTGCAAGAATTCCTCCTTGGAAGTTGGCTTGTGATACAACTTGAGGTGATGACTGTTGATAAGTAGTTTAAATCTGATAGGGTCAATGGTGGTGAGTTGAACAACACCATTGTGAAAACTTCAGTAACTTCATATGGTCCTAGCCACCTTGTCTACAATTTTCCTGCATTACCCTGATACCTTGAGTCGTAGAGTAGTTCCCAGTCACCTGGCTGGAATTTCTTGTCCTTGATGAATTTTTCATGCCACTTTATTCTCCGATTCTGCACTACCTCTGTGTGATGCAAGGTTGTCTTCCTCATTTCATCCAAAGCATTCAACTACATGATTTTGTCTCTTTGTGCCTCAGAGATATCCATCCCCAAATCTATTGCAGTCCTAAGATTCTTATGCTCAAATTCAATGGGCATTATAGTTGTCTTTCCATACAACAACTCAAATGGGGTGAAGCCTATGGTTGTTTTCTAGGTGGTCTGATAGGCCCAAACAACTTTTGGCAGCCTATTTTCCCAATCTTTCCTATGGATAGCCACTGTTTTGGTCAGAATGGATTTGATTTCTCTTTTGGTCACCTCAACTTTGCCATTGGCCTAAGGGTGATAAGGAGTAGACTTGTTGTACTTGATGTACTCATTAACCAGTGTTGTAACAAGGGTTAAAGTGAATTGAGCCCCTTGATCAGTCACTGTCTCTCTTGGAACCCCATACCGTGTGAAAATTTCTTCATAAAGAAATTATGCAACCTTATTATCTCTTGCATTCTTCATGGCTTTAACTTCTACCCACTTGGTTACATAATCTATGCATACCAATATATAGGATTTACCATTTGATGGAGGATCAATGGGTCCTACAAAATCCAATCCCCATTTATCAAATGGAGTGATTACGACCTGTGGGTAAAGTGGCATCTCATTAGATTTGGTTGGTGGGCCCATCCTTTGGCATATGTCACACTTCCTTGTACATCTCCTTGCATCCTTGTGTAGTGTGGGCCAATAATATCCTATGTTCAAATTTTTCATTGTTGTCCTCTTGGCTGAAAAATTCCCTCCACAAGGTTCACTTTGACATGCATGAAATATATCATATGTATCATCTTCCCTCACACATCTCCTCATGACATGGTCTAGTCCAATGTAGAACAAGCATCCTGCAATCCATGAGAAAGGAAAGGTTTTCTTGATGAACACCCTTCTCTCTTTTGGAGAGAAGTGAGGAGGAAATATCCTTGTGACCAGATAATTAGCTATGTCAGCATACTAGGGTGTATGCACAATGATAGAAAATAAATGTTCATCAAAGAAAGATTCATTAATGACTCGATTGTCCTCTGATGTAGTCAGCCAAAGACAGTCTGCAACAACATTGGTCTTCCTTGGTTTATCCACAATGGTTATGTCAAACTCCTGCATCAAAAACAACCATCTTGCTAGCCTACCTGAGATCAAGGATTTATTCATGAGGTATCTAATGGCTACATGATCAATGTGCACAAAGATCTAATATCTGGTTATGTAGTGCCTAAATTTGTTTAGGGCATAGATCATTGCCAACATTTCTTTTTTTGTCACTGTATAGTTGAATTCAACTCCCTGCATATTTTTGCTGACAAAATAAATAGCATTTTCAATTGCTCCTCTCTGTCCTAGGATTGCTCCTATAGCATAGACTAATGCATCTATATGAATGTGAAAAGGAAGCTCCCAATTAGGACCTTTGAGTTAAAGTTTCTTTCAAGTCAGAGAATTCCTTGTCACAGTCTTCTATCCATTTAAATTCAACATCTTTGGTTAGGAGACTGTACAATGGTGCTACCATTTTGCTGAAGTCTTTGATGAAACACCTATAATAACTTGCATGTCCCAAGAAACTCCTAACATATATTTTTTTTTCAAGTATAGGAAGATTTGTGATCACCTCAATCTTGGCAGGATCTACTTGAATTCCTTTGGAAGAGATATAGTTACCAAGGACTACACCTTCCTGCATCATCATGAAGCACTTTTCATTGTTCAAAGATAGATTATGTTCTTCACATCTCTTTAAGACTCTCCTAATATTTTCCAATGCTTCATTAAAATCATCACCATAGGTGGTAAAATCATCCATATAAATCTCCATGTAATCATATGAGATATCTAAAAATATGCTAATGATTTCCCTCTACAAAGTTACAGGTGCATTGCATAAGCCAAATGGAAGTACTTAGTAGGAATAGGTTCCCCATGGATAGGTAAAGGTGGTATTGTCTTGGTCCTCAAGTGCAATTTGGATCTGGTTATACCCATTGAATCCATCTAGAAAAGAAAAGTATTATTTTCCTGCAAGTGAATCTAGAACTTGGTCTATGAAAGGAAGTGGAAAGTGATCTTTTTTGGTGGCAGCACTGAATTCCCTGTATCCATCACAAACTTTCCACTTCCCTCCTTTTTTGGGCACAGTCACCAATGGAGATACTCACTAGCTATCTGAAATGGGGTAGATAAATCCCACATCTAGCAATTTATGTAGTTCCCCTTTTACAATTTCTCTTAATGTTGGGTTAATTCTTCTCTTCTATGGTTTCCTCACTGGTGTAAAATCATCTCTGATGTATAACCTATGAGTGTAGAGCTTGGGGTCCAACCCCTTCATATCATGGTAGTCCCATGTAAATTCATGCTAGTGGGTCCTCAGTAAGTTTGTCAAAGACAGTTGTTGTTCTTCACTCAACTTGCTATTAATATTTAAATATTTTTCTTCTGACACTTGCACTTGTGTGGTTAGCTCTATCATAGTTGTTTCACTAATGCTTGGAACCTTGAGTTCATTTGGAAATAATGTATTACTCTATCATAGTTGTTTCACTAATGCTTGGAACCTTGAGTTCATTTGGAAACAATGTATTAGACATACCTATTGCTGCAAGAAGTTCGGCTGTAGGAAGAGTGGGCATAAGGGTTTTCACTAGACTAACAGAACTAGATGCATGAGGATGATGCTTACTCTACTTCACAATGGTTCTAGATTATGTTATACAATACTTCATCTTCCTATTGAAGCTGCATGAAAGAACTTTATCCTACCATCATAAGCTATGCCATAGAATTAACTTCTTTGACCTCTTCACCAACATGTGGCCATATAGGATTTTCCATGTCGTGGGATGGATAAGTAGGAGGGTAAAGAACAATATTTTTGGTGCTCTTCCCATCAAAAATGGTCATGTCTCCTGATTGGCATCCAATATAGGAATTTTTGTTGCTAACCATGGCCTTTCCAGAATAATAGGATACTCGCCTAGTGTAGCTTTGGGAGAAAGAATCATGAAATCTGTTGGGTACTCACAAGATTCTAGAGTTACCACAAGATCCTCTACTATACCATTAGGTTTAACAATGGAACTATTAGTAAGTTGTAGGATAGTAGGAGTAGATCTCATGCTTGCAATGTTTAGTTGTTGCAGGATATCCTTTGTCATCACATTTATTGTTGCTCCCAAATCAATCAAAGCATTCTTTATTTGGATCCCATTTATAACAACTCCTACTAGAGGAGTACTTGAGTCATTGTACTTGGGGATAGTCACTTTCCCAAGCATGATGTCAGCCAGTTGTCCCACCACATGAACTATAGTGGAGTCTTTCTTTTTCATGCCTAGCTTCTTGAGGCATGCTTCCTTAATTGATTTGTCATATATGGGAACATCTTTTATGGCTTGAAATAGAGGTATCTTGACACATATATGCTTTAAGTGATCTAAAATGTCAAAGGTGGTTTCCTCCTTCTCTTCTTTTTGCTTAGCAACTTCCAATCTCTGAGGAAATGGTGGTTCTTGTTCAATCTATTGGACTAGGACTGGTTCATGATTTATAGGTGTGCTTGGCTGAATGGGGTCATTCAGATACTCCTCTTCCTCCACAAGAAGCTCAGTGATGATGCGTGTGGAAGGAGCTAGAAAAGTAGTTCCTGAATGCAATTGGATGTCACTTACACTCACAACATATGTAGGAAATTGATTTGGATTAGCAAAATATATTGGTTGTTGTTGTGGTTTGTTATTTGGGTTAGGTGTGGGCTGAGCTGGTAGTTGAATAGGTTTAGGTGTATTTGAACTTGAACCAGTAGGAGGAGGCATTATAGTAGGTTTATGGGTCTAAGAAGGTGGATACATGGAATTAGTGGTCTGGTTTGGCCATTATTGTCCTCCCCTCCATTGAGATGTTTGCTGCCAGTTTCCTGGAGGTGGTTGCCAATTTCCCTGAAACTGTTCTCAATTCCCTTTAAGTTGCTACCACTCAGGTGGAGATTTTTGGTGATTAGGATAGGTATTTGGAGGGTTACTCAGAGGCTACGGTGGATATCCTTCATAATTGGATTCATATGATGGTTTCCATTGGTTACCAAACAAATAAGAATTGAAATATGGTCCAACACAAGATAGTGGATTTGGTGGCATACCTTGTCTTGGAGCCCACAAACTCCTTTGTGAAATGAAGTAGACTTGATCCTCTTCAACATGGATTTGCTTGAACTCAAGTGGAATTTGATTACTTTCAATATTAGCTACCATCTTACATTTGCAGTCCTTCTTTTGTTTACAATGAGGGCAATATTCTACCAACATTGTCTATGCCTCCTCTTGTTCTTAGCTTGAAGTGTATTCAACTACGTAGCCATATTATTTATGATGTCTTGCTTGAAGTCTGACAACAAGTGACTAATATCCATCCTTGAGACTCCATTGGTAGATGAATTACCCATAGAGGATTGGTAAGCTCTCCCTTTCTTTGAAGCTTCCCTAGAATAATTTTGACATGTCTTCTTGATATCCTCCCAAGGAACTTGGATGATATCTCCTCCTACCATCAGGTCCAAGGCATCAATGCAACTCTCATTAATTTCTCTTAGGAAAAGAATCTTTTGTGAGTCTTCATTGAGTGTATGGTGTGGAGATTTTTGTAGGAAAAATAAAAAACTTGAAATTTAATCCTCCAGGCTCTCATCTTCCTTTTGTTGCTTCCTAAAAATATCATCTCCCCTCATGTCATTTCCCCTACAGTATTCCTTGTACTTCTCAAGGAACTTTGTTTTCATGTCCTCCCAAGTCTCCATAGTATTTTTTCCTAGGCTCATTAACCATCTTAATGCAACTTCTTTCAAGGTGGCAGGGAGTAGCTTAAGCCTATGGGAATCAGTGGTATAGTCATAACTCTTGCTGAGTATATCAAACTCAAACAAGAAAGTATCGGGATCTTTTGTGACAAGTCCATAGAATTTAGGAAGGACTGAAGTAGGGATATTTTTGAGGTTGTCAACTTCATTCTAATGAGAAATGGGGAAAGGAAAAGCTAGTTGGTTAGGCCTGTTTCTATTTGCATCACCCATGCCTATCTGATGGAGTTCCAAAGCAGAGGGATTCTCAATCTGATTTTGGTCTTCAGAGGAAATTTTAGAACTAGTCAGATCAGGAAATGCATTAGCAAAGGGATGTGGCTCTTCTTCTTCCTCTTCTCTGGGTATATTTGGAAGCTCTTCTAGCTAAAATGGATCAAGATCATTAGGAAGGAATCTTCCATAAGCATATCTTCTCCTTCCTCTATGCATACGGTATCAACTCGGCATCAACCAACTCACATAAAGAATTGGTGAAAGTATAGGGGGTTCATTACTTTCCTAAATGAGAGGTGTACTAAGAACAAACTTTCAAAAATAATTCAATAGGAAAGAAACTATCAATGACTGCAAAGAACTCCCTAGTTTGACACCATCCTTGGCAATGACGCCAAAAATGTTGACCTCCTATAATGATTGAACAACTAAGCCCATAAAGTTGTGATTCAAAGATTGGACATATAATCTGAATAATTGTCTTAATCACCATGAAGGTGCATTTAACTTGTCAACCTAGGGACATAGACTTGAAATAGGTCAGCACAGTATGTGCATGAGGAATCCATAGTAGCCATATTCATCCTACAACTAAGAGAGACATAGTGTTGAAAGTAAATTACTTGGAAAGAAATAATATAAATGTTGAACATCAACCAACAACTATACTAAGTTGAAGTGCATGACAAAAATGAAAATTTGGGAAAACAAATAGGAAACTACTATGTCTGCTTTGGCTGCAGGAATAGTCACAAAATGGAATTCTAATGGCTACAGGAACAAATAGTGCCAAATTATTAACTAATTTATGAACAGAAAGTATTAACTAAACTAAAGGATGGAATGCTCACCAAGTGGTCCCCCTTGGATGAGTATTCCTTAAAAAAAGTGTAAACTCAAATGAATGAACTTATAACTTCATTTTATTCATTGGAAAACATGAGTACAATAGAGTAGCATAATTGTATTACTGAAAAACTAGGAATGCAAATACAACATTAGATCTATCAACCTCCTAAGAAGGAGCATCTAAGTCTTATTTATAGGAAGAAAACCTACTAACTAACTACCTAGCAAGGTGGTCAACTCCAACAAATTAGGAGGATGCCACTTTAGGGAAATCATAAAAAGTGGAGAGGAGGTTATGCATGTGTGGAATCTAGTCAAGCATGTTTTCCTTAACGCAGATCTAGCACAACAATAACTCCTATATTCGCACAACAAACAATTAAGACCATTTTCAAGGCCATTACAATAATTCGATTTGAACTAGGAATTTCCCTCTTGCTGAGAGTCTTCCCTCCATTAACTTTTGAACAATCACCTTATTGACCTTTATGGTGAATGACCAGCTGGCAGAATCTTCCTTAATTTTATAGGCTTCTAATTATATCTGCATAACAATATTAGTACGCACAGCAATTGCATATCTTTAACTATCTTAAA
>VDFB02379711.1:157495121-157531852 GCA_007258455.2 Sequoia sempervirens | reverse complement strand
TCATCTTTACTCCCCATCATCTTCCTCCTTCCTAGCTACTCTTTGAATGATCGGGCATCTTTCCAATCTAACCATCTTCTTCTAGGTTCTATGTTTTTAATATTCTTTTTGAAATGATGCTACTGTGAACACTATCTCAAAGAGGGGCAAAATGTAGATGTCTAAATTTGGACAATTAATTTATCCAAATTCATCCCCTTTCGTCTTATTTTCGTTAATTAAGTAATACTATTATTATTTAATTAATATCTTTGATTCTGCCAAATCCCTAAGGTATTTAATCAATAATACCTTATCTCTTTAATCCTCCTTCCATCAAATGAATTAAGTAAATATTCCATTTATTTAATTCCCTTCATGTCACATCCTCCATCATTTTTATCTAATCTTAATCCTTCTAATCCCATAATTAGGGTGTGCACATGCCTAATCTTTGATTAGGATGTGTCACATCCTCCAACTTTTGCAAGTTGGCCTCTAATCTCTCTTAGCCACCTAACCATCCTCTAATCCTCTCACTAACTAGCCTAATCAACCTCTCAAGGAATTTTTAATTCCTTTTTATCCTTCCAAGGAATATTAAATTCTTTTCTCTTTCCCCATGTCCTTTATGACATGTGTCCTTATCAACCCTATTAAATGCTTTTCTTCTTTTTGACAAGGCATCTCCCTTCCCCATGTAAATTTTAATTCCTTTTAATCACTAATGCACCTTTGGAATTTAAAATTCTTCCTCTTCCCCATGAGAATATTTGAGGAATTTTTAATTCCTCACATGTCCTCTCACTTCCACATGGGGACAAGTACCTCCTTTATGAGGAGATCTTGTCCAATCCCAAGGTACTTTGTACCCCTCTCCATGTCATGTCCTTCTCCTTCCACCTCATGTCCACTTCACCTTTTAGGGCTATCTCACATGCCACATGTCAAGATGTGAGGTCTTGTGAGTTCTCAACTCACCTTAGCCCTACATCTTGATATTTGGTGGATCAATCTCAACCGTCCATTTCCCCTAGGATTTCCCAAAAATCCTATAAGTACCCCCTCTTTTCTCTCATTTTGGGGGGAGATCATTTGTGCTAGCCAAACTCTTGCAGTTTTGTTTCTCAACCAACACTTAGCCATTTTCTTGTTTTCATCCACTTGCATCCATCTTCACATCCTTATCTAGCTTGCATCTTGCCATCCAAGGAGCATACATGTCAAAGATCGAAGGGCCAACCAAAGGATCGACTCAACGCAAGGTATAAAGTTCCATTTCGTGGCTTTGTCTTGTTTTGTTTCCAACTTAGGCTAATCTTGAAGTGTAGGTTGTTTTAAGTTGTTTATTTGCACTCTTTTAACTTGTTGTTTGATTTCTAATGCTCTATTTCGACCTATCACACTGATATCTTGTTAATTGTTTTCACACATGAAAATCTTGAAAGATTGCATTTCCCTTTAGAAATTGAAATGTTAATCATTCTTTGATTTGAATTTAGCCAAAAGGTGAATTGAAATTTTTATAAATTATAAGAAATTTGGTTAAATTTAACCCTAACTTGCACACAAGACACACATTTGAAAATGTAGAACACACCAATGAAAATGAGTACTTCTAATGCAAGGGCAGAAGATGAATTTAAATATTATAGTTCGCAAGCTAGACCAATCAATGTGGTAGTTACAGATACTCATATGGGGCAGTCTTCTGATGTCAAAATTCACACTCAAATACAGTAGGAAAATACTTCTCAGTGTGTTGGAAATGTTTTAACAACTAGGTTACTTTTAGCAGGAGGGTTTCCGCCAACAATGGAGGCCCTTGAATTGGTTATGCAATACATGAATTACTATAACCCAGACAAAAGAGTTGTTGAAAAGGAAGGGAGGATTTATGCAGACCTCTCACAGAAAGGAATTATATACATATTTGGGATTCCTATATTTACCCAAATGTATTATGTTGATATGAAAGCAAAGTACAAAACATATCAGAATGTTGAAGCTTGCAACAAAGAAATTATGAGTACCCAATGGTGCCAAGAGCCGATTACACCACAAACCAAAGTAATTCAAAGGTCTATGTTCAAGCAAGATATTCAAGATATTATAACTCTATTGAGTAGGACAGATGGTTTACAAGATGCTAGTAAATTTGAACCTTGGATGTTTGTAATAATATCTAGACTGATGGAAAATCCCATGCAAATGCATTGGGGAAAGTTTATTAGTGACACATTATATGAACAGATAATGACATTTCCCAAAACTAGATGTTTTTATATGTCTTCATATGTGATTTATTCCTACACCATGAGGGCAAGCAAACAAGGGTTGAAAAAGATTGGTACTTTGCCTAGGGAAGTCAGAAACAGTTTGATAGATGCTCATTTGCCCTAGAGCACTGTCCGCGGATACAAAGAGAATTATAGGAAAGTTAATGATTTGTTCTCCATGAAGATGGTCAAAACGATGGAAGGAGATAAAGCCAAAAGATTGTCCTTGGAGGCACAAAGTGTCGTTAGAACAATGGGTGGTTGGTATATTCAATTCCCCACTTACTCCTACATTAGGATAGAAGGGTTTGATGGACATCCTTTCATGCTACCCAGGTATCCAATAGACAAAATTGTTTTATTAGAATTGGTGAGATAGTTAAAACCATCTCAAGCTCTTTATAATGAGGCTCACAAGAATGCCTCTTTTAGATTTCCTAATGTGATAGGGAATTATAAGTGCAATGCAATTAGGGTGTCTGACTTGTGTGAAGAACTAAGAATGTATAATTTTGAACATTTTCCACTTCAAAGAATGTATTATGATATTGAAGGGAATATTGCCAAGGCTATAGCTGGTTACCATGCTCATGTCCAACACCTAGAATATTATTGGCTTAATTGTGAAGATGAGCACAAAGTAAGAATAAGAAAGTATCAAAGATTGTCTTTAAAATTTGCTCGGATTCTTATGCTTCATGACATTCTAGATCAATTTGAAGAGGATGATGGAGAAGTGTTGAATAAAGCCTATAATGAAGATAGAGTGTATGATGAACCCATCCCAAACCCATATTATGAAGGTGAAGAAATGACATCAATTGATGAGTTCTCTACAACAGTTTTGTTATACACTCAACAGTGGATAAATGATTTTTGTAAAGATTTAAGAGAGAGGAATCAAACCCACATTCTTAGAGAACAAAAGAAGAAATCAAAGAAATGAAACTGCATCTAAGAGTGGGGTACCTTCTAGGAATAAAAGGAAAAATAGTAAGGTTACTCCTGGTATAAGGATTGAAGAGAGAACCCTTGAAGCTTCAAAACAAGAAGTTCCAATAAAGCCATCTAATAAGCAGAAAGATTCAAAATAAATCAAAGATAAATCAAAAGAAAGACCTAAAGGTGCATCTTCCTCTATAGAAAAACCAAAGGTTAAATTGGTTATTGATGAAGAAGTAGGAGTAACAAAAAATGTTGGCACACAGACCAAGTCTACATCTCAAGGGGCTACAACACTATTTACTTCTCCCTCTATTAACATGGCTAGTATGAAAAAAGCATTGGGAGGAACTCCTATGGTTTTGGATGAAATTTTTGAGACAGATGAAGCCAGAATTAAAGAACAGATGGATAAATGGGGTGCCATGTGGGAGAAGGTAAAAGAAAAGAATTTTAAGGATAAACCCATGGTACAACGAGTGATAGAAGAAATTTTGGATACATGGTCCACTCCTATAAATGTTGAAGAAGAAGAATTTATACAAGGAACAATCACCTCAAAAGCAAGGAACCTTGATATCCTTGAGATGGAAACAGGGGAGATTGCAGAGCAGGATCCTATTGATGAAATGATTATTGAAGATACTTTTGATTCCCAGCCTTTTCTTGGGAATGTTCCAAATGATAATGAACAGTCACAGGTCTTTGAAAAATTAGAAAAGGACCAGGTTGAAGTTGAGATTGAGAAGGAAGAAGCTACACATATTGAAGGTGATGGAGTTGGAAATGAGGAAAATCCTAGTGTAGCAAAGAATAAAGAAAATAACATCCAGGAAACTGAGGTTGAACATTTAGATAGACAAGAAAATTTAAATCTTCAAATAGAGGAGACAGTGCGAAATCCTAGTAATCCTAAATCTATGCTAGAAATTGTTTAGGAAATTCCTATTTTGGAGGACATGATAGATAAGACTGAAGAAGTAAGAAAAGAAGTTCTTGAGTCAAGTGGAAACCAAGAACAAAGTAATGTTGCAGAGGTAGAGCATGATGATGATGAACCTGATTGGTTAATCAAGGAATTGACTTCCCTAATGGAAGTAGAAGTATTGCCTCTAGATCTTAATAGTTTCATACATGAAGTAGATACTCCTAAGCCTAGGTGCAAAGTTAAAGCAAAACATGACATACAGAGAAATGTAGATGGTGATAGAACCATCCATATAGCTACTCCAACAACTAACAAAAATAGGCATGAAGTAACACATAAGGAGTATAAGGAGTATAAGATAACAAGTATTAATCTTGGACACTCATCTTAGAGGAAAGAGTTGGAAGAAATAAAGATGAACCTGGATGCCACTGTTTCCAGAGTATAAAAATATAAAGAAAATAAAAGGGAATTGAAGGAATAGGTTGCTACCTTGGAACATTTTATAAAATCACTAACCTTATATGGTCAAGCATAGACTGAATTGCCCCAACATCTAGTAATAATGTCACAAGAATAGTTGGATGGAATTACAACATTTTGCCACAAAATGAATGTATTTGAAGAATGGATTGAGTATTGGGTGAGGCAAGGAGAAGAATTCATTATAGATGCAATAGGGAAATATAAGGAAGCATACCGTCGATCAAAGAAATCCAAAAAATTTTAAAGTGAATGCAAGTTTCGCTAGGAATAGGTTAATGAGGAAAGGAAAAATGTTGAAATTCTCATACAAATGGATGTCCAAGAATTAATACAAGGAAATGAAATTTTAGAGCAAGAAGTTCCATTGCTATAAAAATGGAAGAAACAATTGAAATGGGAGGGTGACATGCTAATGCAATGCATTGAAGGATTTGAAAAGGTCATCATGGAAAGTAGAAAATTGCTTGATAAAGATCAAGACTTTATTGAAATGTTAGCATGTCAAGGTTGTGATCCCCAAATGCTAGGATAGGAGGGTAAAGAAGCTAAATCCTTCAAAGAATGGATTGAAAGAATAAACAAAGACCATGTTCAACTATTAACTCAAGAGGTCATTGAAAATATTATACAGTGCAGGAACACTATAGCTAGATATGAGACAGACAAAGTGCAGAGGAATAATATTATACTCTAGGTATTTGAAGAATACACTAGGCTCAAATTCACTTGGAAGATAGTGCAAGGGATTTCAAAGGAACATATGCATCAAACATTGAGTGCTTTTTGAGAATATCAATTGAAGAAAGGTGAAGAAAAGATCTTGGATCCCGAGCCTTGAATGATGAAAGAAAGAACCAGATAACAGATACCAGAGGTGTTGTAGAGATATTTGTTTAAGTTTTGAGTTTTGCAGGTTGTTCCCAGTCCTGCTAGATGTTTCCTATCTAGTATTTTGAAGGATGCTAATAGCCTTGATTTATGTGAAGTATTGCGAACCAAAGTAGGAAGTGAAAAGTGTTGTTGACGAAGTCAAAGTTTTGACTTCATCTACAATACTCTGATGATAGTTGATGTATGCCATGTGCTACATTTTTATTTGTTATTTTTGATTCTCTAGATAAACTTTAAGTTTGAACTCTTGGGACCTTTTTCCTATAAAAGGTTGTTTACTGCTTTATTTTCATTTTAAGTTTAGAATTTGTGGATGTCGAAAGAGCCAAAACTTCTTTAAGTTTTGTTCTTTTTTCCTATTTTCTGAATCATTCTGGTGTAAAAACTTGTATGCACATAGACATTGATCAATATCAGAGCCAATTTGATAGCTACCTATCTCATGAATCTTTTGTAGTTGTTTTTGTTATTTTAGCTGAACAAGACTGTGTGCTATGCCATTTAAGGGTGCATAAAAACCTACTCGGTGTCCAAACTAAAACCCCTCTCTTTAAAAGCTCACATTGTTTTATATGTAGTTGTGAAGCAATCTACTGAAGTATAAAGCGGTTTGATCTATTTTGTTTAATTCTTTGGGGCATGCATGGAGAATAACTGAGAGAAATTTTAATTTTTCAGATTTTCTACTTTATTTTAGAATAGATGCTTAAATGCTTGAAAATGTTTCAAAAAATAGATGGATGAATGGAAATTTATTGAAAATATTTCATTTTCTATGAAATTGTTGAATGCTTAATACTAAATCTACTTAAGTGATAACAAATAAATTGTTGATGTTCGTGAAATATTATTTCAAACATTTTGATTTCATGATGTTATTTTTATGAATGAATTGGAAATCTTGTGTAAAATGCTTATGATTCTTAATGAAACTAGAAACAACCATATTCCCTTTGATATTAACATCAATATCACATTATACCTAAGAGTGAACCTAGTACAGTCAAGACCTGATTACAAGAGACTTGGGATTGAACTAAGTTGATATTTTCCTGTTAAAGTAGATTCCCATTTTAGATTGTCTTTGTTCCATATCTTTCAAGAAGGATAGGCTCTTTGCAGTTTATTTATGAAGAATTTATTTGCCATGTTGTTGTGAGAAAAATCATCATCAATAATCATGAATCACCAAAAGGAGAAGCTCATGTTCTTGACTAGCTAGAGAGGCAACTACAAAAGAAAGCCCTTGTGGTCATTGATCTGAAGACCCAACTCAAGGCAATATTAGCAAGAGCGCAAAAAAAGACAAGGAAAGAAAAGAAGCCTCGAGTCCACTCTCACATTATGGTTGATGCCTCTGGATCGAGAATGATATAGATTGCTACCCCAATGCTGGACAAAGGTGAAGGACCCAACTATAATATCTCAACCATCAACTTGGGCCCAACAGCTAGAGAGCAGAAAATTAATGAGTTCCAGGGGTCAGTAGCAACAATTGTACAACAAATGAACAAGGATCAGTCCTCTAAGGAGGAACTAAAAGCATAGGTGGCAAATCTCATTTCCTATATTCAACAATGGACATCCTTGGAAGAAGAGGCTTGGACAACATCATCCATGCCTCCTCTTCTCTCTTAGGAAGAGCTCACCAGAATGGAGAAAATGAATAATTGGACCAAGGCCACAACATATTGGTTCCAATGAGTGCTCTACAATGGAAATATGGGCATATGCCATGCTACTCGAATGTCTAATAAATTTTGAGATTTGTAAAAGAAGATTGAAGCCACAAAAAATACATGTCACAGGTTCACTGAGCTATACAAGATCACCTATCCTAAGCTTCAGGCCATTCTTAAGATGCCCAAGAAGACATTCAAAAAGGAACTAGTGCTCATCAAATATGATCATTGGCTGGTGGAGACCTGGAAAATGGGATTGGATCATAGAAAAGAGATCTTGGAAATGGTGATGCATGAGGTCGAACTTGACCTTGAATGGGTTGTGGAGCATAGAACGGACATCGAATCCTATCTTAAACTGGTGAATGATTATGACATGCCCACCCTAGATCTAGATCTAGAGAAAATCAAGTCATTCTTTTGTAAGAAGATGGAGCAAGGGGATGCATATGCACTAACGCTAGATTTCATGGACTTCACTACAAGGGAATTCATTTAGTCTGAGAAATTAATCAAGGCCACACCCAAATGAACTAAGCATTAGGCGAAAATTATTGGAAGATTTAAGAGGCTGACCTTCCAAATCCTTCAATCAGACACCATGGAATGAGACAAGCTTTAAGCTTTAATTGAAAAATTTGTGGATTATTGTTGGCAAAAGCAAGGGAAAACAACTAAGAGGGGGGGTGAATCAATTGCCACAAAAATTTAAACTTTATAAACTTAACTTGACTTTAATCTCAGATCCGATGAATACAAAAATTATCCATAAGCAATTAACACATCAGAGAGACAAAGAACACCAAGATTTTTGTGTGGAAACCTTGTCAGGGGAAAAACCACAGTGGATATCAGTCCACAAGATTATACTTTGTTAAAAGTATAAAGAAAAATAATAAGGGTAATGCACATGCATTCAAGCTCACTGCCTAGAGCTCATTGCTCAATTACAAATAGAAGACTCATTGTCTTATAGAAAGATTCAGATTAAAACCATCTGGAAATTTGAACTAAGAGAATGACTTATGTCCAAGCTTGATTACAGTTCCAATTAGGCACAGTACTTCTCCATACTTCGCTCAACCTTCTACACACTTGCTCTTCAATGATATTCACACTTATGCATACAAGAGCACACAAGACATACTCAACACACTAACCACACTTTGCATACTCTGAAAAATTGCTTCTTATATATCCGCCACAAATGTTTCACCATAACAAAGTTGGCCAGAGGAAAAGAATATATTTTCAATGTCAGCTTAAATTCACAATAAATTTTTTAATGTGCACCCAACAAGGTCGGCCACAACATAGTCAGGACCCAAATTCACTTCTCCAAAACAAGAATACTCCAATTAATCATGCCTCGAACATCCACAACACACTAGCATCAACATGTCAGCCAAGAACAAGAAAAATCAGACATGCGCAAGAGAATATTTTCAATCATGACCTTCACCGGATCATGTGGACATACCACAAAATAAGAGGATGAACTAGAGACATCTGGAAACACAAAGAAGTAGTAGAGAGACATCCGCGACAACTGAGATAACCAGGAACATACAATCTTCACTCAGAAACTCTGACAGAGACCAGCAAAACACTGTCAGACCACAACTTGAAACATGAGTTCATGTGGGCCTCTAAAACTTCCGGTAGATGATCTAGACATACTCAAAATTAAACCCTTTGATCTGCAACAACTAACCATTTATGTACATAACGTAATTCCTTCATGACCTACACAATTCCACTAGGAACCAGGAACACATTCACTTATAATTTTCTCAATATCCTCGACATATACAACACTTATAATATCAAATGCTAATAGTGTTGACATCAATGAAAACCACGTATCAACATCACATCACACCATCCAATAATTTCCCAAAAATCTCCCCCTTTGGCATTGATGGCAACACATGATGTGAAAAAATACCATCAACCCAACAAACTGCACAATTGCTCTTCTTGGAAATATTTTTCATTATGCACTTCTCCCGCTTAGATATTTACATTTTTCACAGTACACTTCTCCCCCTTCGACATCAATGGAAAAGGTAACTATGACCTTTCCACACACATGCTTTGAGCCATATCTTTGCACATTTGACTACTCCCCCTGAGTAGCAGCCATGGAAACATCAATCTAGATTAAAATATAGCAATGTAGCTCACAGATTGATGCAAGTAAGTGCATCATTTAGTTCTTTTCAGGAGCGGTAACTACCCCTAGCATTCCTCTAAGATAATCCAAAGTATCTTTCGGCAATGGATTTGTAAAGATATCTGCAATCTATTCTTTTGTAGGCACATACTCCAATCTAACTTCCTTCTCATTCAATTTCTCCCTTAAGAAGTGAAACTTGATTGATATATGCTTGGTCTTCGAGTGTAGTACCAGATACCTTAATATATTTATTGCACTTGAGTTGTCACAATATATTGCAATAGGTTCTTCATATATCACCTTAATATCTTTCAACATTTGTTTCATCCATAGCACCTGAGTACAATTATTTGTTGCATCAATATATTTTGCTTCAGTAGTGGAAAGAGAAATAGAGCTCTACTTCTTGCTTAACCAGGATACCAACTTCTTCCCAAGGAAGAAATCACCACCACTAGGACTTTTTATGGCATCCACATCACCAGCCCAATCAGCATCTGTATAAGAACATAGAGTAAGATCATCATCCTTTGAATGCCAAAGTCCAAAATCAGCAGTGCCCTTCAAGTATCTAAAAATTCTTTTGACAGCAGTTACATGTGATTCTTTTGGATCAGCTTGAAATCTTGCAACCATACATATAGCATGCATAATATCTGGCCTTGTCTGTGTTAAGTAGAGTAATCCTCCAATCTTTGATTTGTATCTAGTTTGATTTTCCTTAGGAGAATCATCATTTTATGTCAACTTACATCCAGTTACCATGGGTGTACCAACCAGTTTGGAATCATCCATACCAAACTTCTTTAATAGTTATTTCACATACTTGGACTGCGATATGAAAATCCCTTAATTCAATTGTGAAACTTGCAATCCCACAAAGAACTTCATTTCACCAATCATGCTCATCTCAAATTCATTCTTCATTTGATCAACAAACTTTATGCACAAATTATCATCTCCACTAAAGATAATATCATTAACAAAAAATTCTATGATTAATTCCTTATCATGATCTATCTTGAAATATAAGTTACTCTCAGCAGTACCTTTTGAGAATCCAAGCTTCAGTAGGTATTTGTCCATTCTGGCATACCAGGCTCTAGGGGCTTGTTTGAGTTCATACAAGGATTTCTTTAACCTACAAACCATGTCTTCCTCATCTGTTAGCTGAAATCCATCTAGTTGTTCAATATACACTTCTTCTTCAAGTTCCCCATTTAGAAATGTAGACTTTACATCCATGTGGTAAACTTTTTAGTTCTTGTAAGAAACATAAGCAAGAAATAGTCTTACTGCTTCAATTCTAGCAACAAGGGCAAAGGTCTCTTCAAAATCTATACCTTCCATTTGGGAGTAACCTTTACATACTAGTCTCACCTTATTTTGGACCACTTTACCATCTTCATTCAGCTTATTTCTGAATACCCACTTAGTGCCAATCACATTTTTGTCTTTGGGCCTATGAACTAGTGTCCATGTGTCATTCTTTTCAATTTGTGACAATTCTTCTTTCATAGCTTCCAGGTAGTGTACATCTTGACAGGCTTCAGTGACATTCTTAGGTTCAATCTTGGAAATCAGACAATATTCCTTAGCAATTTTCTTTCTAGTTTGCACTCCTTTGCTCTTGTCTCCTATGATTTGACTTTTAGAATTATTCAACTTTACATACCTTGGAGTTTTAGGACTCTCTCAAATTTCTTTGTTTTCTGAACTTACTTGTGTAATTGCACTTGACTGCACTTCTTGACTTACTTGATTTACCGGAACAACTTGTGGTTGCTTCATCAAAACATATGGAATAATCTGAAGTAGATTTGGTGATTGTGAATTCTTCCCTTGGTTCATGATGTCTTCATCTGAATCATAGTTGCATCTTCTGGATGATCTAACTGAATCCTCATCCACCTTGACATTTTCACTTTCAATTACTTTTCTTAGTCTTTTGTTGTAGCATTTGTATGCCTTTCTCTTTGTGGAGTAACCTAGGAAGATTCTTTCATCACTTCTAACATCAAAATTTCCTTTGTCATCATCTCTTTTGATATAGCATTTGCTTCCAAAGATTTTGAAGTATTTGACAATAGGCTTATGACCAAACCATAGTTCATAAGGAGTCTTACTGGAATTACCGTTCACATTTACTCTATTCAAGGTATAAACAGTAGTACTTACTGCTTCACTCCAGTACATCTGAGGGACATTTCCTACCACCATCATTGTTTTGGTAGCATCCAAAATTGTTCTATTCTTTCTTTCTGCAACTCAATTCTGTTGAGCGGTTTAGGAAGCAGATAGTTGTCTTTTAATTCCATGCTCTTCACAGTAAGTATTGATTCTTTTGAAAGGAATTCTCCACCTCTGTCAAATATCAGGCATTTGATCTTCAGACCTTTTTCATTTTCTGCCATGGCCTTAAAGCTTTTGAGCTTATCTAATGCTTCAATTTTCTCTCTCAAAAAGGAAACCCAAATCATTCTAGAGTAGTCATCAATGACAAGCATAAAATATCTTTCTCCATGAGTGTTCTTAACTCTAGAGGGACCACACAAATCAATATGTAACAGTTCTAACACATTATTTGAGTGAAATTGCTTGCTTCAGAAGGAAACTCTAGTTTGTTTACCCATTTAACATTGTTGACAGATTACATTAGCAGGCTTCACTAATTTAGGTAGATCTCTTACTGCTTGAGTAGAACTTATCTTAATGATGTTGTCAAAGTTTACATGACACAATCTCCTATGCCATAACCAACTTTCATCTACTTGAGCAATTAAGCAACTACCATTAGCAGTATTCAAATGAAATATGTTACCTTTAGTCTGTACACAAGTGGCGATCATGTTTCCAAATTTTCCATGAATTTGGCATTTTCTATCCTTGAACTGTAGATCATATCCCTTATGCACCATCTATCCAACACTTAACAAGTTATGCTTCAGGCCTTCAACATAGAGAACATCATCCGTATTTTCTTTACCACCAAGGCTAATAGAGCCTCTACCACGAATCACATAAGCATTATTGTCTCCAAATCTCACAAGCCCACCATCATACTCTTCTAGATTCACAAACTTTCTTTTGTCACTAGTCATATGATGTGAGCATTCACTATCAATGACCCATTCATATTTCTCCTCAACACGGGCTGCAAGATCTTTCTTTTCTTTAGTGGATTCAGTAGGTTCAACCTTATTTTCAATGGTAGCAATAAAGGTCCAATCATCCTCATTTCCAACATCTTTATTAGACTCATCATCTGTTACTACTTCTTCAACAAAGTAGCATTTCTTCTAAAATCTAGGTTTTCTAGGTTTAGACCTAGGAACTCTTTCAAGACATCTTGATGCAAAGTGACCTATTTTACTACATGAAAAACATTTAATAGGTAATAAATCTTTATACTTACCCTTTCCTCTTCCTTCTTGTTTTGCAATGAGTGCTTCCAGTTCTAGAACTTCTCTATCTTGGTCTTCAATCTGTTTCATTTCTTTATCATATTTGGATTCCCTTCTAGAACTCTCTCCAAGACTATAACTTCACCTGTAGCTTCCAGATATAGTAGTTTTGAATGCAGATTCAGTCTTCAGTGTGGATTCACCAAATTCACTTATTTCAAAAGCAGCAAGCTTTCCTATCAATGTGTCTCTTGTCATCTTGTTTATAGAAATTAAATCTTCAATAGCATGAACTTTCGACTTGTAGGAGGGAGGTAAGTATCTGAGTATCTTAGCCATAATTTCATCTTCACTTACTGAACCACTAACACATTTAATACCTAGCACTATCTCATTTACTCTTTGCATAAAAGAAGTAATATTCTCATCTTCAACCATCTTCAGGTTTTCATACTTACCTTTTAGACTTTGTAGCTTAGCCATCTTTACCTTTGTATCTCCTTCATACAAAGTTTACAGCTTTATCCAGATCTCATGAGCTGTCTATAGGCCTGCCACATTAGCCATCTATGAATTTGTCAGAGCGCTCTGTTGTGCAGTTTTTGCACACACACCCCACTTGGAGTAGGGACCCTCTTTTCGGATGTCTTTTAACCTTTGGTTTCATTGGATTTATCATTTTAAGGTTTTGAAATGTTGGTCTTGCTGGCTTTGACCTTGTCTTGAGGCTGGAATTGATTGAAATTAAGTTTTAAGCCAAATTCGGGTTTTCACCTGAATCCGGGATTTTCCGGCTCCGGCGGATTTTCCCGGGCCCTGGTCCTTTGTCCGTTTCTGGCCGGATTCCCCAAATCCGGGTTTTTGCTTGATCCCGGAATTTTCCCGGATTGCATTTTTCCCGGACTACAAAAATCCCGCCTTCGTCATTTCCCCGGTTTCTGCATTTCTGCGAAATCTGTGTTTCCGCGCATCCTGGGATTTTCTAGAATTCCGTTTTGAGCTCGGGTTTCCGGATTTGTTAGAACTGTCTTGTCGCGCATTAATGACCAAGGTACCTTTGCTCAGATGAGTTTAAGGGTGGATTTAGGGCATTTCAAGCATCATTCTGAGTTCGTCTATTCACTTATTTTTGCTCTGGCGATTGGGAATTTCCATTTGGGCTTTGAGGATCGATCCTGACTCGTGTGCGTGAGGATTGTTTGGGTGCCAGTGTCTGGGTTTTCATTGCTTGGGCGTGTTTACTGCGTGGTCATCTTTTCAAAGTTTGAAGTTCGTCCGCCTTGATCCATGGTAGGTTGTCGATGGCCCCTTTTGTTTGTTTACGCCATGATTGGGTTCTTTGTATTTAATGGTGATCATTTGGGTCGGCCTTCGCTGGGTCTTGATTCCGTGTTTATAGAGTCGGGGTTTGACCCATTTTGTTGTAGAACCCTTTCACCTCTGACCTACGAGCTCTATTTATCCATTAGATGGCGTGTGCATCCTTTGGACGGGGTTCTGGGTTAGATTATTTGCTTTTTTGGTGTGTGATCTGCCATATTGTGCGAAGTTAGGGTTTTCCTCGGTGTCTAGCCCAAGGCGAAGATTTTGTTGAGCGATCTTGTCTTGGTATCACGCTGACCCCCCCGGTCCTGTGAAGATCTGGGTGCTTTAGGTAAAACCTTAGCTGATATTTTAAACCTTAAAGTTTCCCCTGGTTTTAATGGCAGGGTGCTGGTTATTCAAATTAGGGCATTGTTGTTTTGGCATTGGGATCCGTCCTTTGAGAGCTTTTGAGAAGTTGAAGTCCTTTGTGTCCTAAGTCTTGTTGATTACTGTCAGTTTTGAGACCATCAGAACTCAGGAAGAGGAGATCCCGTGATCATCTGGCTTTTGGTTCGCGTTTTGTCATTTATCGGGTTTCCGAGGTCCTCACGGAATTCCGCCGCTTTTGGATTTTCCCGGTTTGGGCTTATTCCGCAGGCTGGGGTAACTACCGGAACATTTCAAGCTGTCCGCAAAAATCCGTTCTATCCGGATTTTTCTGGATTTTCTGTCTGGCTTTGTCCTTTTTGATGTTTTGATGATAGGACCAATGGAACGATTGTTTAATGCTGATTTCTTGTTGCCAATGAGTGAATTTAATGATTATCTTTTGATCTCTCATACGTACTAACGATCCATTTGACTAATGATGCTTTGGCGACAGGAATCCGTCTAGGTCGGATTTCTCCGAAATTCTGCCCCGACTAGATTTTCCCGGATTGCATTATTTTCCCGGATTGCTTTGTTTTTCCGGATCTTCAAAGGATTAGCAGTTGTGATGAATTTCAATGGTTTTATATGATCTTATGCTAACCTTTGGTCTGAATATGCCTAATAATTGAGTACTAATGGTATCTTTTGTGAGTCCAGGTCGAATCAAGCAAGGCTGCGGTCGAGAAATCTAAGGGTGGCACAGGAGGGTCATCCATCTCTGAGGCAGAACGGTTACGACTAGATATGAAGAGTCAGCTTCCCGAGAGCAAGGTGTCTTTTGTGTGGGCCGAGGTATCTGATACCAATGTTGGGGCCTGGAGATACGAGGAGTTTAAGCAGAGGACGACGGAGAAGGATTTGTCAGCCTTGAGGCAGGGAATGATAAAATCCGGACTAGTGCATGTGGCAGGCTTCCCTCCGGCGGTCCAATGTTATGAGTTGATTCTTGAGTGCACCAGACAGTATGACTTTGATACACAGAGGGTGGTTAGCACTGAGGGAAGAGTCTTGGCGAACTTCAGTCCTGCCTCCATTGCACAAGCCTTCAGCATGCCCGATCTACCTTCTGTGTGTGCTCTGAACATAGACACAGCTAAGACGTACTACGAGAATGAGCCAGTCAAGGCTCAACAGATGATTAACTCATGGTTGGAGAAGCCAAAGTCCCACCATTCTAAGTTGCCCAAACACTTGCACAGGGTTAAGTTCAGATCAGATGTATATGATGCCATCACATTTTTGAGCAGGGTGGGTGGATTGAAAAGTGCAGGAGTGTTGGAGAGTTGGATGGTCCATGTGATCACCAAAATTGGACAAGGGACCAATTATCACTGGACAGGGCTTATCAACACAGAAATTGACAAGCAATTGAGGAGTGTCCTGGAGACAAAGAGGTTCACTATGTCCTCATATGTAATGTATGTGTTGGCCATCTCTTACCCATATAAGGGTCTGAATCTGAGGGGGACACTTGGATGGGTTATCATTTATGAGGTCTATCCAGAATTGCATCTTGGGCATAAAGGTTACAGAAGGGCTAACGATGCATTCACGATGCATATCACCTGGACGCTACAGAATGCTGAGCACACGAGGTTGTCCGACGGAGCCAAGGGGTTAATAAAGAACTACGGAGCCTGGTTCATCCAATTCCCCACCTTCACCTACCTCAGAATTGATGGATGCCCGGTTGCTCCTTACAGGTTGCCTCGGTATCCCACTAATCACCTTGTTTTGTTAGAAGTTGTGAGGCAAATTTGTGAATTTGATGCTGTGGTAAAGAGAGAGAAGCACAAGACAGGCTTTGGTGGGGATTTCCCTCTTGGAATTGGAGTGGCAGAAGTGTGCCCTTCTATTCAATCAGCCCACACAGCAGGAGAAGAGCTGGCAGCATACAGTTTCTCCTTCCATTCCAAAAGGATGAACTTTGACATGACTGGAGAAGCACAGAAGAGAGCCACTAGGGAATACCGCCATAAGGATGACATGGAGGATTATTGGGCCAACATCAAAGATGATCTTGAGGCCAGAAAGAAGAGGTACTCCAGGCTCCCTGTGGAGGGAGTTAGATAGTATAATGTTAGGTTGATTCCGGATTAACTGGATGATGACGGAAACTTGGTTTAGGACCACGCCTATGAAGCTACAAAGGACAGGTCGGTCGGGGATATCGATTGGAATGGGGATGAGGTTACAGAGTTGGAGGACTTAATGGTTCCTGTCATGAAATTCACCTCTTCTTAGATAAAACATAAAATTTGGGAGCTGGAGAGTGCAAAGGTAACTTGTACTTTCGAATTGATGGGGAGTCTTAGCCCCATGTCTACTTCAGAGGAATCCGGGGAAGATGACCCCAAAGGGAAAACTGCCAAAAGCTCCCCTTTTAAGATCAAGGTCAGAGGTCCTAAAGAGGGTGAGCCCGAAGCAAAAAGGAAGCCGAAAGGAAAGAGAAGATGGAAGACTCTGGTGCTTAGTAAGTCCTCTGATGAGGAGGAAATGGAAAAGGTAGAAGAGGAAGATGCTCCTCCACCGCCGAAGAAGGCAAGAACAACTCGAACTGCAAAGAAGAAGGGTCAGGGTGCTTCAGGTGATGAGCCTCCAATTGTTGATGTGGAGAGTTTAGGAGGGGAGAAAGCCAAGGTTTATACTAGGAGATCCAGAACTCCCTCTCCGAAGGATACTGTGTAGAAGAAGGATTCTCCTCCGAGGCCACCAGTTGTGGAGCCACCCAAGGCTGTTTCTCCTCCACCAAGCATACCAGAGCCGAAAATTCTGGGGGAACAGGAGACTAGCGGAGAAGCAGAGCCCTTCAAGGAGGGGACTCTCTTTAGTGAAGCAACAGAGCTAGAGGTGGAGGAGGAGGAATGACATACTTCTCCTTTGGTACAATATGAGGACTCCTCGGAAAGTGACAAAGGCCGCGGATCGCCTGAGCCAGAGGAAAATATCCCTGCTAAGGTCCCATCACCGGCACATCCAGAGGTGGAACTTGAAGAAGCTAGCCAAGGTGAGCAATTCCCTGAGGAAGAGGAGGACAGAGTAATTGCAGAAGGTGCAAAAGAAGAAGAGAAAGCGACAGAACAGTCGGAGGAGGGGAAAACAGAGGAAATCCGGGTGGAACCTGCAGCTCTAGACTGGTTAGAAAGAGAGCTTGCAAGAAAGAAACAAGTGATTGTTGAGGATACTCCCTTGGACTAGGACGAAATGCTGTCAAAGATTGAAAAGGGGAAGAAAAGGAAGGCTGCCAAGGTGGTTTCAAAAATGGAAAGGGATGAAGCCAATAACAGGGTTATCCACATTGCCACTCCTACCATGGACAAAATGAGAGAAGATGTTACTGATCAGGATTATAATGTACAAACAATTAACCTTGGGCCTGCATTCATGGAGCAAGATATAGAAGAGTTTGAAGGGTCTAGTGCGGTGATTGTTGACAGATTGAAGAGGGAGACTCAGACCAAGCGTGAATTAAAGAGGGAAAATGAAAGATTAAGGAAATGTTTGGAGGAGGTAATGAAGCCTCTGCAATCCTTCCATCCTTCTTCTTCTTCCACTCCCGGCTTTTTGCCCAAAGAAACAATTTCTGAAATTGAGAAGATGAAAACCTCAGCTCAGGCTGCAATAGATTGGTTGGTGAGTGTACAAACGAAGGGAGATGATGCCATTAGGGACATTCTGTCGGTTGGAAAGGATGCAGTTCGGGCTAAGGAGCTATTAGAACATGTACTGTCCCAGGATAACGAGGACATGGACCTCCTGTTGCAGAAATCAAGAGTTATCATGGGACATGGTCGAGATCAATTGCTGGCAGATGGAATCCTTCCTTCCTCCAGATTGGATGAACCTTGGGAATGGTTCGAGGCTCTGCAGATTAGGCAGAAGGCCATGAAGAAGATCCTGAAAAGAAAGAAACAGATTGATGGGGATCTCACTGCAGTGTATGATGGATGCATTGCGTTCTTTGAGGTGATGACGGCAGGAGGAAAATCGCTCCTAAGTACCTGAGTCTTGAGCAGCTAAGGGAATGGTGGCATGAAGTTTATGCCCCAGATGCAGAAGGAGTTGTAACCGGCCATCAGCTTGATGATGCAGCCACCTACTTGGCAGTGATGGATAAATATCTAGCCCATAGGGAAGATTGGGATAAAATTGTTGAACGGTCCAAGGAAGAGATTGATGCTATTAAATGCTGGCTTAGGGTATTACCTTTGCCACCTGTCACCGAGCTAGATGGAACATTCTTGAGGGTGCAGGGTTCATCTGGAAAGAGAGGATAAGGGAAGAAGCGGTTAATGCTTATTTTGAGATTTGTGCTTCCCTATTATCATGGGGCATGCATTGGACGGGACTGCATTGAAGATTGTGTCAAGGCTGACCTGGATGATGGCATTTAATGTGTGCCTTTGTTTTATTTCCTTCCTGAGCCGACCTATTTTGGTAGTTTTTTATTATTTTGTAAAAATGTTTGGCTGGGCCGACATATCTTGGGGTTTACTATAAATGGGCATTCTTGTCTCATTGTAAAGGGTTAGACATTAGCTAGAAGACATTAGGAATTAAAGAGCAAGAGCTAGATTATTTTGTAATAGGAGTAGTGTTTGATTTCTTGAAGCAAATTTTGTATCAGAACAGTTGAATTGTTGCAGCATTTTGGTGATTAATACAATTGAAGACATTGTGGTTTTCCTGGTGAAATCTCTTGTGTTATTTCATCCTGCATGGTTCCTTTGTTCTATCTTTCAAATTGCTTGAAGATCTAGGGTTTAGTATCCAGAAATAAATCAATTTCAGTTGGATGCATGATGTTTATGATTTCATATTTGGAATGTTTGTAGCTATCTCTAGTCTATACTCCCAGTAACTATCTGATTGTAGTGGGCTGGTAAAGTCAACCTGGACCATATACTCAATGTGCTTAAGTTCGATTGTAGATGAAAGTCTATGATTTGAAAATTTGTATCCCTCAGAAGATTGCACCGTTCTTGTGAGATTGCATTGTGGGTTGAGCAAGAACTGGTTATTTGAGATAGGTCCATTCCAAATATCTGTTATTTACATTGTTCATTCTAGGAGTAGTTTAGATCTTATTATATCCTTGCACCCTTATCTTTTGCTATTTCTTTATCATTTGGCTGAATTTAGGATTAAAGATCATCGTATTGCAAGATCTGATAAGTAGAAAGATACAGTTTGCTTGTAGTAAGGTCCGATTGTGATTACCAGCATTTCACATTTTATTTGAGTTGTTTATGCATTGTTATGACCTAACACCCGAGAGACCTTGGGGTGATTTTCAATGATTTATTGTTGAAAATAACCTTTCAAGAGAGATATAATATTGCATTCTGTCTGAGTTGTTGTTGTGCAGAAAACATCATCAACATGCTCACCAATGCTTCAATGGCTCTAGTATTGCTTTCTGCATCCTTGATCTCATCAGGAGTTGAGGGTCCATTTGTAGGAATAGTGTATTGATTCTTTGTAATCTTCCAGATCACATCTCCAATGCACTGTAAATGAAATTGCATCCTAACTTTCCATAGTGAGTAGTTGGTGCCATCAAATCTAGGGTTGTCCTTCTTGAATGTTACCATCCCAGATCATCTCAATAAGTTAGACTTTTCTTCAGAGGAACTAGCTCTTATACTAATTTTTGAAAAAGTAAGGATAGACGACTGAGAGGGGGGGTGAATCAATTGTCATAGAAATTTAAACTTTATAAACTTAACTTGACTTTAATCTCAGATCTGATGAATAAAAAATTAACACATTAGAGAGACAAAGAACACCAAGATTTTTGCGTGGAAACCCTGTTAGGGGAAAAACCACAGTGGATGTTAGTCCACAAGATTATACTCTGTTAAAAGTATAAAGAAAAATAATAAGGGGAATGCACATGCATTCAGGCTCACCGCCTAGAGCTCACTGCTCAATTACAAATAGAAGAATCACTGTCTTACAGAAAGATTCGGATTAAAACCATCCAAAAATTTGAATTGAGAGAATGGCTTTTGTCTAAGCCTGATTACAGTTCCAATTAGGCACAATACTTCTGCATACTTTGCTCAACCTTCTACACACTTTCTCTTCAATGATATTCACACTTATGCACACAAGAGCACACAACACATACTCAGCACACTAATCACACTTCACATACTCCACAAAATTGCTTCTTATATATCTGCCACAAATATTTCACCATAACAAAGTTGACCAGAGGAAAAGTATATATTTTCAATGTCGGCTTAAATTCACAATAAAAATTTTAATGCGCACCCAGCAAGGTTGGCCACAACATAGTGGGGACCCAAATTCACTTATCCAAAACAAGAATACTCCAGTTAATCATGCCTCAAATATCCACAACACACTAACATCAACATGTCGGCCAAGAACAAGAAAAACCAGACATGTGCAAGAGAATATTTTTAATCACGATCTTCACCGGATTATGTGGATGTACCACAAAGATAAAGGATGAACTAGAGACATCTGAAAACACCAAGAAATAGTAGAGAGACATATGTGACAACCGAGATAACCAGGAACATACAATATTCACTTAGAAACTCTAACAAAGACTAGCAAAACACTGTTAGACCACAACTTGCAACACGAGTTCATGCGTACCTCTGAAACTTCTGGTAGATGATCTAGACATAATCAACATTAAACCTATTGATCCACAAAAAATAACCATTTACGTACATAATGTAATGCCTTCATGACCTACACAATTCCACTAGGAACCAGGAACACATTCACTTGTAATTTTCTCAATATCCTCGACATATACAACACTTAGAATATCAAATGCTAATAGTGTTGACATCAATGACAACCACGTATCAACATCACATCACACCATCCAACAATTTCCAAAAAAGTATGCCACCCTTCAAAAGAATGAAGGAAAAATAGTGATTGATGATGAGTTTTTGATAGTATAGTTGGAAAAAGAAGGTAGTCACTAGAAGAAAAAACTGCTATAGTGTCAGAGCCACTAGAGGAAAAAATAGGAATGAGACAAAAATCTATTTTATAATGATATATTTTTGGGGTAGTTGAAACCCTAATGTAAAATGAATCTTGGCCACACAATGAAAGTAAATCCTATTCATTCATTTCACTTTTGGAAAACTATAAATAGGGGTCTCCTCTCATTTTCAAAGAGAGAGTTGAGTTGTTTTGTAAAGACATGCTGCAAAAATTTCAATAGAATTACATTGTTTTGGTGGATTCTTGTGTTTCTCACATGTTGCATGATTCATCTTCTCAAAATTAGTAGATTTAGTTTTTTTTTCTGAGTATTTCAAGTTGCTTTTAGTAGTTTAGTTCATGTTGTACATTGATAGTGAAGAATGTTATTATGTTGATGCCTTCCATGTTCATGATTTTTGTTGTTTGTTGATTATAAACAACAGTGTAAAGCTAGTTTGAACATTAACTTGTTGTTTCACTTAAAATTCATCTATTGTTCATGCTTTATGATGAATGGATAGCTAAAAATCTACAAACCTTAGAAGATAGCACTAGTTTCATGAGACAATTAACTATTTTGGTTAAGTGGAACTTGGTTTTGGGAAGGTTTTCCACTATAGCATCCTCCATTGTCACTATTCATCATTAGTTGTAGGTTTAGGAACTCTTCTATCCCTTTTTCCTTTTTACCTTTCTTTGAAATAGTAGTTAAAGAAAAGTTCTAGCATCATTGTAAAGCCAAATCTGATGTTGAACATGGAGTTTTAGACTACTATTTTGAACTTGTAGCAATCGCACCTCACTTTTAGAATTTCACAAAACTCCATTCAAAGATCCAATTCCCCCCCAACATAGAAAAACATAAGTTCCCTTTGTGATTACCAACAAATCACATCAATCCATTGAGTTGCTTTTGCAAGTCATGACATGACACCCGTGAGACCTTGGGATAATTTTCTGCAACTTATTTGTAGGAAGTTGTCTTTCAAGAGAGGTAGTTCACTTGTGTGTTTCCTGTGTTGATAAATGCAAAAACACCCATCAACAACCACCATGTTCCAAATTGTTGAGGTGGAATGCCATGAAGAGGGGACAAGACATCTTTCCATATAATTCATCATAACCCTTGCTAAGACCATGTAATGAAATAATTTGCACAATAGAATAATATGATAGAAAATATGTTACAAATACTAAATAATAATTGAGAATAAAAATCTACTTCAAGGGGGAAATCCTCCAAATATCTCCAATGAGAACACAATTCACAATATGATGATCAAATAAGACTCACAACCTCATATATATATATATACTTATTTATTCCTAGGATACCACCCAGGCTGACTTAGATAACACTATGTAAGCCCTAGGCTGGCCCAATCAACTAAATAACAATACAATAATGATAATATGACTTAATTAGGAGTTAAGATAGCCACAAGCCGACTATTCATAACTTAATGTACTCTAATATTAAGGGAATAGCATTCCCCCCTCTTTAGATAAGCATTGTCCTCAATTCTAGGAAATTTTGGATGCTTTTGAATGAACTCCTCATCCTCCGAGGTGGCATATTCAATTGGTAAATTCTTCCATTGGATGAGATACTGAGTGAGTGTTTTGGTCCTTAGATTCCTTGTGCGTTTTTGACGAATACATTTTGGTTCCAATATGATCCTCTCTTCTTCATCAAGCTCCAATAATATTGTCTGTGTAGGGATATTATTCCCGATTAACTTTTTCAAATAGGAAACATGAAAAAATGGATGTATCTTTGTTGTTGATGGAAATTCCAGCTTGTAGGAAACACTACCTATCTTCTACATGATTTTATATGGGCCATAATATTTTGGAGACAACTTGTTATTCTTTGAGTGTTGCTTCAGTGACATTTTCTTGTAAGGGTGCAATCTCAAGAAAACCCAATCCCCAACCTCAAAGTTTCTTTCACTAGGGTACTGGTCTACCTACTACTTCATTTAGTTTTTTCCATGGATATATTCTCTTTAAGTCCTAAAAGTACTTGTTGTTGATGAATCATGTGATACTCCATAGTGTGAACTCTTGGTGACACCTACAATGATGATGTGATGTAAGGAGGATGGTATCCATATAATGCCATAAATGGAGACATTTTGATGAACTATGGAAGGAAGTGTTATACCACCATTCTGCTAGTGGTAACCAATCTATCCATTGATACTTTTTATCTAAAGTGAAACAACATATATATCCTTTTAAACACTTATTAATCACCTCTATTTACCCATCAAATTGTGGATGGTATGAAGAACTATGAGCCAATTAAGTACCCAAACACTTGAATAAATCTGTCCAAAAGTTACTAGTAAAGATAGGATCATGATCACTAATAATAACCTTAGGTATACCATGTAGCTTGTAAAAGGGTGTGATAATGCAATAAAATGTGCATATATAGTGAGGCGTTCCACAACTTCCATGATGAAATTCTTACCATTAGATCTTGGAAGCCCTATGATGAAGTACATGGAGACCTCTTCCCAATGTTGGCTAGGAATAACTAAGGGTTGTAAAAGACCATGTGTCTTAATTGTCTCCCCTTTATTTTGTTGACAAACCAAACATTCTACCACAAATTTTTGAACATCCCCTTTTAGCCCTTCCCAAAAGAAGTCCTTCTTGACCTGATGATATGTCTTCAAAAATACTGAATGACAACCCAATGGAGACTCATGTAGCTCTGTGAGAATATTTTTTTTGAGAGAGGAATTATTGCAAAGTTACAATTTCTCTTTATACCACAAAGTATCACCATTGCAACAAAATTTATCTAAACTACTAGGTTCACTCTATAATTGTTGAATGAGATTACTAGTAGCCACATCATTTTTCCATTCTTCTTTGGCTTCTTCTACCCAATATTCTTGTAATATTGAAAGGGCACATGATAAAGCTTCATCCTTCTCATCATTCCTTGATAGTACATCTACCACAAAATTTTCCTTCCCTTATATATAATCTCAAAATCATATCCCTACATCTTAGTAACCCATTTTTGTTGTTCTTCCAAAGAAAATATTTGTTCCAAAAAATATTTTAGGCTATCATGATCTATATTAACCTTGAAGTGTCTACCCATTAGATAAGGCCTCCATTTTTTTCCTATTTGAATAATAGCTAGCATTTCATTCTCATAAATAGGTTTGAGTTGATTCTTCCCCTTTAATTGATGGTTCTTAAAAGCAATTTTCTGACCCTCCTGCATGAGAACTACACATATACAATTACCAGAAGCATCACATTACATAGTAAAATCCTTTGTGAAATGAGGAGTGGCAAGCACTGGAGTTGTGCACATAGCCTCCTTTAACATTTCAAATGTTGAATTAGTAGATTCATTCCAATGAAAATAATCCTTCTTCAATAAAGTTGTGAGGGGTGCTGCTATACAACCATAATTCTTCACAAACCTATGATAGTATCTAGTCAATCCCAAGAAACCCCTCAATTTATTAATGGTTTTGGGAATAGGGCATTCCATGATAGCCTTAATTTTGTTAGGATTCACCTTTACTTCTTCATGTGAAACTATGTGTCCCAATTACTCCACCTCATTAAGACCCAAACCACACTTGGATGGCTTAGCATAGAGTTTTTTCTCTTCAAGAACTTGTAATACTTGATCTACATGTTGCAAGTTTTCTTCCCACGTCTTGCTATAAACTAATATATCATCAAAAAAAACTAATAAAAACTTCCTCAAGAACTTTTTAAAAATGACATTTATCAAACTTTGAAATGTACATGGAGCATTAGTAAGACCAAATGGCATTACCAAAAACTCATAATGACCCTCATGAGTCCTAAATGTTGTCTTACATATATATTCTTCCTTAATTCAAATTTTTTGATAACTGGATCTAAGATCTAACTTTGTAAAATGCATAGCTCCATTCAATTCATCTACCAAATCATCAATGACTGGAATAGGAAACTTATCTTTGATGGTGTAAATATTAAGCACTCTATATTCCGAACACATGTGCCAAGTATCATCCTTCTTCTGCACCATCACCACTAGCGAGGAGTAAGCACTTTGGCTATGTCTTATAATTCTTGCCTCTAACATCTCCTCAACAATCTTTTCTATCTCACTTTTCTATATATGTGGGTACCAATAAGGCCTGATGTTGGGGGATTGGGTCCCTAGAACTAGTTGTATGTAATGATCATGATCCCTCTTAGGAGGAAGTACTCTAGGAATATCTCCAAAAACCCTTGAGTGATGCTCAATTATTTCTTGTAAATCTGGATGGGTAGGAGAATTAGATTGAGAGACTTCTAATGAACATAGTTGGTCCACAAATCCATCAAAACCTTTCTTAAGTAACTTTTGCATTTGATGAGAGCTAACTATTTGTGGGGATTTTTTCTTCAACCCTCTTAGCTCTATTGTCTTTCCTTCTGATTGGAACCTCATAAACAATTCTTGGAAGTTCATCTCAATTGTTACCAAGGTAGTAAGCCATTGTACTCCCAAAACAATATCTGTCGCACCCATGGAGATAAGATACATTGGGCTATCAAGGTGATAATCTCCCATGGATAATTTAAAGCTATGAAACTTTCCAAAAAAACTTGACGGTACCACCATTTGCAATCAAGACCTAAAATTTTGAAGTTGGATATATAAAAAAAATTAGATGAGTATCCAACTTTTTGTTGATGAAATTATGAGTACTACTTGAGTCAATCAACATGGTTACCTTATGCTTCTTCAAGAATCCAACTACCTTGAGAGTTAGAGGGCACCAAACCTTAAGAGTGCATGACAAGAAATGATTTGTTGGGAATCATGTGATTCATCATCTAGATCTCTATCACCCTCTAATATCAATTCCTCCTCCTCTTCCTCACTCGGTCCTTCAATATAAAACAATTTATTTTCACTACATCTATGCCATCGACTATATTTACTATCACAATTTCAAACATAACCCTTTTTATTTTTTCTCCTCAATTTGTTGTGGAGTTAACCTAGCAGGTTGTGGTAGTGAATGTGTAGGAGATCTTCTTTTTATTGAAATTTATGTTCCCTTGTCTCTTACTAGCCAAAAGATTATCCTTTAGTTGTCTTGCCATTACTATTGCTTGCAATAAGGATTGTGGTTGGAACAATCGTGCTTCATATTTTATGTGATCCTTTAAACCACCTAAAAATAATTCCTTCATATTTTCTTCTGCCACATTCTCTACTCTTAGAGAAAGGGTTTGAAATTTCTGAATATAATCCTTAACCATGTTTGTTTTCTTTAATTGGGTGAGTTGGCAAAAGTAGCTATCCATAATGTTATCTCTATAATGGGTAGCAAGTTCATCTTGAAAAATTGACCATATGACCACACAACCCTTTTTTCTCTTCTCATCACATAACCAATGATACCAAATAAATTGATATTGTTCTAGGTATAATGATGCCATAGCCACCTTTTTTTGACTTCGAACATGATAAATATCAAAGAACTACTCCATTTTGCATAGCCAATTGGTTGGATCCTCACCGTCAAACTTTCTCATATCCAACTTAGGTATGAATTTCCTTGGCATATAATTATTAAATAAAGGATACTTCTTGAAACCTAAGTCAAGTCCAAGGAATTCATGTCCAACAAAATCATTATATTCCACCTTATGAGGTGAATCTTTACCCTTACACCACATACCTTGAATAAATGATTTTAATTCACCCATTTCTTCCATAATCTTCTTCTCTAATGATGAAATATCACCCTTTACTTTGTTTATTTCATCCTTAGGGTTAAAATCCTCATTTTCTACTCCCTCATTCTCTAAAGATTTCCCTGGTGTGGTAGCATTATTTTTGCCTCTTGTTGCAAGCCCCGTCATGATGGTAGAAAATAATTTTGCAATAAATCACATAAATGAAACTTAAATTCTCTAAAAAATTTACTATAACTTACTAGGGTCAAGATACCACTTACCTAGAAAAAAATCCAAGAAATTAATAGATTTATAGCCTTGCGAGTGAATTTGTTGGAAACCCTAATTTTTCAATAACTCTCTTATTTCTACTTCAATTTATCCAAATTTTGGACTGTAGAATCCTCTATTGTTTCTTGAAAAGACCAATAAAAATTAGGCTCCAATTCTATAGAATGTAAGAGATATTTAGCTTCCAAATAAATTGGGTATAAACCATAATGTTGCAATAATTTACTCAAATATGCACCAATTCCTTTAAAATATATTTTGTAGCTTCTTTAACATGGTCTTTAAAAACTCTTTAAAAATTACAAAAAAAAACAAAACAAAATTAAAAAACACCAAAATCTGAAAGATATGTGCTTTCCAAAATGACCTCTAAAATTGATAAAAATTCCTTGTCATCATAAAAATTCCTTGTCATCACAAGATCATGCTCTGATACCACTTGTAATGAAATAACTTGCACAATATAAGAATATGATAGAAAATATGTTGAAAATACTGAATAATAACTAAGAATAACAAGCCACTTTGAGGGGGAAAACCTCCAAATATCTCCAATGAGAACACAATTCACAATATGATGATTAAATAAGACTCACAACCTCCTATATATACCTACTTATTCCTAGGATACCACCCAATTTGACTTAGATAACACTATATAAGCCCTAGGCTGACATAATCAACTAAATAATAATACATTAATGATAATATGACTTAATTAGGAGTTAAGATAGCCACAAAACGACTATTCATAACCCAATGTACTTTAATATTAAGGGCATAGTAGACTAGGCCCAATTGTAGATCATAACATTTGTTGTTTGCATATGTTTGTTGCTGCAGCTCTGAAGCCTAGCCGCTCCTTCCCCAAGCTACCCTTATCGAGCTCCTTCCTCCAACATCATGCTTGCCCTCGCTACACCACTTTTTTTCTTCAAATAACATATAATATATTATATTACAATTTATATAATATAATATAAAATGATATGATATAATATAATAAAATATATTGTATTAGCATATAATATGATATATTATATTAAATATAATATATAATGATAAATTAAAAAATGAGGGTTGTAGAGTTACTAGATTTTTACAACCTTTAAACAAAAAGATTCCAAAAGCATGCCATTTTATTATTTAGTATAATAAATATGTATAATTTGATTTGGTAACAGTCTCACAAAGAGGGGTTCAACATATGGATGCTTGTTTTGGGATATCCAGAGTTGATCTCCTATCTTTCGTTTGGGGTTGTCTCGATCAACGAAGGGAGGAATTTTTTAACATACTTTCTCATTACGTTTGGCAACAAGAGCTCTTGACAAATGAGAGAACCTAAGAGTATGACCATAGGTGGTTAAATACCATGGAAACAATTAAATATCTTTATTCCAAACACTCCTCCTCTATCCAAAAAGACACCATTGGAATGATTATTTGAATTGTGTGTGAAAAAACGTTTCTAATTCACCTTCCCTCTAAAATAAATAAACTCTTGGGACTTAAAAAATAACCACAGGCCTCAAAGTGGTCAGTTAAGCAATCAAGTTTTTTGCAGAGAGCTTTTATAATCCTTCATCTCCGCTTTGTAGAGAGGAAGTGAATATGAGGTAATTAGTTTGTTTGAAAGGATATCATTTCTACCTATAGATTATTAAGAAAATCTCAAGACTATGAAAATTCTTGAGGATAGTATTTTTGCTTTTGGGTTGTTGTTGAAGTGGAGTTTTAGATTATTATTATTCTGAAAGAATCATATTGTATCTTTACTTGTGGCACATCAACTTGATGGAGGCAATATTAGCAGAAGAGTAGGAGAGGAAAATTAATTCCATTCATGGGGCCGAGTTTGTGGATTTCAAAGCCCTAATAACAATTTATGAGTGTCAACAATGATCAGTGTGGCTAGGCAAAGGTGTTTTTAAATGTGTTCAAGGAGAAGCAACTCAATGCACTTGACGAAAAGCTAGTTTGTGTCCTACATTCTTATAGCCAAGTTGATATTAGGGCCATTGCGGCTATATTGTTACACATGCTAATTAGTGAAGTAAGAAATTCAAAAGCCTTATCAAGAACTATCCACTACTTTCACACTTTAACTATGCAGTATTTTTAATTGTGCTTGAATGAGAGTCAACATCACCATGAGGCTCTATCTGGCCCCACCTATAGCTATCCACTCAAACTACATTCAAGGTGCACCTGCTTCTCTATGCATAAAGGGAGGTAGTCAAAACAGTTAGGAAGTTGTGATCATGACCATCTTGGAAGTTGAATGGACAAAGATTAATGCCTCGATAATCAGGGGTAGTTAGTGGCCAAAGATATTTCCCTTTCTATTCCAATGGGTGCACTCTAATTCTCCAAGGCTTAAAGAATCCATGCTTCTCATTTTTACAGATATGGTTGAGTATTTCAATGATACAAAGCTCTTGATCACACACCAATCTATCGTTCATCAGTTCCTTAGACCACTTTCACCCTATGATATGCGCATTGCAGCCTTAGGACCCATAACTAAGTGTGTCTTGATGATCGAGTCAACACCAGAGAAGGAATTGTTCCAATACTTGATGCATGCTATGATGCAAATCCTCATTGAGGTGCTCAACTTCAATAAGGAGTTTACTGCACAATAGGTTCTCCAAATGTTTATTGAAATAGATGGCATCTATCCATGGTTCTTGCTTGGAGATAATGTGGACCTATTTACCACCATGCTCCAAATTGCTGAGGTGGATTGCCACAAAGAGGGGACAAGGTATCATTCCATAAAATTCATCATAACCCTTGCTAAGACTAGGCCCAATTGTAGATCATAACATTTTTTGTTTGTAGATCTCTACGACCACAATTCTTAACCCTAGATGCTCCTTCCACGAGCTACCCCTATCAAGCTCCTCCCTCTAGTATCTTGCTTTCCCACACTACGTGGCCTCTATTCTTCTTCAAATAATATATAATATTATATTATAATATATATAAAATTATATAAAATGATATGATATAATAAAATATAATATATTGTATTAGTATATAATATGATATATTATATTAAGTATAAGATATACTAATAAATTAAACAATGATGGTTGTAGAGCTACTAGAATTTTATAGACTTTAAAAAAAAAATCCAAAATCATGTCATTTTATTATTATAGTATAATGTAATATGTATTTGAATTAGTAATGGTCTCACAAAGAGACATTTAGGTGTACAAATACTTGTTCTTGGATATCCATGAGTTGATCTCCTATGTTTCATTTGGGGTTGTCTGATTAGCAAAGGGAGGAATGTTTGAACGTAATTGCTCATTATCTCTAATAATGAGAGCTCCTAAGAAATGAAGATCCTAATGGTATGACCATAGGTGGTTAAATACCATGGAAATAATTAAAGATTACAATTCCAAACACTCGTCCTCTATCTAGAAAGACACCATTGGCTTGATATTTGAATTATGTGTGAAAAACGTGTTCCAATTCACCTTCCCTCTGAAATTTGATAACTCTTAAGACTTCAAAATTTTCCACAAGCCTCTAGGTGGTCAGCTAAGCAATCAAGATGTTGACAGAGAGATTTTAATAATCCTTCATCTCCACTCCACAGAGAGGAAGTGAATGTGAAATATATTTTTTTTTTGAAAGGATATAATTTCTAAATATAAATTATTATTAAAAAATCTCATGACTATGGCTAATTCTTGATGATAGTGTTTTTTCTTTTGGATTGTTGTTAAAGTAGAGTTTTAGATTATTATTATTATTATGAAATAATCGTATTGAATCTTTTTGCTTATGAATTATCAGCTTGATGGAGCTGATATCACTAGAAGAGATGGAGAGGAAAATTAATTCCATTCTAGGGGTTGAGATGGTGGCTTTTGAAGCCCTAATAATTCACCTTATCAAGAACATTTAGTGGCCTTATCAAGAACTATCCACTACTTTCACACTTTAACTATGTAGTATTTTCAATTGTGCTTGAACAAGAAGATGAATCACCATGAGTCTCTATCTAGCCTCACCTACATCTATCCACTCAGACCATAGTCAAGGTACACCTCCTTCTTTATGTGCAAAGGGAGGAAGCCAAAATAGTTAGGAAGTTGTTGGTTGGTACTTTTGTATAGGTTGCAATCACTACCATCTTAGAAGTTGAATGGTCTGAAATTAATGCCTCGACCATTAGGGGTAGTCAGTCACCAAAGTTGTTGCCCTTTCTATACCAATGGGTATGCTTTTATTCTCCAAGGCTTAAAGAATCTATGCTTCTCATGTTTATAGATCTGGCTACATATGTCAATGATATGGAGGACTTCATCACACTCCACTCTATCTTTCATCAGTGTTGTTATCTCTCAAAAACACAGGTAAAATACCTCAAGAGGTTTCCAAACTCTTGGTAGGTTTTAGGGTAACATACAAGGCCGAATGATTTAGACCTTCAGTTCTTTAGGTGCTACTAAACCTAGGTGGGTCTACCTATGTGAATGATACAGACTTGAATTATGTGATTATTTCCTAAGAAATCTATCCACAATGGCAATCTAATGTGAAGAGATGAAATCATAATATGGTATAGATTGTATAAGTAGTTTTTAAGTAAAGATCAATATGTTCAGTTAACAGATGTAAAAAATAAAATGAATGAAATGAAATGTATGGGACTAGTGCCTATTGGGTATATGGAGTCAAATCGAAATTAGAGTTAAGTGACTTATAGTTGGAAATAATTATAACTATTTGGCACTTCTATGTTTATAACTTGTATAAACTGGCAGGGATGTAATTATCAAATTCTTCTTTAATGATCCAAAATAAAAATTATAAGTTGTTGTGAATAATCAAGAGGATTTTAATCTTTACTTGAAAGACCCAATCAATTATGCCACACAGATACAACAAATGTTCACTAATAAATTTAAAATATGTTTGATATATCAATTTAAATAGCAAATAAATATTAATTATGGAGGCAAACTGATAATATCTTCAATTAACTTAACAAATAATTGATACCAACATAGAGCCACCGAATCAGAGATTTTCCATTAACTTCTTCAAAATTTACACATGCATCTTGGTCCTTTTGAAAAAATCATTGAAAGCTATCTATTGTATACTTCTTCTATTTTCCTATATCATTTTGACACTATAGAAAAAATATAAATAAATCAAAATCATGAAAGGACACGTCCCTTCATAAATGTATTTTGTTTAACAACAATAATGAAACTAGAAATTAGGCTCTATTTAGCCATAAATGGAATTTTGAAAAATGATCCAAGTAACCCTTTCGTTCATGTGTGTCAACATTTCCTAGCGCATTTCGAATTGCTATCTTCATTATCACCATCCTTTCATTCTAATCACAAGCCTCATCTAGTGTTGAATTGTTTCCTATGGCCATCTCTAGAATCACTTGCAGCATTGACTCACATTCCTTAATCCACTTATCCTTTTCTTTCATGTTTCCTTCTTCTTCAAATAGCATTGGTAATCCCTTCTTTGTGGCATCAATCAACCCTTGTTCATCCCCCTACAATTCTTCATGTAATTCTATGTGTTTTCTTACAAAATGGTTAGCAATATCAATAGCCACATTATCTGGAACATCTCTTCTATTTATTTCTTGAAACTTCTCCTAGATTCTCCCATCAATTCTCTTATGTTCATACTCTACAACATAATTTTTTGAATGTGTTCCCCAAAGTCTACTCAACCAATTCATCAAGCTAGCTTGCCTCCTTTTGATCACTGCAATAAGTGCATCATACTTACCTTGAGAATATGCATTTGATCCTTCCCACTGGTCTCTTGTATGAGAACTCTCACCATGAGTCAACTGCTTAGTGGATCCTAGGGTAATTCCCATCATATATTTCAAGTGATCATTTTCTTTGAGTAATCTTTTATTATTAGCCTTGTACATTACCTTCTCCTTAATCAACATCTAGATCTGAGCTTTATTCAACTTGGCAACATTGATGCCAATCTCTGCAGTAGTTATGGGATCAACTTCTCCAACCTTTAATGTTATTACATGCCCAAAAGCTTTCTTAGTATCAATTACAATTGATTTCTTGTGAGGTGGATATAGGGGCCATATCATGAGTGATCCTTCATCTGGATTATAATTGGATCCTGCATATATCTATGTTACCCCTTCAGGGCTGACCTTATGTGTGGTATTATTATTCTTCAAGAAACTATAAAAAACCAAAGCATAATTTAAATCTAACCCAAGGAAAATCATAAAACCTGCATCCTCCAAAAGTTTTCTTCCCTTCTCAAGGGTCATGTCTTCCATTTCTTTCTCTACACTTAATTTTAAACTACTTAATAATTTCTCTTCATTATTTGGTGTTATATTTTCCACTGAATCCCTTATTGATTTCCCATTTTACTTGTACAAAAAATATTTAAATTCTAGAGTTTTGAAAAATTCATCATCAGGTACAAATGATCTATATGCCATTTGTCTTATATCTGCATCTGAACTCTCTTCAACATTTGGTTCCCTAGGAGGACATTTGTAATCTTGATTTCTCAGCATGGAAATTTTATCAACTGTTCTATGAGTCCTATCATCACCAGATGTTTCTTCCTTAGAAGACAACAATTCTGTATTTCAAAATCCTTTGTTGTATTCATCCACAAACCTTTTTGCTTCTTCCTCCTCCAAATTCCTGATCAGATCATCATATGGATAGGGTATATGATCATACCCACCCAAGTTCATTTTATTCCTAGAAAACTTGATGTACCCCTATTAGCCTCCTCAAAAACGGCGAAGGGTACTCAAAAGGCTTCCAATCTCTTTGATGCTTTAGGGTAAATAAACAAGGTTAAACGGCTTAAACCCTTTCTACTCTTTAGGTGCTGCTAGGACCTAGGCTGGGTACCGATTGAATTCAGGCGTGACTCACTTTTTGATCTCTTCTTGCAGTGATTTTTCCACAAAGGCAGATGAAAGTAGACAAATAAAAATAAATTTGGTATAAATTGTATACAATATTAAAACTAAAACTTAATATGCTCAGTTAACAGATATAAAGAAAAATGAATGAATCTTAATGGTGAAATGCAAAGACTAGCGCCTTATTGGGTATACGGAGTCAAGAGGAATCTAAAACAAATACTTCATTCTGGTAGACATTCAAGTTGTTTAGCATTTAATTTTGTTTATAACTTGTATAAACATGCAAGGTTATGATTACCGAGTTCTTCTTAGTGATCCAACTGACATTCTCTAATTACTATGATCAATTTAAAAAGTTTAATCTTTACTGGAAAGAACCAATCAATTAACCATACAGATGCAGCAAATGTCTACTGAAAAACTGAATATAAACTTGTTACACCAATTTAAATAACCAGAAAACACCACACTGGAGACAACTTCAATAATAATTTAAATGAACACCATAAACAACTGATACCAGAAACAACTGCACCATATTATTAGATTTCAATTGATATCTCCATGATTTGAAACATGCAGCATAGTCTCATATTGGAAAAACATTGTATTACACTGTATATTTTCTATCCTCTAACCTATTCTACTTATCGCTCCTCATTTCTTTTCCAAAACGGATATTTATACATTGAGAATATGAAAGGACACATCCTTTCGGAAATCGAAATGTCACATGTAGACAAAACAAAAAGATTAGAGGATAATTAAGCTCTATTAAGCCACATGTGACTTTTAGCAAGATGATCCAAATAATCTCGGTGCTCGTATGTATCCGCATCTCCAACAGCGTTCCGGATTGTGATTTCTATCTTTATCATCTCCTCATTCTGCTCGCTCACTTCTAATGTTGTATCCTCTACAGAAGCTAGCTTCATGACTTCATTCAGTATTGACTCACATTCAATTTTCCATCTGGTGGCTTCTTTCAATTCCCTTTTATCATCAGAGAATGTGATCACAGTTTTCATGGCAGCATCTATCAACCCCTGTTCATCCCCCTGCAATTCAACATAGAAGTCTCGATGACAATTGATAATATGATTTGCAGCTTCAAGTGTTGCACTGTTAGAATCATCGCTTTGGGTTAGTTCATGAAACTTCTCCATAATTCGTCCATCCATCCTTCTGTGCTCTTTTAATGCGGCAAGAGTATGAGAGTATTTTCCCCACAGTTTATTTAACCAAGATGTCAAGTTATCCTGCCTCTTCTTGACAATTGTTGCAATTGCATCAAGCTTTCCCTGGAAATAAGCACTTGATCCTACCCAATGATCTTTTGCTTGAGAGCTTTCTCCTTGAGTGATAATTTTGGTTGGCCCCATTGAAATACCAACCAAGTCTTTTAGTCTATCATTCTCTCTCAACATTCTTTCATTATTTGCCTTGTACATTTCTCTTTCTTTTATCAGCAACTGAATTTGTTCTTTATTCAATTTTGCAATATTGACCACAATTTCTGCAGTAGCCACAGGATCAGCCTCTCCAACTTTTAGGGTCATGACATGGCCAAATGCCTTCTCTGTGTCAATTACCACTGATTTCTTGTGGGGTGGGTATAAATCCTATATCATCAATGATCCCTCATCAGTATTGTACTTAGAGCCTGCATACACCTTTGTTACCTTTTCCTTGTCAAGCTTCTGTGTAGCATTACTATCTTTCAAGAAACTATCAAAGACCAATGCAGAATTTAAGTCAAGTCCAGGAAAGATCATGACACCAGTGTTTTCCAGCATTTTTCTCCCCTTTTCAAGAGTCATATTTGTCATTTCATCATCCACACACTTTCTCAATTGGCTCAGCAATTGTTCCTCATTTCCTGAAGTGACATCATCAACATTTTCTCTTATTTCCTTCCCCTTCTTCTTATACAAGAATGCCTTGAATTCTGAGGAATTTATAAACTCATCATCTGAAACAAATGATCTATATTCAATATGCCTTGCATCAACATCACCACTTTCAATACTCTATTCTCTAGTTGGGCAAACATACTGTTGAGTCCTCAACCTCGATACCTTTTCTAGTTTTCCCTGTGGCACATTATCCTTTGGTATCTCCTCTCCTCCAGAAGACAATTGCTCTGCCTCTAGTAGCCCTTGGTTATATCTTTCAACATCCAAATTCCTGATCATATCATCAAAGGGATAGGGTACATGTTGATACCCTCCAAAGTTAATCTTCATCTTAGTAGAATTAATATATCCCTCTAGATCAAAGTCTTTCCTAGGTGATCCTCTCTTCATATT
>VDFB02379711.1:157468246-157495021 GCA_007258455.2 Sequoia sempervirens | reverse complement strand
TTCTAGTAATTCTTCTATTAATTAAATAATCTTAATTATTTAATTAATTCATACTTTTCTGTATTCTACTTGATTAATTAAATAAACGCTTGTTATTTAATTATGTTACTAATTAACCTTATTCTTCCAGTTAAATTAAATAAATCATTATTTAATTTATTCTTTATCATATTTCAACTATAATTAAATAAATTCTTAATTTATTTAATTATTCATTTTGAGTCCTTTCATCACTTAGTTAAATAAATATTGTTTATTTAATTATTCTTCAAATATCGAGTCTTGAATTAAATGAATTATTTAATTCATTAAGTCTATTTTAACACATTCTTCTATATTTTAGATAATTATGTGAGTTATCTAAGTATTCACTTTTACTCAACTCGACATCTATTTTAATCATTCAGTTAACTATTGATTTAATGTCTGAGTGGCGTCTTTGAGTAATCTCTTTGTCAAACCATTCAATCATCCAGTTCTAACTCAATTGCGTGTACATGCGGATTAATTAAATATTCTTATTTAATTAATTAAGTGTTGTGCATGCATCTCGGAATGCAGAGTTGCTTTAATCAATCTTTTATCTCGTCATAAAAAAGATATTTCTATGTTTCAATGCCGAATCAAGATTAAATTCATTCATTTAATGTTTAATTCTATTTTCTAATTCAATCACTATGTCACTTCTAATGCTTATCTCAATGCATGTCTAATCACTAATCTCTAAATCAGCCCTGATCTTTCATCTTGGCCTCACATTCAATAATCAATTTTCTATAAATTGATTTGTCATTCTTCATTCCAATCTCTCTCGAATTTTGTAACTTTGGAGAGCACTTTTGTCTTGAATCTTCGATATTTTGCTAATCACTATCTTAGGCTATACTTGCACGAACTTGAAAATCTGAGGGCAATTATACCATACAAGCAAAATGGAGAAGGGCAATCGAGATAATTCATGGAAATACGTTTGAAAATTGGTGAGATTGTTCTAGTTTTAATTACGTTTTTACTTTCCCATGTTCTTTGTTGCTTAACGTATGAATTTGCATTCTAGATTTAGTATTTGTATTGCATGTGTGCTTCTAACGATCTAATCTTCTTTGTTGTCTATTGTGCATGAAGGCTTGTTTCATTTTCAGTGTTACACTAGCTATGGAAAAAGAATGCTTTTACTTTTGGATTTTTTTTTTAGGATTTTCTATTAAGTATCTAAGGGTGGTTGTCCCATTGAAAAGCATAAATAGAAATGGTTTATTCAATTTTGACAGGTGCGATATCTTCTCAAGATGTACCCTTTGGAAAAATTTAGTGTAGGATAGTTTTTTGAAAGTTGTAATATGTATTTTCATCTAAGAATTTTGTTTATGCCATAGATCATGAAGGGTAGGTTCCTACTGCCATGTAGGAGGTGGTAACATAGGTCTTTCAGTTGTTAGATATGCTTTCTCTTCTTTTGTATCCAAGATGTTCACTACATTTCTCCATTGGTTTGTTGATTCGTTCTTGTCAACTATGAAGGTCCTTAAACTACTAATGTTATCAGTTTGTTCATCTTCAATATGTGTGAGAATCATTTGTAAGATTGGTGGTGCAAGGTTGGGTTTTAAAACTGGAGTATTCAGTCACCAGATGGTCATAAAGTATGATGGTGTTTTGAGATGGTTGCTATGAAGTTCAAGACCCTAAGGTTTGAGTGTTGTTTTGGAATGGTACTACTTTCATAAATCAAAATGCTGAAGGACTAGGTTTGATATTTCACTTCCTTGTCTAGAGGATATGTTGTGAGAAATCTTACTTGAACTAGCTATTTAGTTTAAGAAATTATTGATATCTTAAACATCTGAGTGAAGGAATGATCCAAGTGGTTTGTTTTGATTTTGATTTCTAACAAGTAGGATGGAAATAATGGATGAAGGACTATATGAATTATCTTGGTTTCCAATTGTTTTATTCTACAAGGATCTTGTAACAAGCTTTGTATAATTTTTCTATTTTCCAGTAGGAGAGAGAAATAGTGATGGTGTTTGAGTAAAGGCACCAAACTATGATCAAAAGTTAGCAGATTTTTCAAGTGTGAGTAGATTGTTAGTCAAGTGCACTGGTTTTTCAGAAGCAAGTGCGAGCTGAAATGTTAAGTGCAACCTTTGTATGTTTCTGCTAAAAGTGGTGGGTTACTTAGTCAAAAGTGAGCTTTCTTGGTAGTTGTGAGTAGTTTTTAGGAAAATGCACTAGATTCTACGAAGCAAGTACGCAGGAATTTCTTCAAGTGCACAAATTCTATCAAATGCAATTGATTTTCATCAATGGATTTTCTAGGATAGAGAGAAAAAGTGATATTTTTCTAGCAAGTGCACTCAAATTTTTATCAAGTGCACTAGAAATAGTAGTAGAAGAGAAATCTGTGTAAATTAGTTTTCCAACTTCAATATTTTGGTAGTAGCATTGATGTTTTTTTTGCAATTTTTTGGACGTTTTGTTTCTTCAAGTGTTCTATATTTGGGATACAAGTGATACTACTAAAATTTTATGGATTGACATGAATCTTTTCATAACAAACAAAAATTTTGGATCTAAATGTCTATCACTTTTGAAGGTACGTTTCTTTCCACTAAGTGAAAATTAAGATACCTAAAAAAACCATAGTTTTTCCAATGTTAACTTCAGATTTTGTGTGACTTGAAATCGAAGCTTAAATGTTTGGAAAGCTTTCAAAGATATTTTTTTAGGATATCTTTTAGGGAGTACAAAAATAGGGCTCTTTTCAAATTATTCACACTAACCTTTAAGTGTTTAATATTTTGATAAACCTGTTGATGTTTGTTTGAGTTGTTTTGGAATCACGCACTGTGTTTGGATTGACTCACAAGCATTTTACAACCTTATGTCAAGTGGGTACACATTTCTCAATAGGATTACCAATCATCCCTTTAGGCGATGATTAATCCATGAAGAAGTAATGGACAAATAAACTATGCCAAGGAAATGTACTGTCTTGACATGCCAAGCAAAAGAGTCCCTTCCCTATTTTCTTTATTGCTTCAACCAAAAACCAAACGTGGTAAGTAACTTCTTGTAATGGTACTATTCCAATGCACTACTTTAAAATATGCTTGAAATTTGGACTTGTTTGTCCACTAATAAACAAGGGTTTTAACGATAACAAACTGTGAACAAGGAATCAACATTCATATGCTGGCCTCTTATGGCCCTCTAATTGTTCTCATTCCACTTAAGGCATGGGATTAGGTGTAGTTTGTTGTCGGCCCACTTTGAAGCTACTTTCTTACGATTTTGCAACCTTTGATATAGCCCACCAGTAAACGTACTTCAAAACTTTGCAACGAGTTCTCTAATGTGAGTGTGTCTCAAAGCAAGCATTCTTTCTAAGGATAAAAGATAAAATGACTAAAATGAAAAAAAATAAAAAAAATTCACGTCACCCAAGATCACCAAAAAGATGCAAAGGAAAAGGATAAAACACTCTAGTTTTTGACACACTGAATGCACAAAATATAATTCATCATAATTTGATTCTTTTTAAGCACCTCAAATTGGTGCTATCCCCAAAATAATGTGTAAAAAGAATAACAAGAGTTCTTTTTAATTTTCATCAACATGAAGTATCTTTGGATATCAGTCACTAAGATAGAAAATATGCAAAACAAAAGAATTATTTGATCATTTTTAATCCCAAATTTTGAGTGTTTCTAAATTGATCCTAGTCTTTACTTGGTCAACAAAAATAAATGTGAGCACACATTAACAAAAGAAATTCATTTTGGTCATTTAAACAGAAATCAAGTATTCAAGTGTTACATTCAAAGTTGACAACTTTTTAGAGCACCAAATGATAATTCATAATTTAGAAAGCTTTGAAATCGTTCAATTTTAGAAGCACCGAGAATGAAGTGTTCATTTTTTTTGTTCTTTTTAAGCACCAAATAAAGATTCCTAACTTAAGAAAGCTTTGAAATGGTTCAATTTTAGAAGCACCAAAAAATGAAGTGTTGATTTGTGTTGTTTTTTTTAAGAACCAAATAAAGATTCCTAACTTAAGAAAGATTTGAAATGGTTCAATTTTAGAAGAACCAAAAAAATGAAGTGTTCATTTGTGTTGCTTTTATGCACCAAATCAAAATATTCCTAACTTAAAAATAATTGAAATGGTTCATTTTAGAGAACTTAAAAAAAATGTGTTGTTCTTTTTATGCACCAAAATAAAAGATTCCTAACTTAAAAATTATTGTAAATCTGGAGTTCTTTGACCATTTGTCTCCCCTACAAAAAAATGTGTTAGTGTTTTCTCAATCTTGCATACATAGCTATTAATACCTGTCACACATTCCAAACAAGCATCTGTTAGCATTAGAAATAAATATGACACTTGTAGATCTTAGACACTAGTTAATGAAAGTAAAAGAATAGAAAAATCAACAAATGTGCCCTCTGTCAGAAAGAAAAATTTCTAGAAATGAGAAAATGTGCCCTCTGTTAGAAGACAAAGGCATTGGAAAAAGTGAAGTGTACAAATTTTAGAGTCAAGTGCGCATAAATTTTGATAGGAAAGTGATTTTTTTTTTGGGACAGTGCATGAAAATTTCTCCAAAAGAACTTCCAAAACCTGCAAGTTCAAAAATTGATCATGAAATCATTAATGTAGGGGAATCGAGTCCCACTAATCATGCTAGAATGTGTGAGGGGGAAAATCATAGAGATTAAACAAGATAAAAGCAATTGAAATAGAATCTAATCTGAATAAAAAATAGTTAATCTAGATATATTCCTACACTCATGAAATAAATTTCTAAGTTATTGAAAACGAAATTAAAATCCTATGATTATGACAATGAAATTCAAAACTAAAGAGAGGTTTCCATCCCATGTTGGAGTGTATTTTCTTGATGTTGGGTTGTTAATATCACTGTGAAGCCTCCATGTGTACGAGAAGCTTTGATGTGTTGCATGTGTTGGTTGATTGGAGATATGTTGGAGCTCTATCAATGGTGATTAGGAATATTGGTAGTACTTCGTTGTGCAAAATGAGTTGATTCTTCAATCCATTTTTGTGAGAAAAGAAGTTTTTAATACATAAATTGTGATTTTAAATGGACAAGTAGGATTGCGTAGTAGAATATCTTGATCGACGATTGGAAGATGTTGAGAGGATTTAGACATGATTAATCCATGCAAAATATATTACATAATTAGTGTGATTGAGGAATAGATTGAATAATTTCTAGGATTGAGAAATAGATTGCTTAGTCAGGAATATATTGCTCAGTTAGGAAATAGGTTTCTTAGTCAAGCAATTGTAATTTACTCAATCAAGAAAGTGGTTGAGAAAGATTAATTAATTGATTTAATTAATTAATCCTTTTTAGAGTTGAATGTGCAATCAAGTTTGACTTTTGTAAATAAAGTTGCATTACTTTGATTTGATTTTTGATGATGCTTTGAATAGTTTTATTCAATTATTTAAATTTGGAGGGAAGGTAAGTTAATTAAATTATTATGATTTAATAATTCAATCAAGTTAGGGTAATAAGGTGATTTAGCAATATAATTAAATAATTGGTGTTATTTAACTAATCAGGATGAAATAAGATTAGATTAGGACTTTATTAAATAAATAAATTTATTTAATTGGTCAAAATTGATGAAAATGTGAATTAATTAAATAATGTTGTATTATTCAATTAATAGCACAAATAGGATCTTAGGAATTTATCAAATAAATGAAATTTATTTAATTAGTAAAAAAAATGATGAAAAAGTGAATTAATTAAATAATGTTGTATTATTCAATTAATAAGGGGAAATTAGGGTTTCAAATGCAATTGATGTGAAATGTAGTGATGCTTGATAATAATGATGTCAATGATGCAAGAATTTCATTTAAGGTGTGTGATAGGTGTTAGGTCCATTTTACATGTCTACAATGTGAAATCATTAGGTCAGGTGGGAAATATAAATTGGGGCACTTGGGATCACTCTCCTTGGTCAAACTTGCTTCTCAGGCTCAAGTAGAAAATGATAGTGCGAAAGCCACCAATGCTTAAAGATCTATTTAAGTTAGGTCACTAATCTATGGCCTTGGGGATATGGCGTTCCACAGATGGAGTTCTACATATCAATATCTGCAATGTCCTTATACTTGGAAAATTTTGTTTCTCATTTTAGCATGGGGAGAATAGGATGGAAAATCATGTTTGACCACCCTGCTTAAAAATTTAATCACTTTATGAGTTGCATAAACTTAGTATGCAAGTGCTACTAATGTGGATGCCATCTATGTTAGGTGGTTAGGAGACAACTTTCGGCTCATGGAGATCCGTAAAGGTTTCAGACCTTAATGCTCTAAGTTCAGTTCATGGAATAACTCATTTAACATGTGGAGAAATGAAGCTGAAGTTTACTTTGAGCCTTAGGTGACCATTTAGGTGATGCAGGGCAGGGCAAGGAAGAAGTTGTTGAGGTGAGTGCTATTAAGTGTCAGGCAGTTAAGGAATGACTTTGATAGGATGGTTTCCCACACATGGCGACCTACATGGATAAACCCACATCAGTGTTTTAGATTAGATTTTTCATTTTTGTTTAACGTGTCAGTGTGGTAGTATTAGAGTTGATGCTTACATCATCATGTCTTGTCATTAAGTGAATGTGGGAAATGTAGGGGTGGAAGTTTCCAAGAAGAAAGATATTGGGATTTTTCCATTTGAAAATGGCTTATGTTGCTCACCCTTTTACTAATGATGACCCACAGGGAGGGACCTGCGAGAACCCAAGGACTTAGTGGTTTTCAAGGTTTTGGTTCAAAGTTATTTGGTGCTTGTGGAGGTGAATGCTGTAAAATCCACTAGTGGGAAAGTCATATATAATTTTCCATTAATAATGGCTTTGGTCTTGCGGCTCCCCACAAATGGTGTCTTGTAAAGGAAACCCCACACGAGGTAAAGAATTAGTCATTTTGAGCATTTTGACCAATATGTTCATAGAAAATGCATGGGAAGAACCTACCAACAAGGAGGATGATGATATTTTGTTGTTGGAAATGGCCTAGGCTAAACAGACCTTTTCCTGTGGAATTTTGCATGGAGGAGCCTACAAGGGCTTGAATTCAAAGTGCTTGTTTCTTCTAAAACTTTGACAGTTTAAGCAACCCGATGATCTGCATGCAAGAATGGGGAGAGATGATGTAGAGCAGGGTGGAGTATTTGAATACAATCACAATTGATCAACCTTTCAAGTTTCAAAACCCTAATTATCATTGTTTCTCAACTTCTCAATTCTCCTTATAGGTCTCCAAACCTAGTTTCTTGAACATATCACTTTGAGGAAACCTCAAACCCACTTACCAAATATAATTCTAGATACCCATTAGACTACTTCTTAACATATCCAATTTGGGACTAGGGTTGTTTTGTAACAAATCCTTCAAGTTTGATCTACTACACTACTCCAAGGCTAAATTAGGCCACTTTTCCAAATCAAGTATATGAAATTAAAATACCAATATTCAAATATCCACATCAGAAGTTCTAATAAATCATATAGGGTCCCCTTATGTAGTTTTTATGACCACAACTCATCACTAATTTGTTGTCTTACAAAATCTCTAACCTGCCTAGTCTCCTAAGCCTAACACATGAGGATGTTAGGCTAGGGATTTGTCAATTCTGCCCCAAACTCCATATCCTACTCTAACAAACCTCAAAATCACTAAGAGAACACTAAATTCCTCCATTCCATCAAGTTTTTCCAAGTTTCAATGGTGGAATGGGCTTCAAACCATAATTTTTGTCTTCGAACCCTCACCCTTAGGGTTTATAGGTGCTTTTTAGGAAAACACTTCAAAATACCTTAAATCTTGATGAAATTCAACACAAACATAACCATCTCATATTAGATGCATTGCATTAATTTCTCACATTTGTTTTAGATCATAAATCAACTGTACAAAGATGTACTATTTATAGAAACAATAGAAAACTCAGAAAATTCACAAAAAATAGAATTTGTTTTATTGTTTTTCCACCAAAATCACTTTGGAATATTTCCTCAAGGTTTGTGAGGCCTGCTTAAACATGTTCCAATAGAAAACTAATTGTTCCTAACTTCCATTCAAATAAATGATCATTCACCTTCCAAAAATGACAAACTTGCAAAGTTGCACAAGCAACTTTTGCAACATTTTTACAAAATTGGAAAAACTTAACAACATGACCCTATATGATCTTAAAACACCAAAAATGGTCTCAATTGTTATTACATAAAAAATGTGATTAAATACATCATACTCAACATTAGACACCTATTTACATCAAATGACCAAAATTGACATGGTACTCCTACACCATACACCTAGAGAGAAAAGAATCTCAGGTTCCTCTTTAGATCAGGTCTTGAATTATTGTGCCATTCTTCTTGATATCCTATGCTGACATCCAGGTGGCATCATCCATTGGTAATCCTTTCCAATTGACTAGGTATTAACTTGGTTTCTCTTGTTTCCATAATGAATTCAAGCTTCAATGGATATGAAGGTGGTAGATCATTAAACCAATCTTCATCAACAACATCTGCATCAAAACCTGTACCTAAATCCAAAGATCCCTTGAAAGGGTATAGGTCAGCAATGTTAAAAATAGGAGAGATAGCCACTCCAAGAGGGAGTTCTATCTCATAAGAATTGGCCTCAAACTTATGGACCACTCTACATGGCCCAATTTTCTTCATCAACAACTTTGTGTACTTTCCCTTTGGAAACCTCTTTTTCCTCAAATGTGCAAGGACTAGATCTCCCACCTTGAATTGAACATCCCTTCTTTTCAAATTATAATGTTTCTTGTACTTTTCAACACTTTTCTATAGATTCTCTCTAACTTTCTCGTGTATCTCCCTCATGGCCTCTACAATTTTTTGTCCCTTAACACTTCTCTTCTCCATTCGCTTCAAAACCCTGAGCTCAAACACACCTCTAGGTTTCATACCATACAGCACCTCAAATGGGATTTTCCCATTGCCTCTATTGATTGAATCATTGTAGGAATATTCATATTATGGAAGAACCAAGTCCCATTCTTTTCCATGTTCTTTTGTGAGGCATCTAAAAATATTTCCAAGTGATCTATTGACAACTTCAGTCTAGCCATTTGTTTTTTGATGATAGGTAGTACTATTAAAGGTCAAACTTGTTCCAAGCGTCCTCTAAAGGGTCCTCCAAAAGTGACCTATGAACTTTGAATCTTTTTCTGATACAGTTGTTAATGGGATACCATGAATCTATCTATTTATTTGAAGAATAACCCTACAATATGAGAAGCATAATTTATGCACTTGCATGGAATAAAGTGAGCCATTTCACTAAATCTATCAACAACAACAAACACACTATCATAACCATTTTGAGGTTTTGGAAAACTTAACAAAAAATCCATCCTGAGACTCTCCCATGGTCTATTAGCTATTGGTAAGGGATGATAAAGACCTACCTTTGAACTAGATCCCTTGGATCTTTAACAGATTACACAATTTTCCATAATTTTTTTGACAACCACTTGCACATTTGGCCAAAAGTAGAATCTCCTTACCTATTCCAATTTCTTATCCACCCAAAAATGACCTCCTAAACTACCACAATGTTTCTCTTTTATCAAATTAGTTCTTATGGAGGACTTTGGAATACACAATTGAGCACCTTTAAACAATAATCCATCTTGCAATAGAAAATCAGAATATTCATCATGAAAAGCATCATTAAATTGATCACAAACAACATAGACATCTTTAAAGTCATCATCTTATTCATACATACCCTTCAAGGCATCTATTCCCACACTTTGAAGTTGAATTTCTTGCACCAACATTGACCTTCATCTTAAAGCATTTTCTACCTTGTTGGATTTCCCTTTTTTGTGTTTGATTGTGAAGGTATAACTTTGTAGGTACTCTACCCACTTTGCATGTCTGTGACTCAGCTTGTATTAATTGTTTAGAAATTGCAAATCATGGTTGTCAGTGAAAACAATGAACTCCTTGGGAAAAAGGAAATGTCTCCACTTCTTTAGGGATTGCCCCATTGCATATAGCTCCAAAACATAGGATGATTACTTCCTTTTTGCTTCATTAATTGTTTCACTAAAGAAAGACACTGGTCTGCCTTCTTGACTCAAGACTGCTATGATTTCAAAACAACTTGCATCACATTCTATAATGAAGACTTTGTTGATGTAAGGAAATGATGGGTTGTTGTGCCACTCTATTTTTCAAGTATTGGAAGATTCTTTCTACCTCATCATTCCATTGAAATATTTTCTTTTTATCTCATTTGATGGTGTCAATAATTGGTGAGAAGATATGACTAAAGTTCTTTATAAATTTCCTAGAGAAACTAGCAAGTTCATGAAAGCTTCTTACCTCCCCTACTAATTCTAGAGTTTTCCAACTAAGAATTGACTCTACTTTGGTGGGATCCATCTTCAATGAACCTTTGGAGATCAAAAAACCAAGATACACTAGCTTCTCTATCATGAATTCACATTTTTTGAGGTTTATCATCAACTTCTCCTCATTCAAATTTTGAAAAACCATGTCAAGATGTTACAAGTGCTCTTATTTAGTTTTATTGAACATAAGAATGTCATCCAAATACACAACAAATTTTCCAATGAAAGACTTAAAAAATTCATTCATTAGTCTCATAAATGTGCTTGGAGCATTTTAAAATCCAAATGGCATTACTATCCATTCATACAGACCCTCATTGGTTTTAAATGTAGTTTTCTACTCATCTCCCTCTCTTATCCTAATCTAATGATAACCATTTTTTAAGTTAATCTTTGAAAAATAACATGCACCTCCCAAGTATTCCATTAAATCCTCAATCCTCAGTATTGGAAACCTATATCTAATGGTGATTTTGTTGATTTCCCTTGAGTCAGTACACATTCTCCAACAACCATCCTTTTTAGGTGTTAAAATAGTAGGGACAACACATGGGCTCAAACTTTCCCTTATTAGGCCTTTATTTAACAATTCTTGGACCTGCTTTCTTCTTTTCTCATTTTTTTTGGGAGTCATCTTGTATGCAACTTTATTTGGTAAATTTTCACTAGGGATCAGGTCTATGTGATGGCTTACATCTCTCATGGGAGGAAAAGAGCTAGGTAACTCATCAACTACAATATCCTTGTATTTGTTCAACAAAGTCTAAACTTCACTAGGAATACCCTCAACCTTGGATGCTACTAAAATAGATTTAGGTTTGATCACTAAAGAAAAAACCTATCCACCTTCTTCCTTCAATGTTTTCAAGAATTCTTTCTCCCCAACTACCATAACACTAGATCCAACTTGTTTATCAAACTCCTCATCTTGTAGGGGTGTCAATGTGAATGAAATTCCATCTTTTTCTATCACATAAATTTTTTCTGCCCATCATGCTTGGATTTTTTGTCATACTGCTAGGGTCTTCTTAGCAACAAGCGAAAAGCATCCATGGGGATTGTAGACACTAAAATTTGGTCTAAGCCTATGACTTCAATTTCCTCATAATTCACATTTTCATAGTCATGATTAAATAATGTTAGTTATTTATTTATTCTCTAAAGTCCTTTACCATCTATTAATTAAATAAACTTAATTATTTAATTAATTCACTTTAACATTTATTCATCTATTAATTAAATAATCTTAATTATTTAATTAATTCACATTTTCTTTATTCCATCTTGATTAATTAAATAAACCCTCTTTATTTAATTACACCATTAATTAACTTTATCCTTCTTCTTAAATTTAATAAATTCTTATTTAATTTACCTTTATCGCATTTTTAACTATAATTAAATAAATACATTAATTATTTAATTATTCATTTAACCTTTTCTTCATACAATTAAATAAATCTTATTTATTTAATTAATCCTTAAATGTTGAATCTTGAATTAAATAAATCATTTAATTCATAAAAGTCTATTTTTAACACATTCCTCTATATTTAGATAAATGTTTAAGTTATCTAAGTATTCATTCCCACTTGAATCAAGATCTATTTGAATCAGTCAATTATCTCTTGATTTAATGTCTAAGTGTCTTTCACGAATAAACTCTCTATAATAACTAGTCAGTCGTCTAGTTCTAACTCGTATGCATGTACATGCTTATTAATTAAATATATTTATTTAATTAATTAAATTTTGTGCCCGCATTCAAATAGAAGGTTGCTTTTAATCGATCTTTATCTTTGTCATGCAAACATTATTCTTCTATTTTCAAATACCAAACACAAAGATTAAATCATTATTTAATCTTTATCTCTATTCTTATGTTTTATCACTCATGTCTGCACTAACAGTTATCATAATGCATGTCGAATCCTTTGATTTCAATTGTGTTTTATCTTTTTATCCTAGCATGTCATTTGAATGATCAATTTTTTATAAATTGATTTGTCTTTCATAATTTTACTCCTCTCAAAATCTTATGACTTTTGGAAGCATTCAAATTTTTTAATCTTTAATGTTTTGCTAAATCACTATCAATAGGCTATACTTGCATAGAGAAATATGAGGGAAATTATAATCAAATGGCGGAATGGAGAAGGACAATCGAGGTCATACATGGAACTACATAGATATTGGGTTAGATTGTTCATTTTATTTATGTTTTAGCTTTCCTTTGTTCTTTATTGTTTAGCTTAGATTACATTAGAGCTTTAATTGCATTGTTATGTCCTTTTCTCTTTTCTATTTTCATGATGTTACATTGGTGAACCTGATGTGAAGACATGTTCTTCACAAATCCATAGACGTTTATTCAATTTTTGTAGGTATTGTACAAAACAACACATCTGATACGAGAAACGACACAATTGATATTACAAACTACATCTATCAAATACAGTGATGCACTTGACAATCTTTGACACATCTGTGGCTCCGTGCGATGCAATTGATTGGTGAAAATCTGTGATGCATCTGCCACTCTAAATGACACATCTAATTGGTGAAATTTATGAGTTCAATTTTCAATTTTTTAGTATTTCATTGAGTTTTTTTTTAGCTAATTGTTTGGTTTGCAGTGTGTGTTTTAAGGAGTTAACATAGTGTTTGCAGGATGTATCATAGAAGACAAGTTTTCGAAACCCTTTTTGCAAGATGACCAACGAAGATTAATCTAAAAACTACTAATGATTTTTTTTGTAGAACATGTATTGAAGACTTTATTTTTGAAACAATTTTTTTGTTAGATTAGCAAATTGTCATTTGGGTTTAAAATTTACTTCTATCTACTATGTTTGGTGTGAAAGAATAATTTTTTTATTACCCCAAAATTTGATATATCAAAGTATCCTATCCCCTTGCACATTCGTGCAATCCTGGGTGTAAGAGAATTGGTTACTAACTCTAGAAATTGGGCCTATCTTGGTGGGAAAAAGTACTCACCCCAAGATGACTTAGACTGGTCACACACTGAACCTGAGTGGCTTCTAATTGGTATATAAAAGTGGGTTCTTGAGGAAAACTCAAGAATCACAAGTATTATTCCAACGAGAAGGGAAACAATGGTCTCTTTCCACATGGATGATACCCCATAAACAAAATTCCAAAATTAAACACCTTGTTTTAGTAAGCTAAAAACCCTCTATTTATTGGTGCAACAGGTTGGACTTGTGAAGTTGTCTCATGTTTTTATGGTTCATTGTAGAGATGAGAAGTATGCCATGGGAGTTTCATGGGTAATATAGCTTGGCTACCTTGAATAAAGTGTTGAGCCATGGAGGGGAGCCAATGGGGTCAAGCTACTAGTCATCCACCTTGAATAAGTGTAGCTAGGATAAAACCCAAGTGAGAACTTAGTAAATATTGTCCTTCAAAACCTTAGGATTGTACTTGTTTTCTGGAAACACACATGTTTATGATTGCCAAATTAAAAATACATTATCTTTTTATTGTCTTTTTTTGTCAAAAACTTGATCATAAAACATAGTTTACATTTTTAGTCACTAGAAAACCGCAACTGATCATGAGAAACATGCAACTATTATTTTGAGTTGCATCTATTACAAATTTTGTCACACTTGTTAGAAACGGTCCAAATTTGCATGTAAAGAATCTAAGTTGAGTCACATTTGTTTAAGCTTGATTCACATCTGCTTAGTTTAAAATCACATATGATATCTCACTGTCACTGGAAAATCTACAATTGAGACAATCTATGATGCATTTGAATAGGTGAGCCACATCTACAGTCTAGAATGACACATATTCCCTATCACAGTACCAACTTAGTTTACCAATACACATCTATAGTCTAGAATGACACATATTCCCTATCATAGTACCAACTTACTTTACCAGTACACATCTACAGTCTAGAATGACACATATTCCCTATCACAGTACCAACTTACTTTACCAGTACACAACCAGAGTCTTGAAAATTGTATCTAATTAGTCTTGAGCCGCAATTGATAAACAAAGTCACATATGTTACAAACTAAACTGCATGTGTCTGATACCTGAGACTCAATTCACTAGAAAACTGCAACTTTTTTCCATTAAACCACAATTGAAAAAGAAAACCACATCTGTGAAATTCTGTAACACATTTTCCAAAGCATTAGAAAACCATAATTTACTATCACAAACCATGAACAAATAGTGAAATCAATATCTAGCTTATCCCTTTTTATTGATTCTTGGAAAAAAACCACAAAGTTACTCAAAACTTGCATGATTTTCATCCTTTAGGAATCATTTAGTTGTAACAATAGATACCTTTTTCATAGGTTTTACTTTCATCTTAGGGTTCTTTGTTTTCTTTAGAGAGATCATCCTTTTCATATTTTAGGATAGGCATCTTTCATTCTTTGGATAAACCCTTGCTTCAACAAACATTATCATTGAACCTAGTAATCATATGTTTTGTCCTACACATGAATCCTTCTAGCTCATTAGTCTAGCTTGGGAGTTCACCTTATCTTTTAGTCCTCTTCCTACACAGGTTGCTTATCAAAACTAAATTGAAACTAGGGTTACACTTTATCTGATAGACAACCTCTTTTAGAATCTTCCAAATTGATCACATAACCTTTGCATATTTAGACACTGTCATCCTAGAATAGCGTCATTTTAGACATACCATATTTGTAGAGAAGATACCGAAAAAATAGCTACACACATTCATCTTTGATATTTAGAAAATCCCAAAAACATAGATTAGGCTCATAATCATCCATAAACTTATCTTTTGCATCACTTGCACTTTGAGCTTACAATACATGGTTGAAATAAGATTGAAAAGGAAAGAAAGAGAAAAAATGGCTGATCCAAATGAATTCATCAATCCATTCTCCAACCACTTTTTAGGTACATCATCATCTAGACCTCACAAGACTTTGTTAGAGAAATTTGTTACTAGAGACACACAAGGATGCGTTCATGTGAGTGACATAATGGTTGCTGCACAAGACCCTGGGTTTGCTTCCTTCGTAGATGACTATCTAGCAAATGATCCTCAATGATACTTATCCAAATTGCTAGCAAAAGGTGCCAAGTTACCTCATGGTTTTTATATTGGTACCCTACAAACTGCATCTACTTAGGGAACAAACACAACTACCACTAGTGATACTATACCTCAAGTGACTACTACTATACCATCTGGAGGACCTACACAGAGTGGTTCAATAATACACACATCTCCATTTGGTATGCCTACCTCGACACAGGGGATAAATTTCACCATAGGGGAATCATCATCCAATCCCTTTAGCCCTTTTGTTGGGATCAAAAAATCTAGAACATCAACTCCTATACCAAGTATCAATGTCACTAGCACTATTCCATAGACAACAACTATACCTAGTGTTAATGTCACTAGTACTATACCACAGATTGGGGTTTCACATATAGGAGGTATTCCCTCTTTCCAATATGGAAACCAACCCATCACTTCATAGATTCCAAGTAAAAATCCATTTTCATAGATTCCAAGTCAAAATCCATTTTCACACATTCCAAATCAAAATCCATTTACAGAAACCCCAAATCAAAATCCATTCTCATAGATTATGAATAAAAACCCATTCACTAACATTCCAAATCTAAATCCACTTTACATAACAACATTTAACCAAAACCCATCACAAAATGCTAGATTCCAAAACACATACATAGATTGAAATAATCCAGCTAACACATCATTGACTCAAGTTGACATCTTGTAGAAACAAATGCATGCACTTCAAACACAGATGGATAACATGGCAGTGTCAACCAAGAAAACCTTTTCAGAAAAGGATTTATGCCCATTTCCCTTCAATAAATCATTGTACATGACACCTTTCCCTCATGGGTATGTCATACCAAACTTGCCCAAATATAATGGAAAGCAAAATACAATTGAACACATAAGGGAATTTTCTACAATGTGCATAGATGTTGCCTACAACCCCACTTATCTTATGAGAATATTTTTGAGAAGTCTTGTTGGAATTGCACTAGAGTTATTTTTTAGGTCTTGACTACGACATAAAATCATGGGGTGAATTGGCAGAGAAATTCATTGAACAATTCTCCTTTAACATAGACCATGAGATTAACATAGCAACCTTGTGTCATACTACACAAGAAGAAGGAAAAAAATTTATCACTTTCTTCCAGAGATGGAGAACTATATCCAGTCGATGTCCTATTGAGATACCTAAGAAATAGAAGGTCACTATCTTCCAAGAGAACCTCAACCCAAAATTGAGAGGTGACTTAAGGGTACATTTTTGTACATCCTTTATGAAACTAGTTGAAAAGGGGATCATACTAGAAAAATCTCTCATTGACAAAGGAGAACTTAAGACACAGACACCCAACATAAATCCAAATGTGTAGAACACACCCAATGACATAAACAAATTTTTGTCTTAGAATAAAAATGTTACCAATGATGGGGTAGTTGATGCAAAGACTTTACAAGTAGGACCAATCATCACACTTAGAGGAAATAACCACTCTACTAACACACTCAACGCCATTAACCAAACCTCCAACACTACCCAAAACACCCAATGACCAAAACAACTAAGACAATTTTAGCAATGTGAGTTCACTACCCCCAGGGAACTCATTGAGTCAGTCTTCAAATAACTATTGGAACACAATATTATATAGATTCAAGAGCTAAGACAATATGATATTGGGAAATTCAAACCATCTTGGTGGGATGATAATGCCTTTTGTGATTTCCATCAGACCAAAGGACATAGTGTACAAAATTGTCATCAACTGAAAAACATCATACAAGACTTTGTCGAGAATGGAATTATTCAGGTTAATGGACATAAAGTGACATCTTCAAACACTAATCACAAGGTATTTTCTGATCCACTACATGACCATGGAAAAGGAAAAGCCCCCAGTTCAGTTAACAAGACCAATACTTCCACCAAAAATGCTAGCGTCAAGCATGATTATAGTGGCCCCATTATAAATCATATCTGAGTTGTCGACGACCATGTCAATACCATTACCATAAATACAACTCTCGAGTGTGTTGTTAACACTTGCTGGACCAAAATTACCATTGAAGGGCCTTCATTACAATAGACATCATAAACTTCAAAGTCATAGTATAACTTACTTGATTAGTTGGGGAAGACCCCAACCCAAATCTCTATCTTGGAACTGTTATGTATCTCCCCTAAACATTGATCCATTTTAGACAAGGCCTTACAAAGCACCACTTTCCCTAATGATCTTGATGTCAATCATTTCAAGGAAATGGTAGGTTACCTGACAAATAATCATTATGCCACATTCTCTGAACAAGACTATGCAATGGAGAAGACAAATCATAATGAATCATTACATCTTGAAGTCCTTGTTGACAAAACCAAAGTTAAACGAGTTTTGGTAGACGAAGGAGTAGGATTAAATATTTGCACTTTAAAATTAATTAAGGCATTGTGTTTCTTAGAAGCATTTGTGGAAACAAGAAAAACCATTGTCATTAAGGCTTATGATTATAAGGAATTAAAATCAAAGGGGGTGGTAACACTTCCTATCAAGATTGGTCTTGCAGTTATGGAGACAAAATTCCAAGTCTTGTATCTAACCCTTCCATACAACCTTCTACTAGGTAGACCATGGATTCATGCCATGAAGACAGTCCCTTCCACATATCATCAATGTATAAAATTCCCTTATAATAGCACTAAAATAACAATAGATGGTGACCTAGATCCATTTCAATTTTGCACCAGTATATGAGAAACACCCTAATTCCAAGTTCATATCAACCAGGAAGCCCCATCATCTAATTCATCTCATTACATTAATCCATCCACTCTCACTAGAAAATCCACTTTTCCATCACTACCTTCCACCTCTAGGGTTGTGGAGAATATCACATGAAGACATCTTATTGTGTTAGTCACTTGATTCCTCCTAAATCCTATGGTTTACCTAAAACAGATAGGAGATAGTCAGTGGTCACTATACACATCCCTCCCTCAATAACCTTTACAAAATGGGTAGAATTAAGAAAAGAAGCCATACACATAGATGATGAGACATCTTGGCTATATAGAGAAGACAATGAAGAACCTCTCTCACTTGCTTACATTTGTATGGATCAATATGGAAAAGGCTTCACAATCATGCAACACAAGGGATATAATGGACATAGTGATTTAGGCTTACATCATGATGGGAGGACCAAACCAATCATTATTTCTAAGTGGCCGAAAGGCTTAGGGCTTGGGTTTCAACTGATTTAGATTGGCATTCCTAGTACCACATTACCTTCACTCGAGGAAGTAAGTGCTTTTGATGATATCGAGACATTTGATGAACCATCTAACCAACCCTACTATGATTCCCCTGACTCTAATGAATATGAGTGAGATTCCCTATCCTCCACCTCTACCATGGACCTTGATAAGCTATTTGGAGAACTTGACTTGATGTTGAAATCTTCACCAAATCCTTTGAATTCTTTTCCACCTAAGAATTTGATGAAAGAGGAATGGTTTAAACATTACTATTTGGAATCTCTTGGGAGCCTAAAAAATCCTCTTTAGATAGCCACACCTTAGCAACAGGTCCACCTCAGAATCCACCTAGATCCAAGAAAAGAACAAAGAGGACCTGGTAAGAAAATTTTGTTACTATATGAACAACTTAGCTTTTAACTTGACCCCTTTGAACTTTGACAACTCTGATGGTGACATGCCTTTTGTCTATCCTCAACTCATTGATTGGGATCAACAAGATACACCTATCTTATACATTTTTGAGAATGAAAAAGAAATTGCAGAGTTCATGGGATTATGAGAAGGCATACCTAGTGGTTATCACAAGGATGGATTTACCATTGACTTGGAGAATAAGACATATTTTGGGGAATTTGTTCAATCCTCTAGTGCAAAAAATAAGAAAAAGAATGAAAAAGATAAAAATGATGAGTCTCTTGGTGAAAACTAAAAGGTGCCTTCAGACAATGAAAAAGTAAAAGATAAGGATGCATCTGAAGGTGAAAAACTCTCTGAGGCACCTAAGGATGGAGGTTTGAACATTCTCCCTATTGTATAGGAAAAGTCACCCATGCTAGTTGAAGAATCCATGGAAGTTAACATAGGCACATAAGAGAATCGCTGACTAGTATATTTTGCAACATCATTAACAAAAGAAGAGCAACCAAAATTTCATTAAACAAAGATAGATTAATTTTTCTTGGTCATATGCAAAAATTCTTGGGTTGGATCTTGAAATTGTACTACATCATTTTCCTTTGCAACCAGGTATCAAACTAGTGAAATAGAAATTGAGGAAAATGCACCCATAGATTATTTTACTAGTCAAGGCTGAGTTGAAGAAACTGTTAGATGTTGGATTCATTAGATCAATTGACTATGTAGATTAGATTTCCAATCATGTACCAATTACCAAATCAAAAGGGGGAATCCACATCTACACAAATTTTAGAGATATAAATAAAGCTTGTCCTAAGAATGATTTTCCTTTTCCAAACATTGACATGATTATTGACATAACAATAGGATATGAGATGTTGTCCCTTATGGATGGATTTTCAGGATATAATCAGATTAGAATTGTAATTGAAGACTAACCTAAAACAACTTTCACATGTCCCTGGGGAACATATTGTTGGAATGTCATGCCATTCAGGCTAAAAAATTCTAGAGCAACCTATTAGTGTGCCATGACCACTATTTTTCATGACCTTATACAAACTATTATGAAGGATTATGTCAATGATCTTATTGGTAAATCAATGAAAAGAGTAGATCATTTACAAGTCTTAGATAAGATATTTCAAAGGATAGAAGAGTATAAAGTGAGACTAAATCCAAAGAAATGTGTGTTTGGAGTGAAATTAGGAAATATTTTGGGTTATATCATTTCTAGAAGAGGCATTGAAGTGGATCTAGCCATGGTAAAAAAAATTATGGACATGCCTCCACCAGCTAATCTTAGTCAACTAAGGGCATTACAAGGGAGACTACAATCCATTAGAAGATTCATAGTCCAGTTAGCAGATAAAACACATCCCTTTCAACATCTGCTTCGAAAAGGAGTACCCTTTGTGTGGATAGGTAAGTGTTAGGAAGCTTTCCAATTGATTAAAGAATATGTACTCAAACCACGAGTCTTAATGCCACCTATTGAGGTATGACCATTGATTCTTTATATTTTAGCAACACATTCATCACTAGGAGAACTGCTGAAACAAAACGACAATGAAGGTCATGAAAGGGAAAGATACTACATCATTCGTACCTTGGTAGGTTATGAGATTAACTATAGTACCATTGAATGTCCTTGTCTTGCAATAGTGTTTGCTACTAAAAAGCTAAGGTACTATATGCTGAACCATCAAACAATGTTGGTTGCGAAGATAGATCTTCTGAAATATCTTCTAAGCAAAGAAACATTAATAGGGTGACTAGCCAAATGGGTGATTATACTTAGTGAGTATGATATTTTATATGTAGAGAGAAAAGCCATCAAGGGACAAGTCATTGCTGATTACTTGGTTTATGCAATGATATAAGAAAATCACCCTTTATTTGTATATTTTCTTGATGAGTTTATATTCACGATTGACACAAACACGACATGGAAACTATACTTTGATAGGTCTCATAGAAATCATGGCTCAAGGGTTAGTATACTGTTTGTCACACCATAGGGTGATTCCATTCCTAAGTCATTCAGGATAGCATTTCCATGTACCAAAAACATAGCAGAATACGAGGCTCTTGTGATAGGGTTACGTATGGCAGTCAAATGGAAAATAAAGAACCTACAGGTTTATGGTAATTATCAACTAGTAATTCGATAGGTAAATGATGACTATTAAACTAAGGATGAAATGTGTGCTCCCTACAAACACATGGTAGATTGTTTCAAGGAGTATTTTGAAAAGGTTAACATTCATCAAATACCTTGTGTTCTAAATAGGGAAGTAGACACCACGGCTACTATTTCATCACTCCTAGACATACCTAGCAATATGCCAAAGTTTGAGTTTTTGGTAGAACAACTTTTGGTCCTTGCCTATGACATCCTAGATTCAAAGATGGTGTATGATATTGTTAGTCCTAATTCCACATGGTATAAACATTTCTATGACTACCTCCATGTCAAAATCATACTCCCTGATCTTTCTAATAACCAACATAGGACATTCCTTCACAAGTCAGCCAAGTACACCATCATCAGAGACACCCTATATAGACGTGCCTTAGAAAATACCCTACTAAGTTGTCTCGATATTGGTGAAGCCCAGCCAACCTTGCATGGGGTACATGAGGGTATATGTGGATCCCATTATAGCGGTCCTACCTTATGTAAGAAGATTATGAGACTAGGTTACTATTGGCTTACCATGGAAAAATGCTCATATACCAATGTAGGAGCTCCATCCCATAATGTCACCATGGCCCTTTTCCCAATGGGAAATCAACCTCATAGGTAAGATTTATCCCACATCATCTAATGACCATAAGTTCATTACCACCACTGAGTATTTTATGGAGTGGATTGAGGCTATTCCCATGACCTACATCACTGTCACATAGATTTCCAAGTTTATCCTAAACTATATCATCTGTTGCTATTGTGTCCCTCAATCCATTATCATAGATAATGGTCATCCATTCAAGAACCAAGAATTCCATCATCTGTATGAAGAGTTCCATATCCAACATCATTTTTCCACCCCATATTACCCACAAGGTAATGACCAAGCTAAGGCATCTAATAAAACTATCATTAAAATCCTCAAAAAGACTGTCAATGATGTTGGTCATGATTGAAATTTACAGCTTAATCTAGCCTTATGAGCTTACCGCACAAGTATCCATACTCCCACTGGGGCCATTCCATACTCCCTAGTATTTAGTTCCAACCATTTTTCTTATTGAGGTCAATATTCCTTCCTGTGGGTATCCTTGAAAGGGCGCAATGATGATGAAGAGTACCAAGTTTCAAGACTACATGAGTTAGAATTCCTAGATGAATGAAGAAAAAAGGCATTAGATCTGTATACACCTAAAAATGGTCTAGAGAATATAATTAGTTAAATATAATTTATTTGATTAATTAATCTTAAATTCATCTACTTAGTAAATAAATATAAATATTTATTTATATTAAGTTCACTATTAATTCTATTTTATCATATTATTTTCCTCTTAAATAAACAAAAATAAATACTTTGTTTTATTTAATTATTATCATTATTATTTTCTTATATACTTTATCCATTAAATCTATCTTTAATTAAATAAAAAACTTCAATAGTTTGTTTTATTTAATTATTACATCATTCCAATCTTAATTAAATAAAGATATCCTAATATCTTTTATTTAAATATCATATCCTTTCTATTTAATTTATTAAACAAAATTCTATAGTTTATTAAATTATTTATTTCTCTTTTTTCTAATTTAAATAAATCAAAATATTTAAATAAAGGCATAAAGAAAATCCCTCTATTCACTCACCAATAAAATTAGATTTTTCAAATCTAATTAATTCAACTAGCATTCACGAGAAAGCTTCAGAGACAAACCTGTAGGAAATCCTCTCAATCTTCTTCCTATGATCTTACCTATCATCTTTCCTGGTGTTTTAATGGGGAGCAAAAATCCCCATGATCAGATCAATCTTCTCAATCTCTCACCACTTAATTCTCTAGATTGAATCCTAGCCATTGTCGTACTTTCCTTGTGCAAAATGTACTATCGTAAATCTATAAATACAACCTTTCTTCATAGAAAATGGATCCTAAATCTCTATGCAAACTTAATTTTCAGCATTCATAACATTAATTATCATTTAGCATCAAGAAAATTTATCAATAGAAATAGCAATAGGATCAGTAGAATTAGAAGCAATAGCATGAGTAGAATTTCATATCATGACAACATCATAGTTTTTATAGTAGTTTTTATTTCATCAGATTTCATGCCAGATTAGTTTACAATAGCATCATAACATTTATCTTTCATTATCAATCATCATATCATTGCATTTAGCATCACTTCATCCTTTGAATTGGCATTTTAAACAGTCATATTGCTTACCCAATTTGAGAGCTTTCTGTGACTTGATAAATCTTTGGAGATAGGAGACAATGAGACACTTTCAAGCTTTCTCTACTTTTAAATTAGTTTAGTTTCTGATTAATCTTGATAAAATGTTGTTTTAGTTTGTTCTCACATTATTACTTATTCACACTTCCATTCTGGCGCCCACAGTGGGGCTCGACCCCATGTTTTTAACAGTTTTTTTTTAAAATATTTTGTAGAGGAATTTGGCATAACTCTTTTAGCATGATCGAAATATTTTGTAGTGCTTTTGAGCCAAACTATAGTGCTTCTTCTCATTTTAGCACTTTCAATGAAAATAATAGTGCTTTGGAGGACTGTTTGAGTGCTTCAACTGAAAAGATTTTAGCATAGTTTAGTAGTCAAATTTCAAAGTTGTTTTAGTGCATCCAATGATTTCTATAGCACTTACGAAGGATTTTATAGCACTTTTTCCCATTTCTATAGCACTTTTAATTTTTGTTATAGCACTTCTATAAATCATTATCTAGATCCAATGTGACCGTGGCCAATGAATTCATTTCTTTAGTTGGTTTAAAATTTACCAATCTTAGGATAGTCACTTTTCCAATTTGGTTTAAAATTCACCATTCTAGGGTAGTCACCAAACATTTCAATTTGGGATTAAAAATGAACACCATGTATTTTTGTGGAGCAACATCTTCACGTAGATAGAAAATTGTTGTTTGGGCTCTAAAAATGAACAAAGTTGATTTCTATGTTTGTATGGTTGATAGGCATATGCTCTCCCCTTAACTGGGTGATCCAAAAACCCATCCTTTATTTTATTCATTTTCAAAAGCTTTATTACATCCTTTAGAAGGCTTACCGTAATATGAAAAAGTACTCACCCTATGGGAATGACCTAAGTGGGTAACAACCAAAGCCAAGTTTTCCATCCCACTCTAAAATTTAACACAAATATAGGGAAACTCACCTTTTTTGGAAGTGTGTATGATAACCATCCCTAAAACATTTGTTCTAGAGGTTGGGAGGTCTCCTAAGGGAGTTTAGCACTTGTCACTCCAAACAAAAACCCTTTCTAAGAACCTATTGTAGTATCCAGCTAAGTTAGTAACCATACATTGTAATACTCATAGTACAAGGGGAGGGAAGAATATGCCCCCAAGAAACTCACCATATAATTGCCATAGACTATTTTCTCAGGGGATTGGGAAATCTAACCTTGAGTACACACTTGGAAAAGACAAAAAAAGAGGTGCCCTCTAGGGAGTGACTTGGCTGTGTGAGTTGACACAATTTTAAGCTATGGGCTATTGAGTATAATGATGACCTTTTGACTATTAAGAGTGAGTCTTTTCGAAGTGCTTTATTGTTATCAAACCGATGAAAATAGAAAAATGTGTTGTTCTTTTGAACATACACTATATGTTTAGATTACAGCTCTTAAAAAATCAATTGTCTACATTTTATTGTTGTGTATTTCAAAATCATTAAAATTTAAATAAAAGATCATCCTAAAAATTATAAAAAAACTTGGATGAAATAAAACTGAAAATATATGATTAGAGATTGGAAAACCACTAAGTTTTTTAGAAAATCTCTTTCCAAGAGAATTAGAAAACCCAAGACATCACTTAGTTACAAACACCTTTTGCAAAGAAGACATTTCTTGTATCATAATAGGAATATTTTTCTTCATCATAAAACATTCCTCCATAGGTTTCATGATTTCACTAGAGGTTACACTAATGATTATGTTGTAGAGCCCTTGAATTCACAAGCCTATATTCAGAGAAGATCTCTTTCACAGGAACCTAACCGTAGTCAACGTATTCATCAATCTTGCATCCCACAACTTGCCATAGATTACTCCACAAGACCTAATCAGTTCTTGCAGTAGACAAATCTTGGAAACATTAGGTTTGTCCTGCAAAAAACCAAGAGTTACCACCATACCTTATGACCATTTGGAAACCTATAGCTCCCATTCAACAACTAGGGCTAACCACACCAATCTTTCAACTAGGAAATGTACACATTAAAGGTACCCAAATTGACATCATAAGCAGTTTGAGAACATTCATTTTTGAGAAAAATGAGACACCCCATCAATTTATCATAACATCCATAGTCTTAGATGAAGAAGAAGAGAAAGCAGACATAGCAATTGGAAGACATATATTACCACCCCCTGCTTAGCAATAAAACATCGCTTCTACCACCTATTATAGAGCTTTTGCACATTATTCTAGCACTTCTACAGTTAAAAACAATGCTTTTTCCGCTTGTTTCGGTGCTTTTGTCACACATTATAGCGCTTCTATCAAACAATAGATAAAATTTGTCAGAGTCAGAAAATCAATGTCATAGTGCTTGTACAATCTGTTGGAGCACTTCTAAGCTGTGTTTTAGCATGGCAATGGTCAACAAAAACACTTTTTCCACCTATTTTAGTGCTTTTGATCAAACTCATAACGCTTTTGTCAAACATTACTAGTGTCATAATGACCAGTTTTTTAATTTTTCAGTGGTCCATTTTATAGTGCTTTTACTAGACCTTTTAGTGTTTCTACATTCTATTTCAGCACATATACCCTCTATATTAGCACTAACAAAAAACTAAAAAAAAGTGACCTTTTGGAAACATCTGTTAGATTGGTTGCCATCAGAAACTCAAGTTTTACCAGTAAGAAAAATTTCACAATTCAAATAGTGTTCAAAAAACTTGAAACAAGACAGGTTTTTACAAGTCAAATTGTTTTCAAACATAAACCCAAATCTTACAAAATACAAAGTGTCAAAGTATCACAATAAATCTATATTATTGAGTCAAGTTTCCTCATCAGGATTCTAACATCCTACAATCATGAGACAAAACTCAGTAATCATATTTTCAAACTTAGCCTCATCAATAGAATACATCATTCTATTTGGCTTCATTAAAATCAAGTTTGACACTAAATCAAAACATAGAAGATTCAAGTCTAGTGAAAAAAACCAAAAATTTGTATTCCAATCTTAACAAGGTTGCAAAGACAAAAACTCAAAGAGAAAGAAACTAAAGATCCAAACATGACTGAAGAAAACCCCTTTTACCAATTCCAACAACATGAAAACAACTAAATAACACAATAACACATACAACACGCTCAACAAGACCCAAATTTTCATA